>CM031374.1:63884156-64286569 GCA_018208015.1 Medicago ruthenica
CCTGATTTATTCAAGGACTCACAGGAACATGCTCAGCATCTGAGGATTGTGTTTGGACATTCTCAGAGAAAATCAGTTATATGCAAAATTCAGAGCGAATTTTGGTTGTCGGAAATCCATTTTTTGGGGCATGTCATTTCTAAAGGAGGAGTGTCAGTTGACTCATCAAGGTGAAGCTGTCCTTAATTGGGCCAGACCAACAATGTAACAGAGGTTCGGAGTTTCCTGGGTTTAGCAGGTTACTACCGAAGATTTATGGATTTTCACAGATTGCTTTGCCATTGACACGCCTCACAAGGAAAGATGTGCCGTTCGTCTGGGACGAAGATTGCGAGAAAAGTTTCCGGACTTTGAGGAAGAAATTATCCAAGGCTCCAGTATTGGCAATACCTGACCCTGAAAAGAAATACGTGGTTTATTGTGATGCGTCTCTAAAGGACTAGGCTGTGTGCTCATGCAGAAGGTATGTTATAGCTTATGCTTCTCGGCAGCTTAAATCTCACGAGGAAAATTACCCCATCATGATCTTGAGTTGGCGGCAATAGTTTTTGCTTTGAAAGTGTGGAGGCACCATTTATATGGAGCACAATTTGACTTGTTCAGTGACCACAAAAGTTTAAAGTATTTGTTTGATCAACGAGAACTGAACATGAGGCAGAGAAATGGATGGAGTATTTAAAGGATTTTGATTTCGAGTTAAAGTATCACCCTGGAAAGGCGAATGTAGTTGCGGACGCCTTAAGCAGGAAATCTTTGATTAAAGCAGAAGTATTGATGCATACCTGTGGTTGGAGAAATTTCGAGATCTTAATCTCAGCGTTACAGAAATGGATGATGGCATCTTGTTGCAGAGATTAGAGGTTACTTGTGATTTGCGGTCCCGGATCGCGCAAACTCAAGATTCAGATGTGAATCTTCAGAGGAGGATTGGTCAGTCAGAATTTTCGAGGGCTTCGGATGGTACTCTGCTGTTTGAAGGTAGAGTTTGTGTTCCCGATGATGCTAGTTTAAAAAGGTTAATCTTGGAAGAGGCGCATAAGAGTAGTTTCAGTATTCATCCGGGTACCACTAAAATGTATCAAGACTTAAAGAGGATTATTGGTGGCCAGGGATGAAGACTGATATTGCGGAATTCGTATCACGTTGTATTGTGTGTCAACAAGTGAAAATTGAACATCAGAGGCCGGCAGGGATGCTTGTACCATTGGAGATCCCTCAGTGGAAATGGGAAGAAATCTCTATGGATTTTGTGACAGGGTTACCTCGGACTCAAAGGGGACATGATTCGATTTGGGTAGTTGTTGATCGGTTAACTAAGTCTGCTCACTTTTTACCGGTTAGGACTACTTACAGGGCTGCTCAGTACGCAGAATTGTTCATAGCGGAGATTGTGAAAACATGGTGTTCCGACCAGCATTGTGTCAGATAGAGATCCTATCTTTACTTCTCACTTTTGGAAGGCTTTTCAAAAGGCTTTGGGAACAAGGTTAAAGTTGAGTACGTCTCATCACCCTCAGACAGATGGGCAATCAGAGAGAACTATACAGACATTGGAGGATATGTTACGTGCATGCATTTTAGAGGATGGAGGAAATTGGAATCACCATCTGCCTTTGATAGAGTTTTCGTATAATAACAGTTACCATTCTAGCATCGGAATGGCACCCTATGAGGCACTGTATGGCAGGAGGTGTAGAACACCGCTTTGTTGGTCAGAGGTTGGAGATAAGAGTATTTTGGGACCTGAGATTATTCAAGAGACTACCTTAAAGATTAAATCCATTCAGGATAAGATCAGAACTGCTCAGAGTCGACAAAGAGTTATGCAGACAAGACGGCGAAGACCTCTAGAGTTTGAAGTGGGACAGATCACGTTTTCCTTGAAAGTCACCCCTAAGCTGGGACTACGAGGTGTTTTCAGGACAAGAATTGAGTCCAAGATTCATTGGGCCATTTGAGATACTTAACGAGTCGGACCAGCAGCTTACCAGTTGGCTCTGCCACACCGGGCGAGGTCGGAATTGCATGATGTTTTTCATGTCCACAGTGAGGAAGTTCATTCCTGATCCTTATCAAACACAGTAGAGTTGGAAACTATAGACTTGAGTTCGGATTTGACTTTTCGGCCCGAACCGGAACGGATAATTGAACGTGATGTCAAAGTTTTGAGGAGCAAAGAGATTCCAATTGTTAAAGTTATATGGAAAGGTTCTCCCTACGGCGAAGCTACGTGGGAATTGGAATCGGAGATGCAGGAGAGTTATCCACATCTTTTTACAGGTAAATTCTAAATTTCGAGGACGAAATTTCTTTAAGGGGGGTAGAGTGTAATAACCCACTTATGCGAGGCATTTAACAGTGTTACAGGAATTAAACGTATTGGAATGGCAAAGTCGTAAATAATGGGACAATGTATATAAATGGATAATTATGAACATTTTTCACAATTATCACAATCTCTCTCTCTAAAAATCAGAAAATCTCTCCTCCTTCTCTCTAGATTTCGACCCACCCTTCCTTTCATCCTTAATCCATCAAATTCGTCCTTTAACCTTGGGGATTCAAGCAATCAAAGCTTTGGGAAACTTGGAACAAGAAAAAACTAGAGAAAAATCAAGAAAAGAGGATTTTACAAGTTGGAGTTTGGAATTAAAGCTAAACAGCCTGCTACAGATCATAGGTGAGCTCATCTGTGGGTTTTAGAACCCTCATAGTGTGAGTTTTTATGTGTTTTGCTTCATAGGAAGAATTATAGAAAGTTTGGGGTTTTTAACCCTAATTTCCTAGCTAGTCTTAATTCCTTGCGTTGTAAGTGTTTTTTAACCTGATGTTTTAAGATGGAAAATCAGTTTAATATGTCTGGAAGCTTGGGTAACCTGGATGTGAGAAAATTGTGGAAAATCGCATTTTTACATGATTTATACGGAGATGTGGTCGCTGTCGCGACGGGCCGTCGCTTGTAGCGACCCGAGCAAGGAAATTCCTGCCTACCCGCGCTTCAATCGGACCAAAGCTGGCGCTTGTAGCGACCAACGGCTCGCTTGTAGCGACCAAGGGCTCTGCTTGTAGCGACCAACCCTGTACAGCCCAACTTCGTTGAGCTGTTCTGGGGGTCCTGGGTGCGCGCGGGCATAGCCTTTTGACAACTGATTTTATAAATACATTTTTGGAACCTTGCCACCATTTCAAACTCATTCTCAATGCTTCCCAAGAGTCGTAAAAGTATAAAGGTGAGGATTATGCCAAGCTTGGAAATGTAGAGTTGAGGGTTATTGAATAGGCAAACCTTTTATAGTGGCACATGACAACGATAGTGCCAATTCTCCTTGATAGATGATGAGGGTTATAGTATGAGGAACAATTCATAGTTTATCCATTGTAGGATATAATTTAATTAGGAAATGTTTAACAGGTTGTAGTAGGCTTATGAGAACGATAAGCCAAGTACCCATGTCAAAGGTTAAAGATTATAGGAAATGTTTAAATGATCAAAGTAATAGACATGTATATTATTTAGTACATGTATGTATCAAAGTCAAAGAATAATAATACTTCTAAAGTCAAAGGCATGTTCAAGCAGACTCCTGGATTCGCCGGATGGGATCTCTCCGAGAGGGTTATCCGACATGCAATTTCATAGGGAGTCCGGTGATAGCCTGATATGATAGGAGTTTCACCGGTTCATAGGGAGCTGTCCTCGGGGTACTCCACCCGGGCCGCACTCCGTAAAATGAACTCAGATAATTGTTTGTTCAACGTTAACAGCTAACATAAACACTTTATTTGTTTTATGATTCATAGTTATAGATACAGTTATAGAAAGTTCACAGTTAAAGATAGATTATAGTTAAAGTCATAGGCAGGTTAAAGACTTGGCGATTCTAGAATTCCCCTAAATTGCCAAGGTAGGCATGGCGACCCTAGGATCCCTGTGGTTGCCAAACAGTAGGTTGGGTAGAGCTCACTGAGACATTATGTCTCATCCCATTCCTTCTGGTGCAGGTTCACAGGCAGGATCGCAATCAGCACGCAACAAGGGTAAGGAGAAGGCTACGGACTGATCGTGCTGTTGTTTTATGTTTGGATGATTGTATTATAAGGATGTATTATATGTTGTGATACATGATGTACAAGTAACAAGAGAATGGTTTTAACTTTGGATGTAATATTACAGTGTGTTGTAATATTTGTATGAACTTTTATATTGTAAATTAATGTATCCAGTACGAAATTTTAATACTCGTATAAGATCCTAGGCAATCTTATTATGGGTGTTACAGAAGGACACTTGGCAAAGGATCCTACTTTCCAGGAACCTAGACGTGGCACTAGAGGCAGAATTCCTAATAGAAAATATGAGAGGGACTACATTAAATAGGAGGAGAGTAGTAATGATTGGGAGTGGAATATTATGAGTGAAAATCAGATCTCACTTCTCCCTCTGAGCTTTTAAGCTTTCTTTATTTCCAGTAATATTCCTCCTTTGGTTTTGAACCATCTTTTATGTACTGAATTACTCTTCTGTACTGGAATTGTAATTTTGATTGAGAATTTTATTACAATTTCACTTTCATTACATAATTAGCTATCTGTTTTAGTGGAACCATTACATTTTGTTACAACATTTATGCTTCTTTTAAAAAAGTTGTGAAAATGCTAATCTTTAAAATAGAAATTGATCAACTTTATTTTATTCCCAAGTTCCTTGAGCTTGGAAGAGGAGAGGAATGAAACTACTTGTTTAATATGAGATACATTTTTACTCTCGAAAGAGATATTAATCTTGAAAGGTTGTTTGCATGTTTATCTAGATTTCTTGTCATAGGAAAAACCAATCTTACCTCTTGAGGAGGAAAGAATCGAGACCTTTATAATATTGCACTGTTAACTTGGTAGTTGAAAACCTTGAAAAATGAGTATCCCTAAGTTAACCATGTGATAAGTGCCAAATTTATGATAAATTACATATTTATTCATGACACTTATTAACTTGTTTTGCAAGTAATCTAAGAAAAACCTCCCAATTTCATGTCAATACTCAATATGTATACTTATTATGCTAGATAAGCAACTATTACCTATTTCATTTCAATTTTGTAGGTCTTTGTTGAAGATATTACAAAGACCTAAAGTTTTGTACTATGGCTAATTCGCTAGGCGAGCAAAGCGAGTTAGAAGTGAGGCAAGTCAGAGAGTTTCAAAGGTTTTCGGGCAGGGAAGATTTGTTTGGTGAGCAAAGAGAGGAGTTCCCAGGAAAATGCAAGAGCAGATTCGCTAAGCGAGCAACATTTCACCTACCGAAGTGAATTAAGGCCGTGTTAATGACCTTTTAAATGAGTTGCCTTTTGTAAGAAGGGGAAAGTGGAAATTAGTGTAGTCAAGGCTTTCCATCTCTCACAACGAAGCTTTGATACCACTTTGTTAGAGGAAGAGAAGTATTTCTAAGATAAACTCACAATTTGTTTGATGCCAAATGCCAAGTACAAGGGAATATTTATACGTATTAGTAGATAACTCTAGAATCATTTCTTGGACCTTCCTAATTAAAACACACTTCTAAATTTTTATATGAAATTCCAAATAGTTCTAAATATCTCTAATTTTAAATTATTATTAACAAGGTTATGGGGTTAGAGAAGACATAAATCGTTAATTTATTTTCATGGATTAATTCAAGTTCATAATTTGGTTGGACAACAATAAAAACAGGATGTATGAGAGAAATGCTTAAATAGCAAAAATCGTGAAGCACTAACAAACGATGTGGCGGACTAAAACCTTTCGATGTTTTTCTCTTTCCACCTATTTTTTTTATAGGGATATATTTCCTTATCTTGGTTTACTATTCACCTTCTATCTTAGAAATTCCATTTCAATTTTGATCTCCATCTCTCCCATCCAACCACACCTACACCAATCTCTCAACGCCACTCTTTGTCTTAGAAATATCAATTATGTGTTGGTGAGACCGTCGATGACAGATTATAACTTGAGCCAGCCAAGGACGTGGTCAAATGAGCTATTCTCCATGACGATGACTACACTAGTTTTGATGTGGCCCATGAGAGGAGAAATTGTAGGCGAGGAAGAGGTGGAGGAAAAGGGTGAAAGGGACTAGTCGGAGATTCACCCCAGGTGGTCGGTGAATAGTTTAGAAAGAGATAGATGGATTCATCTATGGTGTTTTTGTTGGTTTAGTAGGCACAAATGTGGGATTCAAACCATTGATTACTTACCTTTTTTTATGATGTAAATTAGTGTATGGATAAATATTTAGAAGTAATATGAAAGTTGAAAGTAGGAGTATTCAGATTCAAACCGCAAATCTATCTAAAAAAATTGAAAATTGCATAAAAACCGAAAATTTATTGAATGTTTTGGATATAGTTTTGTAACGACCGCTCGGATCGGATTTGGATCCATTTTTCAAAACTCAATCGAATCAAACCAATATGTATAGAAAATTGCTTTATACACTTCAACATTGGCTAAAACACACCAGTAGTTTACGTTTTTAACCCCATCGGCAGTTAATTGCCGATTGGAAGGATCCGGCGGCAGCTAACTGCCGATGAGAAGGAAACCAGTAGTTTCCACACATTGACTTATTTATATTCCATTATTTTCCATTTTTTCTTTTCTTTTTCTATTCTTTTCTATATATATTTATAAATCAAAATTGCTTTTTAGAGTATAATTTTAGAGTATAATTTTCTATTCTTTTTCTATTTTAGAGTATAATTTTAATATAAGAGTATAATAAATAAAAATGCAATAAAAATCAAATTATTTATATATATAATAAAAATATCATATATATAATAATAAAAGAAAATATAATTTCTGTTATTTTTAAGAGTATAATTTCAAATTATTATTATCATTTTTATTTATTACTTTTTTTTGTTGTTTATAGCTTTTTCACTTTAATCACATGTCATTTTATCGTTTTTGTTCACTCATTTTATCGTTTTTGTTCACATTAAGATGAAAAAATGTGAAGTTTTAGAAAATATAGGTAAATCATGGCAACGACAGCTAACTGCCGCTGGTTTCCTTCCCATCGGCAGTTAGCTGCCGCCAGATCCTTCCCATAAATTACTGGTGTGTTTTAGCCAATGTTAGTGTATAAAGCAATTTTCATATGCATACCTGTGTTTTTTTGCTGAGGAAAAACCGCACACGTAAATTTTAATACTTATTTATTTGTATAATATATTGCATTAATATTTGTTTGTTTTTAATTGTTTTAAGAATACATATTCTTTAAATTTAATCTATTTTGTTATTATTCTATGTGTTCGATTGCTTTAGGCGTGTCCTTTTCAAGGACTTAATTTTCTTCTTTTTTTTTTCTTTTTTTCATGTAACAAAAAAAAACATATTCGATTATTTTTAGTTTTAATTGTGAATTTTTATATATTATGGACATATTTTGCATAAACCAACGATTTTATGGTGTTTTCATAATTTTTACTTTAAATAAAGTTTTCTAAAAATTATAATTTAAACATTTAAAATCCAATCTAAATTAAACCACATAAAATTATATCACATCAAACATTTTGTTTAAAAATCATTTAAACCAAATAAAACCGCCATCCAAACTGCACGGCAATCACCTCTTATATAGGAGTAATAATCAATAAACATAAGGTAGTATGTTATTTGAACCCCTCAATAAAATGTGATGAACCATGTTGATCATACCAAGAATTCTTCATCGTCTTCACTCCAAAAAATGGAGCTACCTCACTTATCACCACCACAGTTACCACCACCATACACCCTCCAACCACCTTCCAGTTCCACTCTCTCGCATCTGCAACAACTCCACCACCGTCAAAACCCTCCATGCTTCCCTCATCATCTCCGGCCATCTTCCCGACACCACCCTCATCTCTCTCTACGCCTCCTTCGGCTTCCTCCGCCACGCTCGCACTCTTTTCCACCGTCTTCCCTCACCAAACCACCACTCCTTCAAACTCATCATTCGCTGGCATTTCCTCAACGACATCCACTCCCACGTCGTTTCATTCTACAACCTCGCGCGAACCACTCTCGGTTTCTTCAACGACCTTGTTGTTTTCTCCATTCTGCTTAAAACAGCGTCTCAGTTACGTGATATTGTTCTTACTACAAAGCTTCATTGTAACATTCTCAAAGCAAATGCTGCTGATAGTTTTGTTTTGACTAGTTTAGTTGATGCTTATTCGAAATGTGGGAAACTAAGGGATGCACGTAAGGTGTTTGATGAAATACCTGATAGAAATGTGGTGTCGTGGACTTCGATGATTGTTGCTTATGTTCAAAATGAATGTGGTGAGGAAGGGTTGATGTTGTTTAATAGAATGAGAGAAGGGTTTGTTGATGGGAATGTGTTTACTGTTGGGAGTTTGGTCACGGCGTGTACTAAATTGGGGTGTTTGCATCAAGGGAAATGGGTTCATGGCTATGTTATTAAGAATGGGATTGAGATTAATTCTTATTTGGCGACTTCTCTTTTGAATATGTATGTTAAATGTGGTGATATTGGTGATGCTCGTTCCGTGTTTGATGAGTTTTCAGTTTCGAGTTGTGGTGATGGTGATGATCTTGTTTTTTGGACGGCTATGATTGTTGGGTATACTCAGAGAGGTTATCCTCAAGCTGCGATGGAATTGTTTACTGATAAGAAATGGTGTCGGATTTTGCCAAATTCGGTTACTCTTGCGAGTTTGCTGTCTGCTTGTGCTCAATTGGAAAATATTGTTATGGGAAAGTTGCTTCATGTTTCGGTAGTTAAATATGGATTGGATGATACTTCATTGAGGAATGCTCTTGTTGATATGTATGCGAAGTGTGGACTTATTTTCGATGCGCGTTATGTGTTTGAAACTACGGTGATTAAGGATGCTGTCTCTTGGAATTCGGTTATTTCGGGTTATGCACAGAGTGGGTCAGCATATGAAGCTCTTGAGCTCTTCAACAGGATGAGATTGGAATCGTTTTTGCCGGATGCCGTTACGGTTGTTGGTGTTCTCTCAGCTTGTGCTTCTGTTGGTGCTCATCAAATTGGTTCGTCCCTTCATGGTTTTGCCTTAAAGTATGGCTTGGTATCCTCTAGCATCTATGTTGGCACCGCGCTGCTCAACTTTTATGCAAAATGTGGGGATGCAACGTCGGCTCGCATTGTGTTTGATGGGATGGGAGTGAAGAATGTTGTGACGTGGGCTGCAATGATTGGTGGGTGCGGCATGCAAGGTGATGGAGTTGGATCTCTAGCTCTCTTTAGGGATATGTTGAAAGAGGAACTCGTGCCTAATGAAGTTGTCTTCACAACTCTATTAGCGGCTTGCAGCCATTCAGGGATGGTTGAAGAAGGGTTGATGATATTTGATTTCATGTGTAAGGAGTTAAATTTTGTTCCTTCCATGAAGCATTATGCATGTATGGTTGATCTCTTGGCACGTGCTGGCAACCTCCAAGAGGCATTGGATTTTATCGACAAAATGCCTGTTCAACCTGGTGTTGGTGTGTTTGGAGCTTTTCTTCATGGATGTGGACTTCATTCCAATTTTGATTTAGGAGAAGTGGCAATTAGAAGAATGTTGGAATTGCACCCTGATCAAGCTTGTTACTACGTGCTCATCTCAAACCTGTATGCTTCGGATGGAAGATGGGGCATGGTTAAGGAGGTAAGAAAGATGATAAAGCAAAGAGGATTGAACAAGGTCCCTGGTGTTAGTTTAGTGGAGATGGATGTCAACAATACTACACATGTCAATGTGGCAGTTTGATCATATCTCCTTTGTTCACGATTGTGTGATCATAAAGGAAAACTACCTGCAACAAGCGGCTGGACTGGTTTTATGATCACTCTACTGGAGATGTGCAAGTTCCGAAAATGAGTCTTGTAAAGCTGGAGATAACCGTTCAGGCATAAGATTCGAAGAGCTTGGCAGGAGCTGATGGGTCCAAGGAGGTAAAGTGACCAAAAGATCAGCAGAGTTAGTAAATGGCCTTGTAGTAGAAGCAAGATTGTCTAGCTCGAGAGTCTACTGCATTAACTCATTGAGCTTTCATATACTCCTTCATCTTCCATCACAAATCCTACCAACTTCCAAAACCTCTCTCCAGGGCCATCTTTCTCTTCCTCATCTTCTCCAAATCCATGCACACATTTTCCAATTTGGTGCACTGTGCACACCAACACAATCTCATAGCTACGCGTGTGATTGGTCAGTACGTATCTCGAATCGATCTCCGTGTCTTTCACCAACTGCATAATCCAAACACCTTCCCTTTCAATGCCATCATCAGATTCCTCGCCCAAAAGGGTCACTTTCTTTTCGGCGCTCACTTTTGCCCAATGACTTAACCTTCTCTCTCATTCTCAAGGCATGCTTTAAGTCCAAAGATGCAAATTTTGTTGAACAGATTCATACCCACATTCAGAAAATGGGTTATATATGCATGGCACTTTTGTGATAATTGGGTTGGTCGCTGTGTATGCCAAAGGTTTTAAGAATTTGATGAAATTCTTGACAAAACTGTAGTTAGCTGTTGGACTTCTTTGATCACTGGTTATGCTCAGTCTGGTCAGAGTGAGGAGGTTTTGCAGCTTTTCCATGCGATGATTAGGCAGAATTTGTGTCCTCAAAATGATACTATATATGGTCAGTGTTTTATCAGCTTGTTCTAGCCTTGAGATACCGAAAATTGAGAAATGGATTTATGTTCTTTCGGAACTGGTCGATGATGGCATGATTCAGTTAATACGCTTTTATTTTTTTTTTTTTGGCTTAATTACACTTTTTATGCTTTAAATATTTTTCAGGTTTCATATTGGTCCCCTAATTAATAAAAGTAACGTTTTAGTCCCTTAAATCCTTCTCTGTTAGTCACTAACGGAAGGGACCAAAGTGCCTAACAAAGAAGGATTTAAGGGACCAAAAACGTTCCTTTTATTAATTAGGGGACCAATATGAAACCTGAAAAATATTTAAGGGACCAAAAGTGTAATTAAGCCTAACGTTTTTTAACAAACTAACGGAAGAGACCAAAGTGACTAACAAAGATGGATTTAAGGGACCAAAATGTTACTTTTATTAATTAGGGACTAATATGAAACCTGAAAAATATTTAAGAGACCAAAAGTGTAATTAAGCCTATTTTTTTTTGTTTGGTAAGTGGGGGAATGTTGAGAAGAGTAGAGACAAATTTTTGCGGTAGGAAAAAGAGGCGTGGTTCCTTGGAATGCTATGTTAAGTGCATATGTCCAAAATGGTTGACCTTTGGAGGCTTAAATCTTTTCCGAGCTATTGTAAAGAAAAAACCACAAGTCCTAACCACATTACAATGGTTAGTGTGCTTATCATAGGTTGAATTGCAACCGCAAGATATTTTGACAGCCGCAGGTCATTTGTTTGTAATGCATAAATTACAACAAATGTGTTTCTATCATTTTTGTTTCTTTTCCTTTTCCATCGTGGTTCTATTGTTCAGATTGTTCTGTTAACAGCCAGCAAAAAAAACCAAAAAATGACTACCGGTGTAAGAGTTTATCACGTTTATGTTCACTTGACCAATAAAATCAAAGTTTATTATTTTAAAAACCAAGACATTTTTGCTTATATTGAAATTTATGATGGAGATTGATCAACAGCAGATAGGGACCCGCCCAGTGAGGGAATGGAAGAAAAATATTTCTATAAGCTTTCCTAATTATGTTCACAAACAAGTACTATTATTATTAACCATAATATTGCAATAAATTGAACTCAAACATTCAAAAGTACTATTTATAAATAGTAATAATAATGTTCACAAGTCCAAACTCAATTGAGAAAAATGCAGACATTTTTGTATGTGAGTTTCAGTGGTTATTTACCATTTCGTCTATCTACCAAACAAAATTAAAAATAGTAATAATAATAACAACAACAATAATAATATGACTTTATTCAAAATATGCTTCTTTGAAGGTACAAGACAACCATCTAGCTTTCACATCAATTACATATAGATACAGAGAAACTTACATTACTTCAAATGATTAAAAAAGAAAAGAATGCTACACATTACAAAACACATAGCCCCCCTGGTTATGAGGGAGAGAGTAAGGGCAAAGGCAAATAATGAGGAAACTGCATGCAGGTCATGGTCTATCATACACAAATTTTGTTCTGGGATCCGCAATGACACCCTTCCCTCCATTCACTTCTAAGTCATGCCTGCGTGAATAGAAGAAGTATACAACAAATTAGTAAGCTCACCTACTCGTGCGGCAATACCTTATTAGCAAAGGAAATCCCTAATATGCTGCCATTGTTCCCACTCCAAATATGTTTAGAATCCATAAATTGAAAGCAAAGCATTGTACAACATATAGATTAGAAAAAAAATGTTGATAGTGAAAACAAAGACTCAACTGAAACACAAAATCAGGGATGGTCAACTGTTCACGAGGTACATATCTAAAGAGCTGCAGAAGTCGATCAACGTATACTACTTTCTTCCAAACCTGAAAATTAATTTTTAATATTATTTAATATATGTGAATATGATATCCTTAAACATATTTAGATTTCACTACATACCACATTGTCCACAAACATTTGAAGTCCGATTACTGCTGCTTTTAGTCCAAAAGTTGGATGAAGCACATATATTGCCTACACATATCAGATTGAGAATACAAAACAAAGATTGTAAAAGTTCAATGCATGATTAGGGCAGTAGAGATAGTTCATAGTTGTACCAATCCTTGGAAAAATAAAAAATAAAATAAATAGTACATACATGCAAATTGCGCTGATGCTTCCGACCAAGTATTTGTTGCAATCTTTTCATCCAACCCAGGTCCGGCTGCCTAATACCAAAAGAGGATGAGAAAGGTAAAAATAAACTGTCAACAACCAAGAATCATGGGATTTTCCCACAAACAAGAAGCAACCAATAAACACATGTATTATACACAGTTCACAAAGCAACTTGCTCTTCAAAATGTGATTCTCTTCCAAATCTTCCTTTACCTCTTTCTTTCATTCAAGTATGCTTCATTTCAGTTGCACAACTTCAATTCATTTTAACACTATCCAAAAAAGGTCTCCTTCCCTATATTTAGTGTAGCCTTATAAAAGTAAACAAGAATATATGCCCTCTGCAAAAAATGCATTTAATAGCTACGCCGTCCTCAACAAAGTAGCATAAAGTTGCATTGAATCAAAACAAAGGGTCGTCAAATTTAATATTGGGCTCTGTATTAAGTCTTTTTTTTTGACGAGTCGGCTTTGTACAAGTCTTTGTAAAATAAACAAAGGTACATAACTACATAAAGTTAAGTGATTACATGATACCATGCCACCCATGGCCTAAGCCAGCGGCCAGGTAGATTTTTCTAGGAACTGTGCAAAGTACAACAGTAACAGTAAAAGTTTGGAAACCAACATATTATTACAACAAAATGTTCAACTAATATTCCATGTCTTGACTATTGAATTTCTTGTTCCCTTCTCTAATTATATTAAAGCAGAGGAGATCACCAAAACTTAGGCTATTGAGCAATATTAATTCATTTGACATAGTGATCACATCGTTCAAACAAAATAACAAGCTTGCAAAGGAAAACAAGCCATCTCTGCTTGCACATTCAAATGTTTTCCAAAGGAGCAATCCTCGTCATATTGCAAAATGCAAATATATTATATTTTATGAAAAACAAGACCAATCAATACATCCAAGAATTTAAATATTTAATACTTACATCTGCAGAGATGCAGCAGAGTGGAAGTAGACAATAGTATAAGGTTTCTGTATTAAAGCCTCGAACTCCTAAAGTTCAACACGAACAAAACAAAGCCCAGAAATTATAAACATAATGTTTGCAACAGTAAAAGATGTCCCAGCTTAAGTGCATAACTGAATTACCTTCACCACATATAACACAAATCGTTCCAGATCAAGACACCTGAGCAAAAAGTGAGCCCCCACAACAACCATGACAGGACGTCCCTCACTGTCCACACCTCCACGATAGCTGGAAAACGTAACGATCTCAGTCACTAAATGCAAAGACAAATAAAAGAAATCACTTCTGGTTTGCCCCTGACCTTGAAATGGGGCAACCTCTTCTTTCCCTAAACATTTTTTCCCCAGGGAAAAAAAACAAAGATCAATCTGAACACATGCATGAAGCATTCACATTGATTGGCTAAGGAAAGAAAGAATAAGTGAAGTATTACATAGAACAAAACTTCATTATTCATTTAATGATGGTTGACGTCTGATAGGAAACAATATTTTGTCATGAGTCAGATATCCCAAAAGCTTAAGCTGTTGAGTGAAAATACATGAATGGTTTTTTCACTTTTGTATTTGAAGCAATCCACATGCAAGAGCCCATTGGGGGCTTCAAGCATTGACAATGCTAACTCCACCTTGTAATGGAAGTTAAATTTTATTTAGAAGAACGAAGATAGAAATGGTTAAAACTAATTTATTAGAACTCGGAGTAGTGCAAAACAGATGATGAAATAAATGGATACTCACACAATTTTCATTTCTGCAATTTCAGAAAGATTTAAAGAGTTTGCTTTTGATAGGTATCTAGAGTGAAGAGAATATTCTTCGGCAGCAGACAACGGAGGCCTCTCAATGTCACCATATCCAAGTAATTTAGCACAATTAAAGCCTCTTTGTGCTTCAGCAGTTTTCTCCCACTGCTCCAGACGCCTTTGATCAGGGTCTTTAATCAAGGACATGAAGGAAGGATCCAAAAATGAATCTAAATTTGATGAATTCCTATAACACATGGATCAAGAAAATTTTACCAGAAGTAAGATTAAAAAATGTGTGACGTTCTATTTAGTCAAATACAACAAAAACACTCAAGCGCATACAACTAAATTGCAAGCAAATGAATCTTAATATGCTCAGACGCATTCTCAGAGGCTTGTAAACTTGTAATAGAAAATGTAAAATATATTATCTGGTCATGTAAACCAACATTTATATATGCTTGGACTGATGATGCATCCTGACTCTCTGGACTTCTAGTATATATTTCCACAACGAAACATGCTGAGAAATAAAAAAATGAAAATTTTAAAAAAATTACTGACTTTCGAACCAGGCCAATATCGCTGACAGGAATATCAACAGCAGCATCAGGTGATCTTGAAACACTCTTTTTAGGTAAAGGCTTTATTCTGATTTTACGCTCATCTATGATGGTCTCACCATTTTCATCCCCCACGTCTGCAGGAAGTTTTGACAAAGCAACTTGCTCCTCATGTTTATCCCGGGGAAAGTAAAGTGGAAGCAGCCTACATGAAACAACATGCATGGTAAAAATAAATAACACAAAGTCCAAAGTCCATGTTGAAAAGAATATCAACCAAACTTCCATAACCATAAGAAAGTTTGTGTCAATAAGAAAATTGCAGATATCAAAGAAAGGAAAACAATGCTGAAAATACCTTTTATATATTTCAGTATCAGTTGTGCTAGTAGTGCAAAATACAACAGCCGTTACGTTATTTTTCTGCTTTTCAAGAAACCGTCGCACAGTTCCTGAATAAAAGACATCAAAAGGAAAGGAAAACAAAAGAAAATTTAGCCTAAGAGTAACATGTCATCCATCAACCATCTGGAAGTAATTTTCAGCTTAACAGGAATCAAATATATACTATATACATTTGCACAGGGACATGATAATTAACTTGAAGTCTTCAGGATTCGTACATTATGGTAGAATTGGTTATGAATGGAAAAAATAATGGAAATATGATGCACCCATGAATTATGTTTTCTTAGTCAGGCTGCACCTGTCATTCGCATGATCGGTAATCTAAACACCACTTAGTAACATAGAAAATCAATTAACGCAAATCGTGAGGAATTGACTAATAACTTGAAGAGAGAGCACAATTTATCATTTTATTTCCCACTCTCTCCTTCCGTCCGAAATTTGTTTTTCTTTATTATCAAGTCAGCAACTCATTTTTCTGATATTTGGCATTAATTTCTAGTATTTTATGTATGGTTGGAACTTAATGGAAGAGCAATAATGATCGCCATAAATTCAATTTCCATGATATTGGCAGAGTTAACCTAACTAATGTATCAGGTCAAAATATGACAAGAAACAAATTGAAAAAGTAAAATCATGTGAAAAAGAAAATCTCACTTATAGCTACATGAGCAGCAGGTTCTCGGGGATAGTTCTTTGCCTCTGTATAAATACAACCCATAGCAATGCTACATAAATATATGACTAGATAAGTAAGTTGTGAATCTTCAAAAAAACATTAGATTCCCAAAAAAATAAGTGTTGCAAGAAATAAACAACTTATATAACAATTTGGGGCTACGGGGAACCTTCGAAGTCCACTGTCGACTAAAAGCTCCAGGCAAGAACGGTAGCAATGACTTAAAGCATTCTCTGCAGCAGTATGGTACTTTACAGCATATTTGGGGCCAACAGTGTGGATAATTCTCCTGCAGAAAATTTAGTAACGTAAAGATCGTGGTATAGTTCAGGAACAAAAGATAGAAATGTACAATGCAAGCACATAATTTGTGCAGCAGGACATATTAAACATCTCAAGTCCAGACCACAGGAAAATTAAAAGCATGTAGTTTAACATTTACAAGTAATATATAAATCTCATGCCCAACAAACACCATTCGACAAAAACAAAGAAAGTATGGCAGAGCTCCTTTCAATAATGCAACAACACATACTTAAATACATTCAGAATGTATATTCTACCAACAAGAGAAAAAACTGTAAACCGTGATTAATTGCAGAGCTGATCTACTAATAAAACAGAGACTATTGCTTCTTCAGCTTGAAAAAGTAAATAAAAGGAGGCCAGCAATCAAACCTAGCAGGAAGGTCATATGCATTGGTAACTTTAGCCATTCCTGTTCGACATCCACCCTGTTAACACTAATGATGCATTAGTTCATATTCTCGAGCATCATATCCAGGAAGTTTCTTCGCTGACACATAACTGGAGTACGAGTGTATGACAACTTAACTGAATCAGATTTTTGCAAGTTTATGACATAGTGAACCACGAATAATAATAAAAATACAACTGATAGTAGAATAAATAATAAATTTGTATCTTATGTCCCAAGCTCACATATTATCAACATCTACAATGTGAGCACATAATACAAAGTCACTAAATAATTAACTATACCAGAGTCGCACATTCTTCTGCAAGACCAGGTCCAGCTGCATCATGCAATCCAGGGCTGCTGTGTGCTTCATCCATATTCTGCCAACCATAAGAAATGAAAACCAGGTAGGAATAAGATATTATTACCCTCGTTTTATTTACTGGAGCTCAGTACTAACATGCTTCAAAGCATATTATGAATAAAGATATATCCTCCTAATAGTTACTAAGTATTAAATCAATAGATGGGCAAGTTTAATATCTTGAGAATCATTAGGAAGATGGATTGGGATTTACGAGGATATAGAATCAATGTCATATTGTGCAGTCAAAATATAAGATGCACGATATAAATTTCAAATTATAAAATATTGATAGGTCTCATGACAGTGTCAACAAATTTTTTCAATATAGCAGTTGCAAGTAGCCATAGTAATATGAGAGCAAAGGAAAAGAGGGAAAAAAAGGTCAATTGTCAACTTTATTTATTAAGAAGAAAGACCGTGCTTCTGTTGTTTGATAATTGGACGAAAATGGCTCAATGTTGTTTGATTGAATCAGCAAAACATAACCGCCAACCTATAAAGTTGTTGCTTTTAAATAACAACAACCAGAATCTTTTCCTACTAGGTAGGGTCAGGTACATAGATCAAACAATGTCATTAAGTTCTATCATCTGTTAAATCCTCAACAAGTCCTTTAAGATGTAAGTCATTTATAATGGTTCACTAAGCTAACATTTGATTTTCCCAAAAAAGGACTGGAAAGCACATAAATAATTGTCTTGTATTTGATTTAAAAATTGGTCATGAGACAATATCAACCAAATTATGACTGACTGGAAAAAAGTTCCAACGCAGTTGCTCATAGAAAAGTGGGTGACAACTTTCATCTTGTGGATGTGGACAGCAATTAAAACGTCAAAATTATATCCTTCCTTCTACCTCCTAACTCCCTCCATCTACGATAGTAACAATGAAAACATTGTCACTCATTCAGCCTTCATCCACCATGACCAGGGCACTCCCTAGGTTATGCATTGGCACAAAATTCTTTATGCTCTACAGCTTTCTAGAGGATTTCTATTTTCACTGTATTTTACCTCCTCTCGATCTTCTTTTTAAGGCATATTGCTTTCATTGTTGACCTACCTTGGATAATATTGATATGGTTCTCCGAAATACAAGTCTATTCTCTTAATCTCTGTTCAATTACATTTTCTAATAGCTCCATAACTATGGCTTTTGAACATAATCCCTCTATAGTTAGCACAATCGATAATAGCTCCCTTGTTCTTAAGTGCTTTCCTCCTTTAATCTCGGATTTTCTTCAACCTGACTATCTCATTAAACAATTTTTTATATTCGAGTTATACCTTTCTCCCTCCAATAACATTGAGTTTTGGACCGTAACTTTAAGCCATAAGGGAATTTTGTATTTTTATCATAAAATTCTCATGCTTGGTTATCTTCAAGAGTACTACATTAATGTCTAAACACGAGAGGAAGCAAAAGTATTTAGAGAAGTTAGATCAATTAGTTAGAGCTAGTGGAATTTGAACAAACCGCTATTGTTCTACGATACACTATTCAGTATACAGTGTCGGCAAATAGTGGCTATAACACAGCAGCATAGCAGAATTTGAATAAACCGTTCTTTTCTGTTATGTGCGTTTGACAACACTGGTAAGAGCATTTAGTTAATCAAAGAGGAAAACCATTGAGAAGATTTCCGAGTCATTCAGTTCAATAAAATTGTTCGTTATCTTCGTTTGTTTCTACGAATTTTCCATTACTCTTCTCTACATTCCTTCTTCCCAACAATCAATAAAAGAAAACTTAACCAACAAACTAAACAAAAAAGCAAGATAATGCACACCTCATTCGTCGAGTTTACAACAGCATCCACCTCAAGATTCCACGGATTCCCTCGCCACAAATAAATCCTCGAATTAATTTCATGATCAACAGGAAACCTAGACACCGACGTACTTCCATCTGCTCCTGACGCGGATGCTAAAGGATCGGGAAAATACGAACCAGACAACGGAGAATCTCCAATTTCATAACCTAACGACTGATCGGTATCATTCCATCGCGGAACTTGATCTAACGTCACAACAGAGTCTCCACTGTCATCAGTAGGTAATCCGCCTCGAGCTGAAACAGCTACAGGCCTATGCATTCCAGTGATTCTCCGATTAAACAGCACTATTCCACTTGTTCAATCTTCTTCAATTACTATGCTACATGAATAATCAATAATCTAGCATTAAATTCTCATAAGATAAGTTATAATTACTACTTACACTAAAATCATAAAAATGATCAAAGAGAATAAGATATTGAATTAACCATATAATCACCAACAAGCACTTCAGGTTTAAGCATATAATCAGAAATTAGATTCCAGATTAATAAAAAGAGACATATAGTTTGAAATCGATGTGTAATAACTAATAAAAAGAATAGCTATAGCAGATTAGATATAATTAATTAGATTAAAAAATCTATAAGATGTGTGAGATAAGAGAATAAAGAAGAAGAAGAAGAAGAAGAAGAAGAAGAAGAACCTGAAATTGAAAAATGAAAAATGCGATAATTGAGATTGGTTTTGCTGAGACGCTGAGCTTGCAAATGCAGAGTTTGTATTATTGACTATTTTTATTTTTTAGAGGAAGCATTTGTTATTATTTTTTTTTATTAAAAAAAGGAAGGTGGAATTATAATTACGACAAGAGAAAAATGAAAATTTTGGTTTTGTCTTTCACTGCTGTTTTATTATTATGTGGTGGTGAGGTAAAATGAATCAAGTTGAACTGGTGGAATTGCAATTGGAATTTAGAAGAAACAAAAAAATCAAGCTGTAAATTTCAATTTTTTTATCTATACAAAATAACTCCTTTCGTCTCCCGACTTTTTCTCTTTTCAAAAATGCCCTCAATTTTTAATACAAATAATACATGTAACAAATAGATAAAAATAAATTTAAATATTAAAATAAAAGTGTAACAAACACAAATGTTCAGTTTTTTCGTTATCATTTAAAAAGTGTAACAAACTAGATGAGTGTATCTATAATTACTTTTTCATTATCTCAATTATGCCATTAAACAACAACTTTTTCTATAATAAAGATTGTTGTTAGTGTCATTAAAAAATATAAGAATTTAGATTATATTTTTTTTTTGTTATATTGTTGGTTTCATTGAAATAAATAATCATGGTTAGGTTGATTTGTTATAATTTGAAAGAAAAAAACATTTATATTTTTACTTTTAATCAACATTAAAATTTCATAAAAAAACACCGTTCATAATTTTCAAACGTTAGCGCAACAAAAAGAGCGGAAAGATGGGCATGTGTCCGTCTTTCCGCTAGTGTAAATAAAGTTTTTTCAATAGTAGTCAATGATTAAAAATATAACTCTAGTAATAATTTTATGAGAATGAAAACTATATAATTAATCGAACGAGACAATGAAATGTCTCTAACATCATCCAACATAATATAAAAGACAAGTTGCATGTACAACAAGAAGAAAAACAAGTTGCATTGCATCTATAAAGACTAATTTAAAGCAAGTTGCATGAGTTAGTCATACTTTTATCCACGAAAATAAATAGACACCTCTAATATATTGAAATTGTCTTTAAAGAAAAAAAAATAAACAAACACTTTTAAATTTTATACACTCATTCAACATTTTATTTTCTTTCTATCTTCTTCTTCTTATTCGATCATCAAATTATCACATCATTATCTTTTTCTCTTTGTTTCAATGTGTATACACCTACATAGGGTATACACAAAATGTTTTCCTGCTTTTATGGTGTACTATAGAGAGATATTCGAGAACTATTAACACTCATTTGTTGGGTATTTGATCAAGCTCATTTGTTTCAACTAAACAAACAAATTCAGTTTGACTAATTGAATGAGGTGAGTCTAAACTTTACGAACTCAACAATAACAATTTGAGATTTTTTGTTATCTCATCCAACTTATCATGCGCTCTTCGAAAATCAGAAAATGTTATTCGATTTTATGATTTAAAATTCAAATTTCAAAGTGCAAATAATTAACCACAATCTTTTAGTCATGATTCAACCGTGACTAACAACTTTTTGTTTAGGATATTTACAAATTTGGATTATGGAATCCGAACATAACAAGTACTTCGGATTTTATGATCTAAACACCCCATTTACATGCTTCGAACTCATCTTGTACAAAAAATTGATGGGAAAAAACATGAAATTTAATTTTGACACGACATAATTGAAAATGTAAAAGGAGTGTTCGGATCACGAAATCTGAATGTTTAAAAATACTTGTTTCCTATTCGGATTTTGGAATATGAACACGTAAAAATCCTGAAATATAGTCATGTTTCAACTGTGGCTAATAACGACCGTGGCCATTATTTCTCTTTGAAAATAGCTGAAAAACTCATTTCGAATTCTAGAATCCAAAAACTCATTATTTCTTGAACAATTCACAAATAAAAAGTTGGACAACTTCTAAGCCAAGGAAAAAATCAAGGCCAAAAACCTTGTTTGTATTATAGTCTTGTATAAAAATATGTAAAACTTCATTTACAATTGAGTGTATTAAACTTATATTTTTCATATAAAAAAATTTGTATAAAAAACTAATTTTAATTTTTCCATTACTAAGATTTTTTTTTTTATATTTTTCAAATGAGTAATGTCACACCATCAAATATAATAATTTGATAACATTAATGAATACGAGACAAGTAATAAAAATTAAGCACAAACTGAGTTGTGGAAAAAAATCTAAAACTTGTGAAATAGAGGGATTAAATATCTCGTTCGCTTAAATATTTTTAAGGTTCAGTTTGGTGTCTTAATTCTAAGAAAAATGTTTTATGAACACCCAAACATCTCATCAACACTTTGAAAGAAAAAGAAATAAAATTGGTGTCTTAATTCTAAGGAAAATGTTTTATGGAGACCCAAACATATCATCAATACCTTGAAAGAAAAAGAAATAAAAATAATGATGTGATAGATTGATGATGCCATATGAAGAGAGAGAGAGAGAGAGAGAGAGAGAGAGAGAGAGAGAGAGAGAGAGAGAGAGAGAGAGAGAGAGAGAGAGAGAGAGAGAGAGAGAGAGAGAGAGAGAGAGAGAGAGAGAGAGAGAGAGAGAGAGAGAGAGAGAGAGAATAGGATGTTGAATTGCTATTCAAATCATTTTGTGAGTCTAAAATGAGTCAAATTGGTTTCTTATGTTATGTTTGTTACCGCAAGTTAATACTTGATGTGAAAACATACACACAATGTTAACTAAAGTACTAACTACTAATGAAGTTGACTCAGTTGGTAAGAAGTTGATTCATATTATGCAAATACGTGAGTTCAACTTCTGTTGTCTCTATGAGAACATCTTTAGTATGTGATTTGTTAGTATATCATGTTAACGTTTATTGAACCTTGAGACTTGCTCTAACCTTGATGAACTCGAGAGTTCAACTCACTTAGACTTCCGCTAAACACACAAAAAAAAAACTAATGTGCTAACTAATAATAGGAGTGCTAAAGTAATTTGATCAAATGATTTCGACTAATTTGGCCACGGCGAAACTGATTATTTATTTGTTAAAAGTTTTGAGATACACATAATCTTGAATTATAAAACATGACTTCAACTTACAAGCAATAAGAATTAGAAAAAACACTACAAGTGTGTATCCATCTTCAACTAGATCGATATGCATAGAGTACCAGTTATTTTAGGAAATAACAATGTTTGACATGCTAATTGGTTGAGCTCCATATACATGGGAAGAATGATGAGAAAAACATTACACAAAGGATCATCACAATTATGTTGAGTTTTGACTATTATTTTGATGCCTAGTCCCGCATCAAAGCTAATGGAATAACCAATGTTTAATTCAGGCAAACATTAATTCCATAACCATAAGAAACATATATTTCCTAGAATCTGCATATCAAAAGAGGAAAATAAAAACAAAAACCCACCTTCAATGTTTTAAACAAAAATACAACACCTCAAATATTGTTGACATTATTTTTCCACTTTTGAATTAGCTTCTGAATGGTAACCTCACAATCTCCACCTACACTTATAGCCTTCCTACCTTCCTCTTTAAGCCCAATTGCTTTAACTTTAAACAATTCATTCTTCATCATCTCTTTTATAGCATCTCCAATTTCATCCCCTTTTACAACACGTTCACCACCCCAACCCCAACTCTTGTTCCAAATCCCCCATCCACTAATCTCCACCAACTTTGCATTTATCTTCTGATCACCATGTTGTGGCCAACCCAAAATTGGTACACCATTCAAAGCTGCCTCCGTAATTGAGTTCCATCCACAATGACTCACAAACCCTCCCACACTTATATGACTCAAAATCTTACTTTGATCCACCCATTCCTTAACCACCAACCCTCTTTCCCTCATTTTCTCCACCATCTCAACCCCCAAAACCTCATCTAACCCCACTTCTTCTTCTTTGTCAACAATCTTATCCTTCACCACCCACAAAAATCTGTATCCACTCCTCATCAATCCATCACCAATCTCTTTCATTTGTTTCCTTCCCAGTGTAGTCCTGCTTCCAAAACAAACATACACCACAGATTCAATTGGTTGATCATCAAGCCACTTCATCAACGGTGGTGGTGATGACGCTTCCTTCTCAAACTCAAAAGGCACAAAAGGACCAACGGCATAAACAGGAGGCATATTTTTGACAACTTTTCCACCATTAAGAGCCTCTAGTGAGTGAGATTCAAGTGCTTCAAAAGTGTTGGCAAAAACACCGTGTAAGTTAACGAGCTTAGGACTATCTTCCATCGCAAGGTTTCTAAGTATAGAAGTAGGCTGGAGAAGAAATGGCGGGATAGATGAATATGGTAAAGGTGAAAATGGAATGCCTGGAACTAGAATCCCAGCAGAAGCATCATATTCTTGTTCTGGTGAAGATAAGGATTGAGCAAGAGTAGGGAAGTGAGAAAATAAGGAGAACATAGCAGCAGAAGAAGTGGACAAGATGTAATTAGGGAGAGAAAGTTTTTGAGTGATTGTATTGAGAGGGGAAAGAAGGAGGATGTCAGAGATAAAAACAGTTATGGATGGTGAAAGTGAAGAGATCAAAGGAGGGAGAAGGTGGGTGGAGTCACGAAGGGTTTGAACTCTATGGAAAAAAGGGTCAACAACAGAATCAGGAGAAGAAGGTTGAAGATGAAATGGGATGAAGTTGACTTGAGGGAAAGAAGAGTGAAAGTGATCAAGAAGCTGTGATTCTGCAAGAGAGACAGTAGGAAGAGGAGTGATGAGAGTGACTTTGCAATTGTTGTTGAGAAACAATGCTGCTAGTCTTAGGAATGGTGTGAGATGACCCATTCCTGCACTTGGAAACATAGCAACATGAACATCTTCATCAGACATTGCTTATGATTATGATAACTAATGGCTTCCTAGTTGGGTGTTTTTTCGACAAGAGCTTCCTAGATTGATGCAGTAATTGGTTTGAGAATTCCTTTTTATAATAATAATTTCACCCTTTTTTCTTTTTTGTAACTTTAGTTTTTGTTTGCAATTTGTGTTTTGAAGGAGATTATTTACTTACATTTTTTCTACATTAAGGACCCTATAAAATGTTTTCAAAAATAAAGGAAAATGTTTGGTTATAGCCCATACTAGTGTATACATCTTGCAATTTGGTTATGTTCCGTGTTTATGCATATATTTCCATTATTTTTCTATTATTATAGAGGATTTTTTTTCCTCAATAATAATGGAAGATATTTTTCAAAATGGTTATGGTTTAATGAACATTTGAAAAGAATGAATTAATGTAACAATTGTCTATGGGTTAAAATAATTTTATTAAAATATTGCACATGATTAAACAATTGTCAATGAATGTCACATGTAAAGTTTGAAAATGTTAAGGAGACAAGACATGTGTATTTAGGCATTCTATTGATTATGAATTGTATGTATATAGGAGATAGGAGATGTAACCTAGTTATTTTCAATTTTTTAAAAATATCAAAATGTAAATTTAAAACTTCATCTTCATAGTTCTCTCATCTAAAAACCAACTTCGAAACGTATTATTAAACTTAAAATTTAGCATCAATGTTGTTCCGGACTAAGTCAAGTCCAACACACTAAAAAAAATGAGTGAACAGAAAGATTCAAAATTCAAATATTGATTAATTAAAACTTGCATTGAGAAGAGAAAGATTGGGTTAGAAAATGTTTAAAAACACGAGTGATGTTGAATTAGGATGATAATCCAAAACAACATAGGAAAATGACACTTTTAGGGATTATTTTAAGCGCGTATTATTGATGTACTCCTAAAAAAAATTATTATTGATGTATGATTTTTGTTTTTAGCTTCATGTTAGTTGATCATTCTGCAAAAGAAAATGGTGGTGGATGGCAGGATGGGTTATATTAATCGAAGAAGACTGACTTAGATTATTATTATTATTATTATTATTATTATTATTATTTAAAGAAAAGACTGACTTAGAAATTAGAGGTAGGTTATGATTTCAGGGTGTGGGCAGGGGCGGACCTGAGTTAGGCCCGGTGTGGCAAGTGCCACACCGGCCTAGGCCCAATTTTTTTTTTTTAAATATTTAGCTAAATATTATATTATATAAATCAATCTTTGTAAGTTAATCACATGCGTATGTTGTAGTTTAGTGGTAAAGGTGCGTGTCATTTAGGTGGTGAACCACGGTTCAATCCTTGTTTTGCCCATTTTAGTTTTTTAACTATATTATTTTAACTAAAAATACCATAAAAATGCACAATGCAAGTGTTGGTTCCTAACATAAAATATAATAGTATGTACCACTATACCTACAATTTTTTTATGAATAATTATTTTGAAAAATAATATATATACACTAATGAAATTGCCCCCACAAAAAAATGATTCGTGGCTCCGTCATTGATGCAGACCTGCAAAAAATTGTGCCTCATTGATATTGTGAGGCCAGGTCCACCCCTGGGCGTGGGTCAATATTTTTAAAGGGTTAAATAAATTTTTGTCTGTAAGTTTAGTTTTAATTTCTCTACCCATTTTTCCATGCAAAATACAATCAGCTAACAAAATTCGTTATATTTATAAAGACAAAATACTTATTTAATAATTTTTTAAATATTATTCATCTTATTTATAATCAACTAGCGAAAAGACAGACACTCACATGTCCGTCTTTTCGCTCTTTTTATTGCACTAAAGTTTAAAAATTCTGAACGACGATTTTTTATGAAATTTTGATTTTGATTAAAATGAAAAATATAAATGTTTGTTGCTTTCAAATTATAACAAACTATTATCTATTTCAATGACACCAACAATATAACAAAAATATATAATCTAATTTTTTTTAATGACATCAACAACAATCTTTGTTATATAAAAAGTTGTTTAAGGGTATAATTGAGATAATGAAAAAGTAAGTATAGATATATTCATCTAGTTTGTTACACTTTTGAAAGGATAAAAGGAAAAAAACTGGACATATATATATATATATATATATATATATATATATATTCATATCATGTTACACTTTTATTTTAATATTTGAATTTACTCTTATCTATTTGTTATATGTGTTATTTGTATTGAAAATTGAGGGTAATTTTGAAAGTGAAAAAGTCAGCCCAAAAGAACTAAAACATGTTATTTTCTTTATATATAGTATTGATATACAAAAATTGGTAGAACCAATGTAATTTCAAGGTGTTTTATGAATTTTAACAGGATTCAGATTATATAATCTAAAATATCATGGAAATTGTTTGAATTATATGATTCGAGCAGGACAAAATTGATAATTTGGAGGGTGCACGAGAAATTAGTATTGTGAAAAAAGAAATTCTTAAAAAAATTAAAGTTGGCAGTTGGCAGCACACGAGCAATATTTGGAGGCAATTTCTTTCTCACCCTCCACTCTTCTCGCATGCCTTCCAAAATCCCAAAAATGTCCTTGAATTTCAGGATTATATAATCCAAAATTAGATTTTCCCATATATTTTTGGCTGTAAGAAGAGACATAACATTAACAACCAAGGTGGAGGTTTTCTAATAAATTTGAACATTATAAGCACAAAAGTTTACTGATTTGTGAAATTTTTTTGATTTTCTCCTTTAATAATAAAATGGAAACATAAATAATTTCTATTTCTTTCAAGTTTTCATAATCTTTTGTTATAATTACATATCTATCATGCTTATGGCTCTTAGGAGTTAGGTCCATCATTATTTGTCTTTTCATATTTTGGAATGTTATTTCTCTCTGCATCTGACTCAATTCTACAACTACCAAGTTAAATATTAGAGGCACACTATTAAGATGAAGGCCAATTTTTTTTTGAAGTTATGTACTAGTTAGGATTGGGAGAGAAGAGAAAGGACCTGCCTAGTGTTTGCATAATTCCCCAAAAAAAAAATCTTGCTAAGTTTTATCATTTAAGAGTTGCACATTACCATAGGTGTTGTTAGGACTGAATATATGTCGAGACTTCAATTTAGTCATTTAACAATAATGAATTGTTTTATATTGGTCTCACTTCGCATCCTAAGGAAGTAGATATCAGACTTAGGGTTGGTAAAATGATTTGATGTTGAATTCTTTTCTTCATAATCTTGACTATTATTTGTATATCTCTTCACATTTGAATTGATAGTAGTTTACAACTGTACGTGAAATATCAGAGGCACATTGATGAGATGAATTCCAAAGACTTCGGTGTAAGGTTCAGACCTTTACGTGTTACTTTTTTACATTGTAATATAATGCTTTGTAAGAATTGAGATCTAATATACATGAGAAATTCTTGTATTGAAACGCACTTAACCCTTGTCATTTATAAATAATAAAGAAGAGTGCGACACATAATTAACTTTCAATGAAAAAAGGTAAAATAAATTTATTAAAAATCGGAGGCCTCTTTTCTCTTTCTTCCACCGTTCTTTCTATCTTTTCAACCATTGTTTTCAGCTCAAGATCATTGCTGCTTTTAATGTACAGAGTACTAGCTACTTAGAAAAAAAATCTTCATCTTCTTCCTATTAAAGTCATCCTTAAATCCAACCCAAAAATTCATCTCTTCCACCATTGTTCACTTCATAGTTCATAACGACAAATGACTACCGCTATGGCTACACATGCAAAGGGTACCCAAAACCATACCCATCGCCATCGATGGATCAAACTTTCGAGCCCACATAAGCATTATTCTGTAGGGATTTACTTTTCCTGCCCTATGTCATTCTCGCGTGCCCTATAATTTTTTCAAAAATACCCTTTGTCAGGATTATATAATCCGAACAAGATTGTTAGGGTTTTTTGGATTCTAAAATCCAAAACTTCACGAACTTCATTTTTTGTGTTTTATTTGATGTCAAATGTCTCGGCTGACCGTCGTAGAATCCCCGCATAAACTGCAAAACAATTGCATGGATTCTATGAACGGTCAGCAATGATTATGACACCATAAACACTCCTTAAAAAACTAAAAAATGTTTAAGAAAAAGTAAGAAAAGATGGGGAGTGAAGAATGAATGAAATTGTTAAAGATGCAAGCCTATTTATAGCCTTAAACCAGTCTTAGACCATAATTACAGTCAAATGAAACGTTTTCCATGGTCCAACCGACCAAAAATGCATTAAACATACCACAAACCGTCCAAACATTTGGTGAAACGTCACAGTCCACCTAGTCTGAGAGTTTTTAAGATTATTCAATCTGAAACCCTCTTAATATTTTTGGATTATACAATCCGAATAGCACCAGACTGTGTTTAAGTTTCATTTTTAGTAGGTTTTCATGGCGAATGACAGGAAAAAATTTAAAAAAGGAACAAAAATAATTAAACAGTTTAAAACAACACAATAACATAAGTGATGGATGTTTTGGGAAGGTGTTCGAAGATGTGCTTTTGTACTTGATCCAGCTGGCCTACCAACTGACACATTTCGATCGGCAGGTCAACTGGATCAAGTTCATAAGAACCTCTTCAAAATCAGATATGCAACATAATGATGAAAGATAATGTGTTTCAAGAGGATTGTTTTGAGTTAGATCATGCTGCCTTGCCAACTGACATAGGTATATTGTTAATGCAGCAAGATCTAGCTCATAGCAACCTCTTGGTGTTCATATCTTTCAGAAGATTTTTCTGAGTTTTTTGTTGTGTTTTACAGCAACTAAACCAGGCACACTTATTTATAGAAGTTTCTGTGTGTCGTGGACCATAGAAACTCTCGGTGCAACGTGGACCACAAAAAAAAAACTTGTGTTGAACTGGTTCGGATTATATAGTTTGAACCTGACTTTCACCCTTTAGTACTGTACTGACCAAAGATTGAGAACATGGTTCTCACGTCGTCGTTGTTCATGAGCTTCATCCGACTGAACTGCAAAGTTTTGGCTGAGTCGGTCGATGGACGTCGATACGCAACACCGTCCACCCTCCTTATGTCTCTGTGGTTGAGTTGGCGGTTGATTTGATCCAGCTGATCCTTCAACCCAGAGAGATTGACATTAGTGCGAATCCTGAACAAATGGGGTGGTTTTCCCCCGTTGTAGTAAGCTGCAGCTAGCTTGGTGTTCGGATCAATGACAAAAATTTCCATGGTTTTATTTTGTGTGGTTTACTGCTAATGAAAACATGCACACTCATTTATAGAGGTTTCTGGGCATCGTGGACCACAGAAATTGTCGGTGCAATGTGGATCACACAAAAAATCTTGTACATAATATTTTAGGATTGTACAATCTGAAACATCCCTCACCCTACAAAGTACGAAGTTTCTCTCATTATTGAAGCATTTCAGATTATATATTCCGAAAAGCTTTTATAATTTTCAGATTATATAATCCGAAACAAGTCAGAGTTTTGGACGCAAGAGTAACTCATGAAACACGTTTTTAATGGGTTTTACCAGCTTTAATGGCTGGTAAAACCCTTTTAACACATTTTTTGACCCTTAATTAAGAGTAGTTACACTCTATGCAACATAATCTTCACAAATTTCCCCTATAAATATCCTTCAAACCTTCACCATTTCTCACACCATCATCTCACACTTTCTCCTCCTCTTCCTTCTACAACAATGTGTTTCCATTGTTGGCCTTTCATAAAAAGAGGCTACTTTGGAAATTCAGGGATTGTATGAACAGTCAATGGGGATGGTTACGCGCCGTAAAGAAACACGATTTGTCTGGGTGTCATGTTGGTTTGTTTGGGCGCAAGGTTTCTTTCGCCCTAGAGAGGATACAAACATTACCCTAGCCACCTCCCATCAGCTTGCACTACAGGTTTAGGTTTAGGTTTTTAATAGTTTACCATTAGGTTTGAATATTTTATGTAATAAGCTTTAAGTTTAAGCTTTATTTTATTGTAAATGTATTAATATATTAATAAAATGATATTTTATTTGTATCATTTTGTTTTTTAATTTTGTTTATAATTGCATTTATTTTATATTTATGTCATTGAAATAATATAAACCACAGTCTTTAGAAAATCTGGGCAAAGCTAATTTCAGATTATATAATCCAAAAATCCTAACAATCTGTTTTGGATTATAGAATCCAAACCAATGGTATCTTTGGAAGAAAAAAAAATAGGGCGCGTGAGAAACGCATAGGGTGGAAAAAGTAATAGCTTATTCTGTATTGTTGCTATAATTTATTTTAGCCATTACTTACTTACAAATTTATTTATTTGTTCTAAATTTCAGTTTGTTGTTTTATTTCTTTAACCCCGTTTTGCTAAAAAAAACATCAATATTTTTATTTTCTTTTTTTGAATGGCAATATAACATAATAGTATTTTCAAATTAAAAAACAAGATGGGTTATCAGGCTGTATGAACAAGATGAATTTGCCATAGAAGCATGGTAGATCCGAAGGAAAAATAGCAGTGTTGTTGGAGAACCATGTATGCCAGAAAAAATGGAGGATGGGAGTGAGAAGGAACAGTTTTTTCCTTTATTTACTAAACAATTATGTTTCAATTTTTAATGATGTGTCTGTTTAATTATTTGTCACACTCTTATTCGTTGTTTGTAAATGACACATGTTAAATGCGTTTCTACACAAGAATTTCTCAATATACATAGTATGAGCACAAAGAAAGAGAGATCTAATATACATGAGATAATTGTGTAACATTAACATCTAAATACTTCTGACAAGATTTCATTGGATACCTTATATTTTTATCAAGGGTACTTTAAGGGTGCTTTTTCGTCATAAGGGTATAAGAAGATGTTTTCTATTTCTAAACAGTAATATCTTTTTCAGCCTCATTCAAGTTTTAATTTCCCAATAACCCGGTTTTGTGAGGTTTTGTTAGGTATTACCATGATTTTTAAGACTTTGAGATATATATTCTAAATTATTTTATAATCTACAAATAATTAGCAACAACAATTCAATAGAACTTATATGTGTGGCACAGGTAAACGTCTAGTACTAAAGAATTATTATTCACCGCCACAACTCTATTGTGTTACTCTTATGTGGCGCCACCTCTTTGATTGATGATGAGGTTAATGTAAGGTCTGGTGAGCCATCCATTTTTTTACTGGAACAGTCGATTGTCACACACAAAGCTCGCCAATTACCCAATGAGGCAGGGTAAGTACCTTTCACACGAATCACTACCATGAGATATATCGTCAATCCAATTTATTTTTTCTTTACAAAAAACATATTTTTATATTTAGTTACTCTACTAAAATACATTTTGTTACCAAACAAATCTTGATTTGGTTGGAATTCCCTCCATTGAAATCCTCACCAATTTTCTCAAGTAAAATCTAAGGGGGCCGTTTATTTTTGTAACATTTTCTATTTTTATTTTTTCTAGTAAAGAGAAAATAGAATTTTAAAATGAACAATTGTCTTACAATTTCAAAAACAATAAACATGACAAAATAATTAGTTTTATTATTTCTTGAAATGCATCACCCCTTTTCATCAAACCTGGTGGACCAAAAATTTATCAAAATTTCAATAGACACTAGTATACTAGAAGGTTTCATAGACTTCAAACATATTTAACGTTATTTTTATATATTTAACCCTCGTGCTAACTCTATCACTGCAATTTGGTGAATGGTGTGTAGGCAAAAGCATAGAGCGGAGGAATAGGAGGATACTAAGATTTTGGGATCTTATGGAAATTTCTGTGATATTTTGAGGCTTGAATTAGAAAAGAGTAGTCTCGCTAGGTAGACAGAGGTATTCAATTGTTGATGAATGTCCTTTCAATCATAGACATAATGCTTCTCTACTCCTTCAAAAACAAATAGCTAAGACTCGCAGTGATAAAGTAATTTGATCACACATAACTTCAACTTTTGCCACAGTTACATTGATTAGTTCTTTGTCAAAAGTTGAGAAACACATAATCTTGAATAAAAACATGACTTCAACTTACAAGCAAGATGAATTAGAAAGAACACTACAAAGTGTTTATCCATCTTTAACTAAATATGCATAGATTACTAGCTATTTTTAGAAATAACTATGTTTGACTTGCTAATTAGTTGAGCTCCATATGTGGGAAGAAAGAACGAGAAAAACATGTAGGCAACATCATTATTATTTCGATTATTAAGCCAATAATTCCATAAGAAACATATATTTCCTAGAATCCTAGATACTACTAAAAGAGAACAACCTCAAACATTGTTGACATTGTTTTTCCACTTTCGAATAAGCTTCTGAATAGTAACCTCACAATCCCCACCAATACTTATAGCCTTCAATCCTCCCTCTTTAAGCTCTGTTGCTTTCACTTTAATCAATTCATTCTTCATCATCTCTTTTATAGCATCTCCAATTTCTTCTCCTTTCACTACACGTTCACCACCCCAACCCCAACTCTTGTTCCAAATGCCCCATCCACTAATCTCAACCAACCCTGCATTTATCCTCTGATCTCCATGCTGTGGCCAAGCCAATATTGGCACACCATTCAAAGCTGCCTCCATAATTGAGTTCCATCCACAATGACTCACAAATCCTCCTATACTTTTGTGACTCAAAATCTCACTTTGATCCACCCATTCCTTAACTACCAACCCTTTTTCCTTCATTCTCTCTACCAACTCAACTCCTAAAACATCATCTAACCCCACTTCTTTATCTTCTTTGTCAACAATCTTATCCTTAACAACCCACAAAAAATTGTATCCACTTCTCATCATCCCATTTCCAATCTCTCTCATTTGATCCCTTCCCAATGCAGTTCTGCTTCCAAAGCAAACATAAACCACAGATCCAATAGGTTGTTCATCAAGCCACTTGGTCAACGGTAGTGATTCTGAAGATGTTTCCATTTGACCTTCTTTCTCAAACTCAAGAGGAACAAAAGGACCAACAGCATAAACAGGAGGCATTCCTTTGACAACTTTTCCATCATTAAGAGCTTGTAGTGAATGCGATTCAAGTGCTTCAAAGGTGTTGAGAAAAACACCTTGTAGTTTTGTTAGGTTAGGACTATCTTCCATTATAAGATTTCTGAATATGGTAGGCTTGAAAAGAATCGGTGGGATAGATGAACATGGTAAAGGTGAAAATGCAATACCTGGAACTGGAATCTCAGAAATCTCAGCAGCAGCATCAGATATTGATTGAGCATGAGTAGGGAAGTGAGAGAAGAAGGAGAGCATGGAAGCTGAAGAAGTGAACAAGGTGTAGTTAGGAAGAGAAAGTTGTTGAGTGACTGAAATGAGAGGTGAAAGAAGGAAGATATCAGAGATGAAAACAGTGATGGGTGGTGAAAGTGAAGAGATCAAAGGAGGGAGAAGATGAGTTGAGTCACGAAGGGTTTGAACTCTATGGAAAAAAGGGTCAACAACAGAATCAGGAGAAGAAGGTTGAAGATGAAATGGGATGAAGTTGACTTGAGGGAAAGAAGAGTGAAAGTGATCAAGAAGCTGTGATTCTGCAAGAGAGACAGTAGGAAGAGGAGTGATGAGAGTGACTTTGCAATTGTTGTTGAGAAACAATGCTGCTAGTCTTAGGAATGGTGTGAGATGACCCATTCCTGCACTTGGGAACATGGCAACATGAACACCTTCATCAGACATTGCTAAGATATTGCTTATGGAGTTATGGTTGTGACTAATTAATGGCTAATGGCTTCCTAGTTTGATGTTGAAACGAGAAAATCAACAAAACACACCCAGAAACATTGCTTAAAGACTTCTATGGTAATTTTTGGAACTTAAAAGCACAGTATTTAGTGATTAATCTCACTTATACCTCTCCTTAAGTTGAATATGATGCAACTTACGACCAACAAGAAGAATTTGTTCAGAATTGACAAAAAGACAACAACCAAAAATCAATTCAATTTACATAGGAAATTAACTCAATTCAAAGGAACGGTGACAGTGAAATACGGCAAAGGAACGACGATGGTGTCATAACAGAGAAACGGCGAGACGAAACACGATGGAGAGCATGGGTGTGGTGGTCGTGGAAGTCTGGGGGAAAATTACTGAAACACGATGGTGTTTTGATTTGGGGGAAGAATGGATTGTTTGTGCAATCTCTTACACGCCATGTACATGTCATTCGGGATACTCTCACGATTGGTTTTGTCGCGAGATATAGCACCGCTCTTTTTTTAAAGGCCAAATAAAATAAATATCTTAAAAAGAGAGATACTATTTTAAAAACACATTTAATTTCTTGAATGGTGAACAAACCACATTATAAATTCTTATTTAGAGGAGAAGGAAGATTAAGGAAATTAAATGCAACAAGTCAAATGTCAATATAATTACATGCAATAAACCAAGTGTTATTCATGCAATCAAGTGAATTAACCAAGTGCATCTCATGCACTAAGCTAAGTGTATCAAATGCAAGATTAAGGAAATTATTCACAATAATCAGACCTTGATCTTTGTGGGCCTTAATCACTTTATCTTTATTTTTTGGCTATTACTTTTTCCACCCTATGCGTTTTCCACGCGCCCTATTTTTTCCCTAAAATACCTCACGAATTTTAAAATCCAAACACATCCAAATTAAGTTCGAATTTTATAATCCGAAATATGCTTATGTATAATCAGCAATCAGAATCTCTCCTATTTCAGCAGTTTTGAATTTTGCTTTTAAAAACAACCAAAAAACAAAGTAAAAAATGATAAAAACCTATCAAATAAAATCATAAAAATAACACAAAAAAATTCTAAAAATAAATAAAATTACTGAAAAAAATTTCGGATTTTTATGAGAATATGAAAAATAAAAAAATAAAAAATAGGTCTAAATGATGAAATTTTGGATTTTGAGGGGCGGAGTCCCGTAAGAAGTGTCTTCTACGGGAGTCTTGATCCTTGATTTTTTTTCTGGGGAAGTTTCGGCGCAATTTGATCAAGTAGCCCGAAAACCGGATTTTGACTAAGAACAGTTAACAATGACCTAAAACAGAAGGATGTGAGTCAGGAAGATTAATATTGTCCTTAAACTGGTTATCCATGTTATAAACAGACTCAGAATTTGCTCTGATACAGTTTCGATTATATAATCCGAACTGTTTTTCCCCTGAAAAATGGTGTTTATGGGGTGTTCAGATTATATAATCCAAAAAAAGCAAGGAAAACACCCTATTTTTTTTTTGAGGTTATCGGATTATAAAATCCGAATTGGTGAAAAACTCATTTTTTCACCCCATAACAAAGGAAAAACTCAGTTTGGATTCTAAAATCCAAAAATCACATGGGCATTTTCGTAAAACCATAGGGCGCGCGAGAAGGTGATAGGGTGGGAAAAATAAAAGCCTTATTTTTTTGACAGTTTCTCAATCCTCCACATGTATTCTCAAATATGTTAAAATACACAATCGAAAGTGTGATTCTAATAGTGCATTTTGACGGGAAAAAAACTACAAGTATCACATTCCAGTAAGCCTCTGCGTTTTTAGGGGAAAGATTGAGAATTTTTTTTTCTTTTGTAGGTTTTGTCATGTATTTTCGGTCTAAAGAAAGTCAACCAAAAGTCCGAAGAAATTAGTAGGTAGACTCATGAATTGGAGGGTTGATTTTGAAAATGTCTCCAACTTGAGTTCGGGTTTTGAGGTTTAAATTGTCTAAGAAAGGGTTTAAGTGGAAATTGTTGTGGAATTAAAGAACTTGAATGAAATAGTCATAAAGTATAAATGACTTAAATATCTAGGTTAGTGATGGTCAATTTAACTCTAAATTACTAGGTTAGTGATCGTCAATTTAACAAGTGTACTAAAATATCGTCAATTAAGAAGTAGAATTTATAAAGTTCATATCCACATGGATCGTGAAATTCTTATTTTATGACCATGAATATGATTAAGATTATGTAACTTGAACGATTGTTTTGACGTAAACGAAAGAAAATAGGATAAAACTACGACTAGGTCATGTTGAATTTCTCTCTCTTTCACTATTTGGCAACTAGGTCTAGTTTCCTGCAATTGTCTATTTGGTTTCATGACGTTTGGACATAATAGTTAGACCAATGTCTTGGTCATTGTCACTCTTCTCAAGTTACAACCCTCAAATGTCTTAGGTGAGTCTGTAATCTTTAAAGGCGTGAATGAGCGCCAAATTATTGTCACAAAGGCCGTGATAGAATATCTCAAAAGTTACTACAAATTGAACAATTTTGACTGGGGCAAATTATCAAAGCTATGATTAATATTCGGTGATATTGGATCATTTTATGGACATTCATAAATGTATAAAAAACATTAATAACAAGTTATAATTAAGTAATAACAACAAAACAATTTTATTGAAAACTCAACATATTACATGGTTCAAGTAGTTATAGAGAGGGTCATCTACATGACCTAATCTAAAAAACTATCTATTCGGGATGACTTCCATCGTGGGTAGCCTTCATGAATTGCAATGTGGTCTTATTCTACTCATCATAACCTATTTTTCAAGTGAGGTAAGACCTTTCTATTCATAGGCGAATAAAATCTGATATTTCTGAAACAACCATTGCGCGCGTACAACCTTGTGCACATCGCACATGAGGCAATAGTTGTGCACTTCGAAATTCCTTCAATTGTTCGACGTGTGGCTCATAACACGCATTACACATGTACCACTAGCTGATTCTTTATCTTCTCTTCACCCATTGTCCTATTTATCCTCATTGAAACGTCTGTAGTGACTATGCCCCAAGAAATCACTTTGCTACTTTAATAAAAAGAATATTACGACCACATAGTTGCCTGGTTTGTGTGATTTGACAAGATTCAAGGTCTTGAGCTTCACTTTTCTATCTCACGTTCATCCGCCAGTTTATTTACAAAAACTCCACTAAAACAATTGATACTTAGCTAAAAAAGACTATAAAATAACTCCTAAATGATGTTTAAACTACTATATTAATAATTGTCATCAATTACGAGGCCTAATTATAGTATGTTACAACATGAGTGGACGAACAATTCAAAGTTACCCCTATTTTCGTAGACCTCTTTCTCAACCCGAGTCAAACTTCTATGACTCATTCAATATTCAATAGTAGTTCCTCAAAATCACTGGGCTTGTCAGACCTCCCTATATGATGGTAAAATAATTTCAGGTCAAAGACCACTAACATCTAGTCCACCGAGTCTAAGCTACCTCTTCAAAGCACTATCGTCAACACGGGAGAAGTTAATAACATTAATCATCATCACATATTCTCATCTTAGATAATTACATCACATAACCTATCAACTTAATTTGTCATAGCACATACACATCACCAAATATACATCATATATCTATTCAACAACAAGAATTTCAACAATTTTAAAATATGAATCAATCAAATACAAGCAAAATATCAATTCATTATTGACACCAAATACCACATATTTAAAAGTAAATTACATTAATAAAAAACTTAATAATATTTGTAATTCATATTTTATCCTCGATGTACTTGCAGAGAGTACGGTCTAAAAAACTAGGGTTTAGTCTATGATTGTGATGCCTTGAGAATGTCTCTCAAGTGGGTATTTATAGCCTTATTTGGGCTTGCTTTCCTGTGGCTTAGGCCCCAAGTAGCTTGGGCCCAAAGCCATGTTTAGAGTGGTTTGGAGCGTTCTAGAGGCTTCTAAAAGCTCTCTGAGGCGGCGTCCCCTGGCGGGTTCGCCTAAGGGCCTTTGGACCTTTATGGGGGGCACTGAGCCCTCTCTTGAGGGCGCTAAGCCCTTCATGAGGGCTTTGTGCCCTAAAAGATAAGGTTGATAGTCCACAGCCCAACAAGCACGAGCTTTGGGACAATGCGAAGTGATTAACTATGATGTTTTGATGTTTTGTAGCCCAACAAGCACCAAGCTTTGAAGAGGCGAGGTGGTTGTCTGTGGTCTGTGATGGAAAATAGTTCTACATGTTCTTGGGCGCCAACCCAACAATCTGATGATATTTGCTTGTGTTGTATCCAGATGGTCTATAGCCCAACAAGCACAAGCTGTCGGAACGAGGTGAAGTGTTTTGACTATGATGCGTTGTAACCCAACAAGCGTTAAGCCAGACATGGGCGATGTCTGACTTGGCGAGATGGTATGAAGGGCGCGACCTTTGATGTTTTCATAGATTCGAATCAGACGGGCGAACTCAGAGGAGGACCTGAAAAGAGTTGGTGAGCTAGAGGCTAAAGTGGAGGAGGCCAAGTTCGAGGCAGCTAACAACTTTGATCAAGGTTTGAGCGTGCTAAGGCACATGTCACCTTGCTTTTTCCTGATGTGGATCTTAGTAGCCTGGATCCTTTCAAAATTGTCCAGGATGGAGCCTTGGTGGACGAGCCCTAGGGAATGAGTGTGGCGTTAATTCATTATGGCGTGGTGGATTATGTTTGTTTTTTGTGTTGTAACCATTGTAACAATTGACAATGTCCCGTTTATTAATTTAATGTCGTCGTTAATTACTTTGAGAAGTAATTTGGTAGGATTTTTATCTTGTACGTTAATTTTCTTTGTTCTTGGCTTTGACGTTGTGTTTTGTTGGATCTTGGTGATGCTACGAGGCTGAGTGCCTTTTGACTGTATCTGTGTTTGCGTGATCTCTAGTAGATTTATGTGATTTTTACAAAGTCCTGTTTTGAGAAAATGATTGTAGACGCCCTAGAGCCCTCATGGGGTTAGGTATTTTCATATGTAGACGTCCTAGAGCCCTCGTGGGGTTAGGTATTTCGTATGTAGACGCCCTAGAGCCCTCATGGGGTTAGGTATTTCATGTGTAGATTGTAGACGACCTAGAGCCCTCGTGGGGTTAGGATTTTTCATTTGTAGATTGTAGACGACCTAGAGCCCGTGGGGTTAGGATTTCATTTGTAGATTGTAGACGACCTAGAGCCCTTGTGGGGTTAGGATTTTTCATTTGTAGACTGTAGATGTCGATCGAACAAAAGTAAGTATTTTTATATCGTCTCCACAGGGACTAGTGCGATATTCCGAGCCTTTCAACAGTTGATATCATTTTGAGTTCGGGTTTATAAGATGTTTGGAATAAAAACTATTGGAATGTAAAAGTGGAAATAAAGACGACAAGTAATAGGGAATAAAAGCGTTGAGATCGGAGTTTGTCAATCTAGCCTCGAATATATTCTAATGATCATGCATATGAATTATAGCTTTTTAGCGAAATTATCACGTATCACTCGACAACATCATTCGTGTCCAAATGACGTCGTGAGATCGATCGTATCGTTTAATCGACGATTTCCCAATCTATTAAACGATCCGAAAGCTTTACGTTCCGACACTTTATGTGATTATCAAAACCCAATTCCATGTCTAGAATTTCTTATTTTGATAGAAGATTATTCTAAACCTAGATTCAAAAGTATTTGTCAATAACAATTAAATCAAGCATAAGAATGAAAAGCAAGAATAACTTCAATATCACATAAATTATTAGAATCATATATTTGCAAAATCAAAGATTACATCTAAGCTATATTGAGCACCTCCAATCCCAACAAGAGAAGGTTAGTTGGTCATGTTGAGATGAAAATCATTTCCTCTATTTTAGTTTTAAAGATGATAAATTTATTATAAATTATATTTTGACAATATCACTATTTATCTGTCATTTAAACTATATTTTTGAGTGTCTTATTAAGTTACAGGAAAAGCATCTAAAGAACACATCAAATCCGTTAGAAATACTTCTAATGATATCTCTAAATATATCGGACATAATTCTTTTGAGATATGAATATTGAAGCACCAAATAACAAATCAAGTGACACACCGTTTTGGACAAAAAATGCAATACTTAATGTATATGTGAGGAACACGGTTTTGGCTTGTCTATAAAACCATCCATTGTCCAATCAATGAAGTACACAACTACAAACAAATGAGTACTTTTAAGCTGCAAAAGGAACAAAGCAAAAGGTGATAGCTTGCATAAAGTTTTTTCCCACATAGGATCGGTCCGGTTGCTACAAAAGGAATGAAAGAAACTACATATGCAACCTACACAAGTCAAAGCCTTGCCAGCCAATGTCTCTATCACACGTGGGAACAAGAAAAGAAAACTCAAAAGAATAGTGAATACACGTGAGAATGGGAGCGGATGTGCAACAGGAACATATTGTGTTTCTCCTATAAATACCAAGCCATGCTGAAGAAGCTCTGCATTGAATTTTTTTGAGAAGCAGCAAGCATAAACTCTCATAATACTCAAAGCTCTCTTTTTATTCTTCAATTACAAGTTTACTAAAATTGCTCTTTTGTTTTTGAGCTTTGTTTAGTACAACACAAATATTTCATTTTGTCCAAATCAGATTTTGTTTCTTATTGGATTGTAAAAAAACGGGGGGGGGGGGGGGGGGGGGGGGGGGCTTGATGTAAACAAGTGTGTAAATTCAAGAGTGAGAAAAGCTCAGTGTAAAGAAAGATCAAGAAGACCAAGACAAAAGAGGAGTTGTGGTTAAGTTATAACTCAACTACCTAGTGGATAATCTCACATTCGTGTGGGGACTGGACGTAGCCTAGTTTTGGCGAACCAGGATAACTCTCTGTGTTATTTCTTTCATCTCCTTTATTTGTTTCACAAATTTCACACACTCATTACACGTATTTATTATTATTATTATTATCTTTCATTCACTAACCATTTTCAAATTACTAGCTCGAAATTTTAAAAGGGAAATTTTTAACTTTTCACAATTCAAACCCCCCTTTCTTGTGAAAATATTTTACTTCAGGTCATTGTCATGACAACTATACAAAAGTGGAAAGAAAGATGAAGATCCAAAGCTAAGTCTTGATTTCCCAAAGAATCTTAGTTAATCCACACTCCCTTCACTTTTGCTCCATGAAGATCACCTCTTTTAGCTCTATTTTATGTCTAAAAATATAACCTAATCCAAATCTAATTAATTTACAACTCTGTGCTGAATGACCATAAATATAATATGGTTATTTCATTGCTCGCTGTAGCGACGGGTCTGGTCGCTGTAGCGATCAAAGCTTTCTTGGCCATTGGGTTTGCTCCATGTCAGCCAAACGGGGTTCAAACCGCCTTTGGTCGCTATAGCGACCAGTTTCCTCGCTGAAGCGACGAAAGCTTGATTTCTCCCTGCCTAGGCGCGCTATAGCGACTAATCCTCCGCTGTAGCGAGCAAGCCTTAATCTTTCTTCATGTTTCTTTGCTCAATTTCATGTCCTAGCTTGTTATTTCCTGCACAAATGGATGAGGTGAGACATAGTGAAATTTCTGGCTTAGAACCTAATGAGAGTTAAACTGGTTCTGATTAAAACTTGTTCTGAACCAACAGGTTCTGAACTAATACTTATTGGGACAGGTTCTGACTTGGTACTGATCAGAACTTGAAACAGGGCACAACAAAGTAAAACAGAGCACGGGCACAAACACACACAGGCAGCAAATTTAAAGTGCAGGAAAGCTAAAAACACACAAGGTTTGTTAACCCAGTTCGGAGTAAACACCTCCTACTCTGGGGGATACCAATCCAGGAAGGAATTCCACTATAGGAATTAATCCTTATGACTCAAGACACTGACTCCCAGTTCCCAGCCTAAGCAATTAACTTCCTCCTAGTCTTGAATTCTACCCAACACGTTGAGTATTAGAGACCACTAACTTCCTATTCAAGTAACACACCTGTTACTGAACCCCTTAAACAAAACTACCCTGTTTTGAAGAAATACTTCAATACATGATCTGCACTCGTACCTACAGGCTTAGAGTGATTACAACTTAATAAAACACCTAAACCAACTCAAAAGAGTGGTGCACAAATAAAGCTAAAAGCTTAAAAACTCTAAGACTCTATTTCTCTGATTTTCTCTGTTTTTCTTCGTGAGTTGAATAGCAGCAGCCCTCCTCCTTATATAGCCTTCAGTCTTGCAGAATAAAATAACAAACTAATCTTTCTGATTTGATTTGTTACTGAAATAAGATTGGTCCAATAATGTAACAAATAAAACTGTTCTGAATCTTTTAAAGATTATAACAGGAAAATATGAATTTCATATCTTTGAACCAAATCTTCAATAAAATCTTCTTCAAATCAACCAGCAATCTAGAAGCTTTAATTCATAATAAAACCTTAGCATATCTTGCAAAGATTCGCACAAGAATAACTTGAAAATATGCAGCTTCTGATTAAGTCAACAAAAGTCAACATGAGCATCAGAACCTGAATCAGCTTCTGAAGTGCTACAGTGCTTCTGATGAGCATTCAGCTTCTGATGTAAATTTCTGCTACTGAACAGTTTCAAATGAGAAAACTTCCAACTGAAGAAATGTTCTACATATGGAGATGCTTCTATCCAATACCTTGGTTTTGCCAAACAATGCAGCCAACACCAAAATACTCAACAATCTCCCCCTTTGGCAAATTTTTGGCTAAAACCATCCAAGTTCTTCAATCTCCCTTATAAACAACTCAGCAATGAAGAACTCCATAATGATCAATCATAACATAGTAATTAGCAGCGGATTCATTTATGACTATCATGAGAAACACAAAACAGCTTCAGTTCATATCAGCTACTGAAGCACACATAACCTACTGATCAACTCCTGATCATCACAAACAAGGTATCAGAGCTACTCCAAGGTATCAGAGCTACTGATCAACTCCTGATCATCACACACACTCCCTGAAGCTTTTCAAACACATAGCAGACTAATCAGCTTCATAACACTCCCCCTGCAACTCAGCTTCTCACAAAAACCACAAAAACTCCCCTTGACTTCTGAACAGCAGTGCCTTATGAGACAAGTAACTTTTGAAACTGAAAACACTTCAGGAATACATTAACACTCAGGAATTTAATTAACTTGAACTCCCCCTGAGACACACACTCCCCCTCAAACACATGTGCACTGCATTGGTTCTGAATTCTGAAAAATTCTTCTGTCAGCTTCTGAAACATAGAGTTCTGATGGAACAGACTCTGAACAGCTCTTGCCTGAACTTAAACACAAGTTTTTCTCCCCCTTTTTAGCCACAAAATTATGACAAAGCTCAGTCTTCACATAGGGTTTAAAAACTTCACACTTAGGTCTCCAAACTTTCTTGATTTTGCTCTTGTTCACAGCTGGTTCAACTTTTCTGTGTTGCAAATGTTTGGGGTAACCATGCAATTTGTAACAAAAAGGTTTAATGTGACCCTTTTTACCACAATGATGACAAACCCAAGGTTGATTCCTTCTTTTGTTTGTGTTAAACTTCTGGGAATGCATCTGAGCATGTTTCTGAGGTAGCATCTGAACTTGCTTCTGAGGCTGCTTCTGAGGTTGTATTTGAGCTGGCTTCTGAGCTTTCTTCTGAGATTGCATCTGTGGTCTCCTCTTTGATGTTCCAACCATAGAATCATACGATTCAGAAGCAGGTACAAATTGACTAACATGATTTTTCTCCTTGAGCTTCAGACTCTGATCAACATAACCTAACCCAGTTTTTCCTTGCTTCTGAACATCCAGAATTTCCTCCAACTTATCAGTAGCAGAGTTCATCATCCTAACTTGCTTCTTCATCTGATCAAGTTGAGAATTCAGTTGGTTAACTTCTTCTTTTAGATCAGAGTTTTGTACCAAAAGCTCACCCTTCTCAGCCTCCAGTTGACAAATGGCCTTCTTCTGATCCACTACTTGCTTGCAAACTTCTAAACTTCGGATGTGTAGATTCTTGTAATTTTCAGACAGTTCATCATATGAGAGGTTTGCAACTTCAGACACAGATGAGGCTACAGACTCTGAGTCAGACTCAGAAAATGTCTCAGACTCTGAAAATGCATCAGACTTTGAGCTAGCTCCTGAGTTTTGTTTTAACCTTACCATCAGGCCTGTATCAACCTTAGCAGATTTACTCTCAGCATCTTCTTCAGAATCATCATCAGACCATAAAGCAGCTAGGCTCTTCTTCTTCTGCTTCTTAATAAAAGTAGGACATTCTATCTTGACATGTCCAAAGCCCTCACACTCAAAGCACTGCACACCTTGTGATTGTTTACTATTTTCTTCAGTCTTGGTCCTTTTTAAATCACTATGAGGCTTGCTTTTGTTGAACCTGATATTCTGACCCTTAGATTTGGACTTTCTATCAACAAGCTTCAGAATCTTATCAAACTGTCTCCCCAGCACCCCAAGTGCTTCTGATAAGTCATCATCATACTCTTCAGACTCTTGGTGATCACCAGCTTCAGAATTGACTGCAAGAGCAATTCCTTTCCCTTTCTTTTCAGGCTGTTTGCAGAAAGCACTTTCAAAATTTAACAAAGAACCAATAAGCTCCTCAACCTTCATAGTGGTAATGTCATGAGCCTCCTCAATTGCTGTCACCTTCATATCAAATCTTCTGGGCAGGGACCTGAGGATTTTTCTCACTAACTTCTCATCTGACATCTTCTCTCCAAGAGAATCAAATGAATTGGCCATATCCAGCACATTCATGTAAAAATCCTGAATGGATTCATCTTCCATCATCTTCAGGTTCTCAAACTTTGTTGTGAGTAGTTGAAGTCTGGATAGCTTAACCTTAGAGGTTCCTTCATGAGTGATTTTCAATATTTCCCAAGCATCCTTTGCCACAGTACATTGCTTGATGAGTCTGAACATGTTTCTATCAACACCATTGAAAATAGCATTCAAAGCCTTTGAGTTTCCATGTGACAGATCATCTTCTGCTTTGGTCCACTCCTCTTCAGGCTTCAGAACCTCAGTCTTGTTTCCATCTTTGTCCAAAACCACAGGATGATCCCAGCCTTTAATCACAGCCTTCCAAGTTCTGCTGTCAATGGATTTCAGGAATGCACACATCCTTGATTTCCAGTACTCATAATTGGTGCCATCAAGTAGGGGTGGTCTGTTGACAGGGCCTCCTTCTCTCTCCATAAAGCCAGACATTATTAACTCTGGATCTCACCCAAATTACAGGCAGGGTGCCTGCTCTGATGCCAATTGAAATTTCTGGCTTAGAACCTAATGAGAGTTAAACTGGTTCTGATTAAAACTTGTTCTGAACCAACAGGTTCTGAACTAATACTTATTGGGACAGGTTCTGACTTGGTACTGATCAGAACTTGAAACAGGGCACAACAAAGTAAAACAGAGCACGGGCACAAACACACACAGGCAGCAAATTTAAAGTGCAGGAAAGCTAAAAACACACAAGGTTTGTTAACCCAGTTCGGAGTAAACACCTCCTACTCTGGGGGATACCAATCCAGGAAGGAATTCCACTATAGGAATTAATCCTTATGACTCAAGACACTGACTCCCAGTTCCCAGCCTAAGCAATTAACTTCCTCCTAGTCTTGAATTCTACCCAACACGTTGAGTATTAGAGACCACTAACTTCCTATTCAAGTAACACACCTGTTACTGAACCCCTTAAACAAAACTACCCTGTTTTGAAGAAATACTTCAATACATGATCTGCACTCGTACCTACAGGCTTAGAGTGATTACAACTTAATAAAACACCTAAACCAACTCAAAAGAGTGGTGCACAAATAAAGCTAAAAGCTTAAAAACTCTAAGACTCTATTTCTCTGATTTTTCTCTGTTTTTCTTCGTGAGTTGAATAGCAGCAGCCCTCCTCCTTATATAGCCTTCAGTCTTGCAGAATAAAATAACAAACTAATCTTTCTGATTTGATTTGTTACTGAAATAAGATTGGTCCAATAATGTAACAAATAAAACTGTTCTGAATCTTTTAAAGATTATAACAGGAAAATATGAATTTCATATCTTTGAACCAAATCTTCAATAAAATCTTCTTCAAATCAACCAGCAATCTAGAAGCTTTAATTCATAATAAAACCTTAGCATATCTTGCAAAGATTCGCACAAGAATAACTTGAAAATATGCAGCTTCTGATTAAGTCAACAAAAGTCAACATGAGCATCAGAACCTGAATCAGCTTCTGAAGTGCTACAGTGCTTCTGATGAGCATTCAGCTTCTGATGTAAATTTCTGCTACTGAACAGTTTCAAATGAGAAAACTTCCAACTGAAGAAATGTTCTACATATGGAGATGCTTCTATCCAATACCTTGGTTTTGCCAAACAATGCAGCCAACACCAAAATACTCAACACATAGGATCAATATTTTGGCATTCGATCAATAATTATGAGCTTTTCCTATGATAACTTACAAAACAAGCTACTAAAGTGCTTAAATTAAATATTCATTTTAACTAATTTCTGGCACTTATCAGTAGACGAGTTGTGTTTCATTTGTAGACTGTAGGCGACCTAGAGCCCTCGTGGGGTTAGGATTTTTCATTGTAGACGACCTAGAGCCCTTGTGGGGTTAGGATTTTTCATTTGTAGACTGTAGACGAGTTGTGTTTCATTTGTAGACTGTAGGCGACCTAGAGCCCTCGTGGGGTTAGGATTTTTCATTTGTAGATTGTAGACGACCTAGAGCCCTCGTGGGGTTAGGATTTTTCATTTGTAGACTGTAGACGAGTTGTGTTGCGTTTTCATCGCCCAGTTGCGTTTTCGTAGATACTGCAAAACATAAAGTAGAGAGAGAATGAGACAAACATCTAAGAAAGTAGGGTGTCTCGTTAAAAACCTGCAAAACAAATCTCAAAGATTGAAAAAGGTTAGACTAATATTGCGTTTCATCTTCCTGATCTTCATGGCGGGACCGTTGCTTCCATATGCATTCTTTTTCCACGGTTTTATTTCCGGCGCGTTGGTTGGTGAGATCTTTTTTAATTTCGTCCTTGGCGAGCTTGCCTGCATCCTGTCTGTTTATTATTCTGAAAATAACGTTACTTCCGAACTTCAAAGTAACCAGCATAGATAAAGTAGTCTTTAATCGTATGCAATCATTTTCAATGGGAACTAACCACTCTTCGTCTTCTCTTATTAACTCGCCCATATTTTCTACTCCTCTTCCTAGTCTTTTTCATTCTTTTACTAGACTCGAAATAACTTTCTTACTTAATTATCTTGTGCTCTTAATCTTTTCTTTCCACTATTAGATTGGAATTAAATCCTCTATTCAATCTTATCACTTCTCTTAAATCGGAATTCGCTGCTTCCCTTCTTAAACTTGAACTAACTCGCCCTCTTCATTCTTTGATTTTATATTCATTCTTTTCCCTTCCTAACTCGATTGTTATATAATCCCCCATGTCTTTATTTCTCCTATGAAGTTGGAAACTAGTTTTTCTACTCAAATTTATTCTATGTGGGTCCGTTTTCTCTTCATTCTAATCTAACGCTATTACTCCATTATTTAAATTTTTATTAAGCAGTTAGTTCAGTTCGTAAAGTAAATGGTACATGAAAGGGGTTCCCAGGAAAGAGAGGTGGGTCACTTGGACCACTTAAATACCAAGGCTTTCCTTGCCAGAATCCATCCCATGTGACCTTTTACAATACTACACCTTACTTCTACCATGGGGTACTTAGAGTAGTCCTATTTTTAGTTATGTGAGGTGCCTAAGCAATTTTGCTAGTGGCCAAATAGGCTTTTTAACCCAACAAATATAACTACAATCGTGTTATTCTCTTCCTCTTTCTATTGACTTGAAACTAACTCGCCTATCTTAATGTTCTACTCCTCCTTTTATTTTATTTTATTTTATTATTCTGCCGATCAGATTAAATGCAGAATATTGTTGCTAAAATTAAGTTTAATAGTTCCAGACTTCTCGTCCACACTTTGAGTCATGGAGTTGTACACTGATTTACATAATACTATTGATTTTCGAAACCCAATTCAAGGTTGTTCGTCACACTAAGGCTATTAGTGTTTATGGTTAGCTAGCTTCTCCTTCCTAATTCCTAATTAACTTTTCTTGCTATGCATATTTAATTTTCTACCTCCAAGAATTAATTGGTGCTTGATGGCTCTAACAGAACTCATACATTAAATAGTTTATAGACGACTAGCAAGCTCACAATAAATCAAATTTGGCTTTATTCCACGAGTGAGATTAATTTGGTTCTTACCCGATAAGACACGGCAATTTCACAATAAACCAGATTGTCCTTCTTTCATTCGTTTATAAACACAATAAATATCTCATTGAAAAGTCTATAGTAATTAGGAAGACACAAGGCATATCAAAATCAAACCGACGAAAAGAAAACCTAAGAAATCCAATCCAAAAATGTTTTTACTTCTCATATTCGGACACTAACTAACCAAGAATTATAATACCAATTTCTCGTATCACAGAAGACGTGTTGGGGTCGATATTGATTAACATGCCGAAAACTACTAATTCAATTTTATTTTAATAAAGTTTATACAATTCGTAATAACCAAACTCGAATCATATTCAAGGGTCGGCATCACTCATGAATCAAAGGCAACATGAAAACAAAAATTGATATCGTTTTAAAGAATGGATTAACGAGAGACACGTAGAAAAGATCTAACTTCGAGCAGTAAGAAAATCAACACGCTATGGCGAATTTAATTTGGATAGTTAGAACCTAGCATCGTTGTGGAGGAAAGTCGCCTTTGGTGAACGCCGACCGTCATCTTCTCGAGATCGCAGAGAGGTTTTTAAGTTTATGGGTGCGACCTAGGTTAGAGTTTAGTCTATCATTGTGATGCCTTGAGAATGTCTCTCAAGTGGGTATTTATAGCCTTATTTGGGCTTGCTTTCTTGTGGCTTAGGCCCCAAGTAGCTTGGGCCCAAAGCCACGTTTAGAGTGGTCTGGAGCGTTCTAGAGGCTTCTAAAAGCTCTCTGAAGCGGCGTCCCCTGGCGGGTTCGCCTAAGGGCCTTTGGACCTTTATGGGGGGCGCTGAGCCCTCTCTTGAGGGCGCCAAGCCCTTCATGAGGGCTTTGTGCCCTAAAAGATAAGGTTGATAGTCCACTCGACTTTTATAATTTTTTTTTTGACAAAAATAAATGATATTCATTTATTCATTCAAATTGATAGAATACATCGATGCAATACAAATTCGTTAAAAACAAAAAGGATAAATCTGTGAACAAACTCACAACATCCATGTTAATAGCATTAAACAACAAAGTACAAAAACCTACACATATGACTATATTCAAGTCTCCAGAATACCCTTGTCTCCAGATCTGCAATGTGGACGACGCCAAAGTCATTGATTAGATCTGCACTAGATCGAAGCTGATCTGACAATCTGAACCGAACAAATACCTGAACGAACAAGAAAGACAAACAACGCCGCACAAAGATGACGAACAAACCAATGTCGCACTAAGACAACGAAATCACAAAATAAAAACGAAATAGATGTGAAAATCACTTATTTCAATGAATGGGAAAGAGAAAAACGAGTTAGAGAAAGGAAAAAGAGACTAGGGTTTTGGTGACGGCTCACCAGAGAGAGAAAGGGAAAAGATAGAGGCTACATGTATAATTGTTTGTGTCAACTTTTATATTTGTCAATTAAATAACTATCACTCAAAGAGCTACAACCGTACACAATGGACCCCAAATAAGTTGTGGAAAATACAATTTTCTTTTATCGTTTATCACATGTATCCTCTAAAAAAAGGAACTTCTACAGTACACTCATAAATTGAGGTATACCGGTACTCTTGTTTCATAGATTTATAAATTAACGATCATTTTTATGAAATAAAAAGCTATTTGTTAATATTTATATTATAGAAAACAACATTTCATAATAAAAAATATTATGTCATTGTTTATAGGAATGATATTAAATTTTTTACATTGTTTCATAAAAAAAAAAAATATTCTATGTTATGAGTAATAAAAATTTATAAAAATTAAATTTTATTTCGTCAATACTTTGGTAAATAAGATTTAATTATTATAGTTGTCAATAATAGAAAACCTTTCGTTGGGCGGCCGGCTGATTCTCCTTAAGTCTGTGTTGTCCTCCATACCGGTTTATTTTCTTTCCTTCTTCAAAGCTCCCTCAGGTATCATTTCTATCCTTGATTCTATTTTTTGTAAGTTTTTTTTTTTTTTTTTTGGGGGGGGGGGGGGGGGGGGGGGGGGGGGGAGTGAGGATGTTCGAAAGTTGTCTTGGGTTAAATGGGATAATGTCTGTTTACATAGGGAGAATGGAGGTCTGGGGGTCAGGAGGCTGAAGGAGTTTAATTTATCCCTTCTTGGGAAATGGGTGTGGAAGATGTTGGAGGAAAGGGGAAGTTTGTGGTATAATGTGTTGTGTGCGAAGTATGGCGAGGAGGGGGGGCGGTTGTGTGTGGGTGGCGGTGGGGGTTCTGTGTGGTGCCAGAATGTGAACAATATTAGGAGGGGCGGCGGTATGTTAGATGATCGGTGGTTGTTGGATAGTATTTCTAGGCAGGTGGGGGATGGGGTCTCGTCGTTGTTTTGGAAGGATCCCTGGTTGAATGGTGTGTCTTTAGAGATTAGATATGCTAGATTATTTGATCTTGTTGAAAACAAATGTGCTATTGTTGCGGAAATGCGTTCTTTGGGTTAGGAGGTTAATGGTGAGGCGTGGAAGTGGAGAAGGAGACTGTTTGCGTGGGAGGAGGGGTTGTTGCGTGAATGTGTGGAACAGCTTTCTTTTGTGGTTTTGCAGGTTGATGTGTCTGACATGTGGGTCTGGAAGCTTCATTCTTCCCATAAGTACATGGTTAAAAGTGCTTATAATTACTTGACTCATTCAGAGCTGTCAATTGACGACCGTTGTAACCATGTCTTATGGCTAAAGCAAATTCCGCTTAAGGTCAATATTTTTGTTTGGCGGTTGTTCCTGAACAGATTAGCAACTAAGATGAATTTGTTTAGGAGGAACATTCTGGATTATAATGAAGTTTTTTGTTCGGCTTCGTGCAGACTTATTGAGGATCAGGATCACTTATTTTTTTCTTGTGCTTTTTATGGTGGCCTTTGGCCTTTAATATCCGGATGGCTAGGCTACTCAACAACTCTACAAGGATCTTTGTTTGAACATTTACTTCAGTTTGGAGGTCTTGAGGGTTTTTCCACCAAGTCTCGTCTTGCTTATAATATTATTTGGATTTCCGCTCTTTATACCATTTGGAAGGATCGTAATTTGAGGCATTTTCACCACAAATCCGAACAACTACTATCTTTGTTGGAAAAATTAAACTTCAAGCTTTTTGGTGGTTTAAATCTTCTTTTGCAGCTTTTGAATTTGATTATTCCGTTTGGAGGGTTACTCCTGTTTTCTGTCTAACTTAGAGGTTCTTTTCGCTACTTTGTAGTGGTGTTTGGTTTTGTCTTTGTAATTATTGGACTTGGTAGCTCCCTTTGGTACTTCTTGTGCTAGAGAAGCTTGTGTTATTTTTATTAATAAAATTTGTTTAGCTTCTTCAAAAAAAAGAAAATAATTCTTTTTCTTCCAAAAAAAACAACTCATTTAATTACCAATTTAACAAAATAGTGTATCAATACACTTAATTTTTTGGATGTATCATATAATTTACCCTAAAAAACATGGTAGACAAAGTTTTCATGAAAAATTATAGTCGTGGTCTCGTGGAGCACGAGTTTGAAAAATCATAGTCGTGGTCTCGTGGAGCACGTGTTTGAGGAGCTGGATTGTTTAAATCTTTTTGGGTTCTATCTGACACGCACATATTGTGGAAATGAATGAGGTAGTTTATGATGATATATATTTTAAAAAATAAATAACTTTTTTTATTTTACTTAGTCAATAAGGAGGACTATTGAAATGAATACTTCCTCTTTTCCAAAATAATACTTCCTCCATTTTTTTATTTCAACTATATTTTAAAATATTTGATGTTTTAGTACATTTAATATTTTTTTTTCAAAATTACACTTGTTGGAAAACACACCATAAAACTATTAAAGAGTTGTGACCTTTGACTTATCACATGTGAATTTAATCATAAATAAGGATATTTTAGTCCAAAACATAAAAATATTTCTATATTTTTATTACTCCTTAAGATTTGTGTCAAGAACTAAAACATCAAAATATAAAAACGGAGGGAGTAGTTGTTTAAGGATTGTACGCGATTTTTAAGAAAATGATTAATTGTGTTGATTTCATTGGTAAAAGTAGTAGTATCATTTACTAAAATAACATTATTAATTATAGTTAGTGGAGTAGTTAAGTTGAATGAAATTCATTAAATAAGAGTATAATAGTGAGAAAAAAAATGTTGCATTGATATTTTAAAGTGACAATTATTTTGAGCCAGAAAAAATGCTAAAAAGACAATTATTTAGAGACGGAGGGAGTAATTAATTATATTTTTTCAGAAACAATAGAAATGTTAAAAATTTGTCTCGTAAGCTCAACTCAGTTGGTATACACATTGTATTATATATACACATGGATCGAGATTCGAACATCCCACTTAACCTCTTTAAGAAATGAGTTATTATCCACTAGACTACTTAGCTTAAAAAAGTCAAAAACTTTGTTTTTATTATTTTCAAAATGCATCATCCTTAGTTACCATTTTATCTTATCTATATCACGATTGTTCACTTCGAAAGTCTTAATTCTTCTTATTAAAAATTTAAAACAAACACATATTTTAAAAAAAATGAAAATAGAAAATATTTTTACAAAGTAAATGAGCTCTAATTAATTTGGTTGAGATCGCTACATATTGGTTTTTATAAATTAAAAAAAAAAAATCATTCATCTCCACATATATTCCGTTATGGAGTTCAATCTCTATTGTTAATCAACTGACTGAGTTTAAGTGGTTAATGAAGTCCCTCTACATTAAATCGTTTAGGAGAATTCAAGTTTAATTTATGATGAAAATAATTATTTACTAGACTTTAGTTACTTTTGATCAAACTTTTGTTTACTAGAACCCCATTTACCTAAAAATTAGATGATTAACACCCAAAAAAAATTCAATCTCCAATGGTAATTCTCGTGACATCCAGCTAAGGAAATTTCAAGTGACACATGGTTCTTTTATGACATGGTTGTTGGGTCTAGAATACAAAAGTTATCACTATAAGTAAAAAAATATATTGTAGATTCATCAATATTATTAATTTCAAATCAATTCTTACAACTACAAGTTAACAAAATGATCAAATTATTCAACATATTCAAAATCAATTTTTTTGCCTATTTATAAATTTCAATGTGGTAATAAATGTTTGACCCAGTAATAAAAAATAAAATAAAAAACTTAACCGTACAATTTTATAGGGTGAATTGATAAATTGATAAATTCTTTTGTTTTAATACCGTCATTGTCCCATAATTTTTTTGGGAAAGGTTAACGAGTGTCTCATGACACTCTTTAAAGGTCTTAAATGATAACTTTTTATGAAAAATTGTGTATTTAATGTATTGAAAATTGAACTATTTAACTTTTTTAAAGAATAATTTCCTAATTTAAAATGCTTAAAGAGTGCTCCAGAGACACTCGTTAACAAAAGCTTTTTTTATCTCATTGTGCCACAATTAACGGTAACATTTGCTGACTTTCTCGCACATTTTTTTTAGCTTTTTTATAAAAAAACTCTCACACAAATTAACAAAAAATTATAATTTTATAATTTTTTTTCTTGAGTAGTTACTCATTATAATTTCACCTTTAAAATAAATAAATAAAAAATTTGAGGTTGGAACTCTAAAGGAAAATGTTAACTAGTGTCCCGAGACACTAATTAAGGACTTTAAATGATACGTAATTTTTTATGAAATTTTGTGTAATAAAGTGCATTGAAAATTAAAAACTTTGACTTTTTAAAGAATCATTACTTAATTTAGAGTACTTAAAGAGTGTTCCGGGGACACTAGTTAACAAGACCCAAAATATAACATTAAAATAAAAAAATTGAAATAGCACTGATGCACTTATTCTGGGATAGAATGGATAAGAAAGAGCGATAGTTAAGGTTTGACGCAAACGGTGTTTCAAGTTTCAACGGACACACGTATTCCTCACTTATTCAGTTATTTGTATATGTCTGAATTGATAACGTGACCCACATTATCTTCAACCACAACTTTCATAGATATTTCTCTTGCAAAAATCATCAGCAATATCATATCATAGATAAATAATTGAACAACACTGTTCATATCTTGCACAACCTACCTCTTATCAAAACTATGGATTCGGAATCTCACAAAAACACAGGGAGCCATGGGGAAGAGAAGAAGTATTCAACCAGCGAGCTTATGGCTAGCGCAAAAATTGTAGCAGAGGCAGCACAATCAAGTTTGGGGAAAGGCTCTGCAGATCAAAAGGCGATGGACAAGGCGAAGGTGGCAGCGGCTGCTGGAGATCTTCTTGATGCAGTTGGTCAGTATGCTAAATTGGATGATCAGAAAGGGTTAGGACAGTACGTTGATAAGGCTGCTGATTATCTGCATGGTTATCATCCCAAAGGTCATGATGCCGCCACCACTGCTCCACCTTCTTCCAAACCGGATCATCACAAAGGTGATCATGCGGATAAGTCTGAAGGTGGAGCAGGTGGACATCATGGGTTAGGTGATGGTTTTGCTAAGGTTGCTGGAGGCTTCTTTAAATGATAATTCACTCATTTCATGTTAGCATCTTGATTGATTAATAACTTTACTGTTTGAACCAAGATCATGTGCCCGTGTTTGTTTAGGTTGTTGTTCCTAATTCTGTTGCATATATATTATTCAATCTTGTTTCTTTTCTCTTATTCAAGTTATTCTAGCTAGTTTGACGTTGGAATTGAGAGAAAGATATGTATGTGATGACAAACTGTCGATAGTAACTTCACTTGTTAAAGCCTAAATTTGGATTTCAAATTCAAAACAAAATCCCCAATTCCCTGTAATAAAAAATGGAAAAGATTGCGGAAAATGAAAATTGATTTACCTCAGCAATAAGAACTTCAAGAACAGCAGGAGGGAGGACCAGTACCAATTTCTGGGTTTTATTTTATTTGAATACCATAAACTGTTTCTCAGCAGAACCTAAAAGAAACATAGATAGATAGAAAGAATCAACTCAAGGAATTAAGAAAGCAATATTGTATTAACTAAATTGTAAATACCATGTTGAGAGTAATCAGTGATCACACACGCAGATCCCTAAATCCCTATTTGTGTTCATGTGTAGTCTCTCTTTACCAATCATAAACATTTTCTCCCTGAAATTTAATTCCCTCTCATCTTTGTTGAGGTGAAAAAATAAAAACAAGTTCATTAATTTTGCATTGGATGCTGTTCAAGTTCACTTTGAAACTCTGGGAAAGAAAATAGCGTCATCATTGGATGATGGAGTTGTTCAAGATCGACGGACATGATTCACCTCACGGTTCAAGCAAAAACCCCTATCGTTTGGGTGTTTTCCATATGGTGATGGCATAAAGATCATATTCATATATTGGTACACGATACAAGTATGTGTTTGCTGCACATGACACGAGAAAAATTCAATACGTACGGTATAGAGTTTTGGTACGCGTTGGTCTTTAGTACTAGTACTTTTTAATTAAGTATAGTAAATTAGTTCCCACTTTTCAAAATATTTTCTTATATTCACTTTTTCCTTTTTTATCGGTGTTATTTTGCAAGAGACATTCTTCTTCTTCAAGCTTCAAAGAAGTTTTTCTGTAAAATTGATTTGCTACCCGATAGGTTTTTCTTTCTTTTTATCTCCTACTCAACTTCTTCTTCATCTTTCTTCGATCTTCACCTACTTGTTTTGGTTCAACTGGTTCGTCAGTCTTTATGAATCACAGAAGAATTTGTGTTAACCATTCACAAAAGTACCACGATCTAGTACATAAGTACTAATTCGCTGTACACAACATGTAAAGAGAATTATGTGACTATGATAAACACCACCAAATACCATAAAGGCTCTCACTTTCAATTTCTGTTTTTTCGTGTTAATAAGAAAATGATGATAATGATGGAGAGGATAAAAATTCTAGGTTTTAAATTTATGAGTTTTTGGGTTTTAACTTGATGAAAAGATGAAAATAATGATGAAGAAGATGACCAACCTGACATTTTTTTTTGCCAAAAAACATTTTTTTTATTTTTTGTTTTAATACAATTTTATTAAAAAATAAAATTTGATGATTTGAACATGTCACATCAGCATCAAAACTGTCACGCTTTTAGCAAAGTTGGATATAAAACAATAACAATACAATCATTGTATAACTTATATGAGCAATTTAGTAAGGTAAATGACTAATTTGATACAAGTGTAAACTCTAAAGGATGCATAATGCATTTGATATATATATATATATATATATATATATATATCATATTCAACATTTAAATCAATTTTATGAATTAATTAAAAATAATAAAATATGCTTAATAACAACACAAATATGGATAAAGACATTTTATTAACTTACAAGAGAGACTTTCTCAGAGCTTTGAAATGCTGAAAAGATGTTGAGGCTATTGTTTTTCGAATGCCTAGAACTAGTACTAACATTCCCTTTTATAGAAAGGGTACAGACACAAATAAATTACAACACATTTAATTTCTTTATACAAAAGTGGCCGACAAATACAAATGCCACCGAAAGTAAAGATAAAGTAAAAGTAAGGCATGTGGCCGACAGTGGGCCTAAGAAAAGTACAATAATTGGGAACCAATAATTCAAATGAATAATTCAACATGACTTTAATAATCTAAAACTAACATCTTCAACGGTCTTCTAAGTTGATTCCATAGCAGTAGTCTCCATTATCGTTGTATATATTGGTCCTTAGATGAAGTGGCAAACACCTTTACCTAGTGGGGAGAAATTGAAAATCTGTCGCGGGAGACATCTTCTTTAGATGACAACACCACTTTAATTATTTCTGCTTTGAGTCTTTGATTGATTAATATGTCGCTTTACTTTTCTTTTTTCTTTCTTTAAAGTTTAAATTAAATGCTAGAACTAGAATATAATATCGAAGGCGCAAATTGGTATGCAAAGAAAGTTTATTTGGATATGGATTGATTAACAGCTAAATAATAATAATAATAATAATAATAATAATAATAATAATAATATATTGAAGGTGCGTCGGTTGGATTTTTGGGTTCCTTGATTGGATCGTATTAAGGGGAAATTGTCAGGTTTGAAAAGCAGAAACCCATTTCTGGGTCGTCGATTGATTCATGTCATCTATTTTGGTTTACTTTCTTTTCTTCTTCAAGGCTTCCACATGTACCACTTCTTTCATTGATTATATTTGTTTGAATAAGGAGAATGGTAGGTTGGATAGGAGGATGAGGGAGTTTAACCTTGCTTTTTTAGATAAATGGTGGTGGATGATGAATGTAGATAAAGGGGGGTTGTCGTATGAAGTGTTATTGGCGCGTTACAGTGAGGAAGAAGGGTGCTCCAGGGAGGGGGGGAGGGAAGGGTCGGCATGGTGGAAGGATATGGTGTGGATTCGTAGAGGCAATGACATGGGGAGGGCAGTTGGTTTGACGATATCTTGAGGAGGTCGGTTGGTGATGGGGTCAATGCTTGGCTGGGTGACATCCCAATGTGTGACAAATACAAACAACTTTATGAGCTTTCAAAAAATCACTTGTTATCTATTGCATATATGTTTTCCTTAGGCTGAGGTGAGGGAGGAGAGGCTTGGAAGTGGAGGGAGATGTTGTTTGCGTGGGATGATGAGAAGGTAGGGGAGTGCTGTGTTTTGCTTCATAACGTTGTTTTGCAGGTTGTCATACCCCATTTTTTGACCCATTTTCGATTCGTTTTTCTCGTTTTTTTTAAGCCGAAAATTTTCGTCGTTTCAGACGAAATTTCGGCAGGGAGGTATTTTAAAATACCTCATGTTTGTTCCAAAGGCGACCGTTTTTTTTATTTTTTTTATTATTATTATTTATTATTCTTTATTTCTTTTTTTAAATTCTTTTTTATTAGTATTTTCTTTTATTTTTGTTTTTTATTATTTTTATTTTACTGTTTTTTATTTTTTAGTCATTTTGGGTCCAATGTTTGTCCAAGGGCATTTTTGTCCGAAAATTTCACCAGAACCCTAATTTTTGCACTATAAATAGTGCATTAATTAGTACTGTTCAAAGAGAGTTGGAGTCAGATCCCAAGTACCAATAATAGTCAGAGTACCAACACAGTACAACAACCACCACAATTAGCCAGAACCACCAACACAGCCACCAACAACCACCACCCAAAAACCCAATTCGACCACCACAACCCTAACCACAAATATTCCACAAAATCACAAATCAGAATCAAATCCACAACAACCCAAAACCTTTGAAACCGAATTCCAAAAGCTCAACCAATAGTCAAATCGTTCATAATCACAACTGAATCAAAAACATAAACCTATCACAGAAAACCGAACATACCAAGCCAAAATCAGAATCAAAGCTCAAAACCGAATCGAAAAACGCAAAAGGTAGCTTTCTCAAAAAAAAATTTGAACTCAGATCTTGTTCTTTATAGAAGGATTTTGAAAGAAAGGAGTTCGGATTCGCTTTTACAAAGAAAAAGGAATTTAAAAAAACACAAAACTTTTTAAAAAGGGAGCAAAAAACTGCTCCGGCGTGGTGGCGCCGCCGGCCAACCACCGCGCCGGAAAGTTTTCCGGTGGCTGTAAACTAGAGAGAGGGGAGAGCGTTTTTTAGTGAGAGGAAGAGTAGAGAGAGGGGAGAAATGAAGAAATGAAGGGAAGAAGTCAGATTTTCAGCTTTATAGGCCAGGCCCAGCAGCAGCCCACACGGCCCAATTTCTTTCTTCTTCATTTATGCTTTCTTTCTACTTTCTGCACCCCCTTTCCCTACTTCTGCACCCCCTTTCTTCTTTAAATTTTATTATTTTTTTATTTATTATTTCTTGCTTTTATTTTTTTAATTTCTATCCATTCTCATGCATTTTATTTTTACAGCCTTTATATTTCAGTACTTCATGCATTTTATTATTATTTCTATTTTTCTTTTTATTTTGTGCATTTTTATTCTTCTTATTTACTTTTATGCAACATATTTATTCTTGTCTTGCATTTCATGCATTTTTATTTTCTTTATTTACTTTATGCAACATATTTATTTCTTGTCTTGCATTTCATGCATTTTTATTTTCTTTATTTATTTTATGCAACATATTTATTTCTTGTCTTGCATTTCATGCATTTTTATTTTCTTTATTTATTTTATGCAACATATTTATTTCTTGTCTTGCATTTCATGCATTTTTATTTTCTTTATTTACTTTATGCAACATATTTATTTATTGCTTTGCATTTCATGCATTTTTATTTTCTTTATTTATTTTATGCAACATATTTATTTTATGCCTTGCATTCCATGCATTTTTTTTATTTATTTCTTTATTTATTTTTTAGCTTATTTGTTTTAATGCATTTGCAATTTTATTTTCATTTATTATTTTGTCATTTTCATTTTATTAGAATGTATTTAGGGACAATGTAAAAATATAAATGAGAATATGCACCGACACCCACATTTATTTATTCCGCTTTATGTCAAAACGATGAAAATATAATAATGACCGTATCCGAGGAAAATGACCCTCATTTGATCCAACATCATTTTGAGGGATCCGACACGCTTTAATATTTCAGCATCTCTAGTCTTGGACCTTAGGAATTAATCAAAACTTTCTCAAAAAAAGTCAAATAGTCAAAATCAAAAACATTTCATAAAAAACCCTCAAAAACATTCAATCTTGGATTTTAAACTAAGTGTCTTTTTTTTCTTAATCAAACTTTAATCAATCTTTAATTACTTCAAACTTTTTCTTCAATTAAAAATGAATCAAACTCACATTTTATTTCTTCTATGCCTTTCGGCCTCTTATCTTCCTCAAAACATTTTTCAAAACTTTAAAATCAATCAAAACAAATCACTCGGCTTTTTACCCCGAACTACATGATTTTGATCCCATTCGGGTATGTAGGCAAAAGACTTTGTCTTTCCAAATCAACAAAATAACAAAAACATTTTCTTTCTTTTTTTAAACTCATCTCTTTAGTCTTTCCACACTTAAGCATTTATTTACAAACAAATAATCAATTTAGCATAAAGATAAATAAAAACAAGAGGTTCCTATAGAGTACTATAGACGTTTAGGGTGCTAATACCTTCCCTTTGCGTAACCAATCCCCGGACCTTGATCTCTCAAAAAATATGGTTTTTTTTCGAACTTTCTCCCTTTCCCTCGGAAAAATAAAAGATCAGTGGTGAACTTAAAATTGCGAGTCAACGCTAATTAATAGCTTAATATCCAAAAATCACCGCGACAGAAAAATGGCGACTTCACTGGGGACAACATCCTAAGTGGGTTAAACCTATCTTGTTTTTCTTTATCTTTATGCTTTATTTCTATTTGTAATTATAAATATGTGCTTAAATGTTTATCTTTTACGTGAGTGGTGAGATAAGTCCTACACCCGGACTTGAGGGAAATATAAGATAGGATGGTGGTATAATCAAAGTGTCTTTCCGAGAGTGAGTTTCGGATGTGGCACATGTGATAACCCCGCTCAATGGAGGAATCTTGGAAGTATTACTATGTTGGCATGAGTAGTCGTGTTCGGCATTGTTATTTTCAAGTGACCTATGAAGTTGAAGACCTTTAGTTACCTTTAACCCATCTTGGCCTTTTAGGACGTAGTGCGGTGGCTAATCAAGAGTAGTCTTGAATTGGTTGATACGCGATACTACACTCAAACGAGACTTTCCTACGAACGTCGTTGGATCGGGAGTAGTCCCGTAACCCGACAATATTCGGAAGTGGTCAATGACTTTGGGAACTTGGTAGAACCCGTGATACATGTACATATGAAACCATAGTCCTTACCAAATGGCGTGTTTACCCTCGGCTCCAACACTATGGACTTAACCTCACCATGTTTTCTCCGCTCTTTAGCATAATCATGCATACATGCATTCATTCATAAACACTTTTTTTCATCAAGTATCAAAGGACATAGACAAGTTTTGTTGTAAACATCGTAGGTATGAACTTCACAAAGAAGAACACTCAGAAGTACAACTTCAAAAGCCCGGATTTGATAAACTTAAGGAAGCTAGGATCTTTAGTGACTAGTCCGGAGGATTTTTCGAGCTCGTTATGGGAGATCATTGGGCATCCTCAAGTTTGAAATATCGGGGCTTTTTCAAGATTTCTACTGATGAACTTTTGAGCATATTCCTTAACTTTGTTCCTAAAAAGGGGATTGTTTGTAATATTTTAAATGAAACGTTCAAACTATGATGTTTACAATTACTTCGACAAGCCCTTCAATAACAAATCTTTCTCTTTTTTTTGCATAAGCATAATCATGCATCATACTGCATTCATAGTTTCCAAATCGAGTCTCACACTTTGTTCACCAATAAAAGGTTAATCTGCCGCCGTCAAGGAAAGTGGCCCGGCGTATTCATTACAAAACCTACTCGCATCTACAAAACACGAGCATACCAAAGAAAGAGAATGGGTCTGATTGAGCAGGAAAACCAGAATCTCAGGGAAGAGGTGGCTAGCCTCCGGGAAGGAATGGAGAAGCTGACTTCCATGGTGAGTATTTTATTAGCTTCTCAGGCTCAAGCTTCAGATCCTCAGCCCGCTGTCACTACTTTTGACCAGCCAATCTCGTTTGCTTTGCCAATTTTTACCGTGCTTACTCCTCCGCCCGGTGCATCGTTCACTCAAGCAGCTACGACATATTCAACACCTCTTATCCACACTGTTCAAAATCCATCTTTCATGCTGAAAGTGTTGGAACTTTTGACAAGATGGATGAACTTCAGGAGAAATTTGACGGGATGCAACAGGAAGTTGAAGCTCTCCGGGGAAAAGACTTGTTTGAGAGAGATGCCCGCGAACTCTGCTTGGTTCCTAATGTCGCAATACCGCCCAAATTCAAGGTCCCTGACTTTGAAAAGTACAAGGGGAATTCGGGTCCACGTAGCCATCTGGTGATGTACGTGAGAAAGATGTCTATGCACACTGATAATCACAAGCTTCTCATCCACTTCTTTCAGGACAGTCTGACTGGTGCTGCCTTGAAATGGTACATGAATCTTGACAGTGCTAGCATTCGTACTTTCAACGATCTTGGCGAGGCTTTTATCCGCCAATACAAGTATAACCTGGACATGGCCCCGGATCGGGCCCAGCTTCGTGCTATGACTCAGAAGGACAAGGAAACATTCAAGGAGTATGCCCAACGCTGGAGAGAAGTGGCTGCTCAAATTGTCCCGCCTTTAGAAGAGAAAGAGATGACGAAAATCTTCTTGAAGACTCTTGGCCAGTTCTACTATGAGAAAATGGTCGCGAGTGCGCCAACAGACTTTACTGAGATGGTTAACATGGGAATGCGTCTGGAGGAAGGAGTCCAAGAAGGACGTTTAGTTATGGAAAGTGTTTTTGCCACCAGCAGTACCAAGAAGTTTGGGAATGGCTTCTTAGGAAAGAAAGAGCAAGAGGTAAGTGTGGTGGCCCATAGGCAGCCTCAGCAACAGTATCAACAACAGCCTCCACAACAGGCTCCCCAACAGTCCACCCAACATAATCGGGTTCAGCAGATATCACAGTTTGATCCAATTCTGATGGCGTATGCAGAGTTGTTTCCCGCTTTGCTTGATAAAAATCTTGTTCAAACTAAGGCACCTCCTAAGGTACCTGAAAGGTTGCCAAGGTGGTATAGACCTGATCTCTCTTTTGCTTTCCATCAAGGGGCACCCGGTCACGACATTGAGCACTGTTACGCCCTGAAGGCTGAAATCCAAAAGTTGATCCAGGCTAATATTTTTTCCTTCAAAGAGTCGAGCCCCAATGTGCAAGCTAATCCACTACCGGATCACGGGACCTCATCTATTAATTTGGTGCAAGATTGTTCAGAAGCTTATCCTGTTGGAGACAATCTTGAAGAAGGTGGCAGCTAGTTTAGTGACACATGGCAGAGTTTACCGCAATTGGATCGCTGTTGACGTTCCTCTCGCTATTCCTTTTTCCAAATAACAGTTTGTTGTTTTCGCTTTTTGTTTTTCTAAAAAAATCCCTTCGTTCTACCCGAGACGAAAGTGAGCTTTTGTAGGGCTTTTTGCTTCATGCATTCCCATCATTAAATAAAAAGTCGTTTTGTCTTCGACTTTGTCTTTTTATATTTTGTTTTTTCTGGAAAATGGTAATACAAAAAACCAAAAAAACTTATTTTTCTTTAATCAATTTCCAAATACATGCATTTACTTGTTTACTAAGACTAATCATGAATCATATAAAAAGCTTAAACACCAATAAACCCGTTGAACACTGTAGCCCTATGCTCTCTCCCGACTTTGAGTTCACTGTTTACGAAGCTGAAGAGGAGGAGGAGGATGAAGGGATTCTCGAAAAGATCTCTCTGTTACTAGAATGTAAAAAGAACATCATTCAGCCTCATGAAGAAGCACTGGAAGTGATTAACTTGGGCACTATAGTATTCCTGATCAAATCCCAGATGAATGGTGCCATCGAGGCTGCAAAAAAAAACAAACAAAAAAATCATTCAGCCTCATGAAGAAGCACTGGAAGTGATTAACTTGGGCACTATAGTATTCCTGATCAAATCCCAGATGAATGGTGCCATCGAGGCTGCAAAAAAAAAAAAACAAAAAAAACAAAAGCAAAAAAAAAAAACAAAGAAAGAAAAATACATCAAAAAGATGGTGCAGAAGATGGTAACCACCTACAAGGACTGGCATGAGATGTTACCATATGCTTTACATGGATATCGTACTTCAGTGCGTACCTCAACAGGGGCAACTCCCTTTTCTTTGGTATATAGCATGGAAGCAGTACTCCATGTAGAGGTTGATATTCCATCAATGAGAGTTCTAATGGAGGCCAAGTTGTCAGAGGCTGAATGGTGTCAAAACAGATACGATCAGTTGAATTTGATTGAAGAGAAGCGTATGAATGCCTTATGTCATGGACAACTATATCAAAAGAGAATGAAGCAGGCTTTTGACAAGAAGGTTCGTCCCCGTGTATTTCAAGAAGGAGATCTTGTGCTCAGGAAGGTTTTATCTTTCCAACCTGATTCCAGGGGCAAGTGGACGCCTAACTATGAAGGTCCATATGTCTTCAAGAGAGCTTTCTCCGGTGGCGCATTGACTCTTACGACTATGGATGGTGACGAGCTTCCCCATCATGTGAATGCCGATGCAGTTAAGAAATACTTTGTCTAAAAAATAAAAGAACATCTCGGTAAGTCGAAAACCCGAAAGGGCGGCTTAGGCAAAAATGAGCGTCTCGGTGGATTGAAAACCCGAAAGGGTGGTCCAGGCAAAAATTAGAGACATAAAACAGAAAAATAATCATCCTGATAGGTCGAAAACCCGAAAGGGCGATCTATGCAAAAATTAAGGATCAAAAGACAAAGTAACTGCATTGAGTTGACCTTTACTCACTTGGGGCACCTTCGTTGTCAAAGAGACTCTGAATCTGAAGCATCCAAACAGTGGAATTCAAAGTTGTTAGGGAAAACAGCGGTTATTGTGTTCAATGTACCTTCCCATTATATTTACCATTTTTCAAACTTTGTAAGATCCGTGGAGCCATGCCATTAGCGGGTCACCACTCTTTTAAATAAATTTGAGTCTGTCGCCTTTCATTTGGAATTCCCATTTATTCAGTTTATAAAATTTTCTTCTATTTTTGATGGTAGTACTTGAAACAAAATATTTTCAAAATCATAAATATTTTTCATGTCTTTTGGAAAGCACAAACAACAAACACATTTTCTCTGAACTCATGAATAAGTGAAGGGTGCGTCAACAGCTATCCTGAGAACGGATAAACTCTGCAGGTTGAACATGGTCAATTGCTTTTTTTAAAAAAAAAAGAAAAAGAGAAAAGAGCTCGGTAAGTCGAAAACCCTAAAGGGCAGCTTAGGCAAAAATGAGCGTCCCGGTGGATCGAAAATCTGAAAGGGCGGTCCAGGCACAAATTAGGGACATACAAAAAGAACATATTCCCGGTGGATCGAAAACCTGAAAAGGCGGTCCAGGCAAAAATTAGGGGCATACAAAAAGAATATATTCCCGGTGGACTGAAAACTCGAAAGGGCAGTCCAGGCAAAAATTAGGGATTCAAGAAAAAACAAAATAAGCATGACCACAAAAGCACCAATTCTTCTACCAGGTTTTTGGATTAGCACGCTCTCCCCAGGAAGTGTTTACTCCCCATCAGTTGTTGCATATGTCGGGCTTTACCCCGTCAATGTTTTGATATGTCCCCAATGGCATCATCCCCACCGAAGATTGCCGAGTGTTTGTGATGCGACGTCGGGTCACTTTCCATCTTACCTGTCCAATCTTGTCTCATCAAGTTCATCAGTTATACAGTCACACAAGCTGATCAGTCATACCAGTCATACTATCATACATACATTCATGCATATACACATTCATGCATACAACATACAATAAAGACAATATCATTCATACATGGCTGCATTAACCACCATGAGTCTTGCTTTAACTATCTTTTCATATTAATTAATCATGAATAATTTGTAACCCTCTTTTTCCCCAAGTGTCATCCCCAATGTGTCTGGTCCAGAGATGTCACCCTCTTTTCGCCAAGTGGCAGTTCTTTAACGAACAGCTTGAGCATCATTTATCTTTGTTTCTTGTGGCTAGTTCGGCAGTAACCCGAACAGCTGACATTTATCTTTGTTTCTCGTGGCTAGTTCGGCAGTAACCCGAACAACTGACATTTATCTTTGTTTCCTGGGGTTAGTTCGGCAGTAACCCGAACAGCTGCCTTTTATCTTTGTTTCTTGTGGCTAGTTCGGCAGTAACCTGAGCACCTGACATTTATATGTGTCTCTCGTGGCTAGTTCGGCAATAACCCGAGCAACTGACATTTATCTTTGTTCTTGTGGCTAGTTCGGAAGTAACCCGAGCAGCTGACGTTTATCTTGGTTTCTTGTGGCTAGTTCGGCAGTAACCCAAACAACTGACATTTATCTTTGTTTCTTGTGGCTAGTTCGGCAGTAACCCGATCATCTGACATTTATCTGTGTCTCTCGTGGCTAACTCGGCAGTAACCCGAGCAGCTGACATTTATCTTTGTTCTTGTGGCTAGTTCGGCAGTAACCCGAACAGCTGACATTTATCTTTGTTTCTTGTCGTCAGTGGCTAGTTCGGCAATATCCCGAACAACTGACATTTACATTTTACCTTCATTAAGCTACCCTCACAACGGTAGTAGGTAAAACTTTTTATCAGTCTTCATTAAGCTATCCATACAACGATAGTAGACCATGCATTTTCCTGTATATTTTACCTTCATTAAGCTACCCCACAACGGTAGTAGGTAAATATGTTGTCGGTCTTCATTAAGCTATCCATACAACGATAGTAGACCATGTCTTTCCCTGTATATTTTACCTTCATTAAGCTACCCCACAACGGTAGTAGGTAAAATGTTTTGTCTGTCTTCTTTAAGTTATCATCTTAGTTGATAGTAGGCAGTGTCTCATTCTATTACCTTTTTTTAAGCTATCAATACACGGTATTAGGTAATACACATCGTCTGTCTTCTTTAAGCTATCATCTTTGTTGATAGTAGACAGTATCTCATTCTTTTACCTTATTTAAACTATCATTTATACGATAGTAGGTAACATCGGTCTTTGTCTTTGTTAGGCTATCGTTATGAATCAGTGCGATAGTAGACAATCCTTTCCCCAGTGAAACCATGTTATCCCCAGTGGAGTCGGACCCCGTTCCTTAACAGATTCAGGTATCCTTTTGTTTTGTTATCCCCAGTCGAGTCATCTTCGCCGTCTTGCATTCATACTTGCATCGCGAGCATTCATAACATTACATACATGACATTGCATCCATAGTATTTACAGTCGAAATTGGTCAAAAATGGTGTACTCTGTATTTAAGTCTCTTCGACCCGTCGAATTAAAATTTCACTTTTAAATCTCCATAACGAAGAAACTTACATAGGGGCATCTGTCATACCCCATTTTTTGACCCATTTTCGATTCGTTTTTCTCGTCTTTTTTTTAAGCCGGAAATTTTCGTCGTTTCAGATGAAATTTCGGCAGGGAGAAATTTTAAAATACCTCATGCTTGTTCCGAAGGCGACCGTTTTTATTATTATTATTATTATTATTTATTATTATTTATTTCTTTTTTTTTAAATTCTTTTTTATTAGTATTTTCTTTTATTTTTGTTTTTTATTATTTTTATTTTACTGTTTTTTATTTTTCAGTCATTTTGGGTCCAATGTTTGTCCAAGGGCATTTTTGTCCGAAAATTTCACCAGAACCCTAATTTTTGCACTATAAATAGTGCATTAATTAGTACTGTTCAGAGGGAGTTGGAGTCAGATACCAAGTACCAATAATAGTCAGAGTACCAACACAGTACAACAACCACCACAATCAGCCTGAACCACCAACAACCACCACCCAAAAACCCAATTCGACCACCACAACCCTAACCACAAATATTCCACAAAATCACAAATCAGAATCAAATCCACAACAACCCAAAACATTTGAAACCAAATTCCAAAAGCTTAACCAATAGCTAAATCGTTCATAATCACAACTGAATTAAAACCATAAACCTATCACAGAAAGCCGAACATACCAAGCCAAAATCAGAATCAAAGCTCAAAACCGAATCGAAAAACGCAAAAGGTAGCTTTCTCAAAAAAAAAAAAATTTGAACTCAGATCTTGTTCTTTATAGAAGGATTTTAAAAGAAAGGAGTTCGGATTCGCTTTTACAAAGAAAAAGGAATTTAAAAAAACGCAAAACTTTTTAAAAAGGGAGCAAAAAACTGCTCCGGCGTGGTGGCGCCGCCGGCCAACCACCGCGCCGGAAAGTTTTCCGGTGGCTGTAAACTAGAGAGAGGGGAGAGCGTTTTTTAGTGAGAGGAAGTGTAGAGAGAGGGGAGAAATGAAATGAAGGGAAGAAGTTAGATTTTCAGCTTTATAGGCCAGGCCCAGCAGCAGCCCACACGGCCCAATTTCTTTCTTCTTCATTTCTGCTTTCTTTCTACTTTCTGCACCCCCTTTCCCTACTTCTGCACCCTATTTCTTCTCTAAATTTTATTCTTTTTTTTTCTTTTATTATTTCTTGCTTTTATTTTTTTAATTTCTATCCATTCTCATGCATTTTATTTTTACAGCCTTTATATTTCAGTACTTCATGCATTTTATTATTATTTCTATTTTTCTTTTTATTTTATGCATTTTTATTCTTCTTATTTACTTTTATGCAACATATTTATTCTTGTCTTGCATTTCATGCATTTTTATTTTCTTTATTTACTTTATGCAACATATTTATTTCTTGTCTTGCATTTGATGCATTTTTATTTTCTTTATTTATTTTATGCAACATATTTATTTCTTGTCTTGCATTTCATGCATTTTTATTTTATTTATTTATTTTATGCAACATATTTATTTCTTGTCTTGCATTGCATGCATTTTTATTTTCTTTATTTACTTTATGCAACATATTTATTTATTGCTTTGCATTTCATGCATTTTTATTTTCTTTATTTATTTTATGCCTTGCATTCCATGCATTTTTTTTATTTATTTCTTTATTTATTTTTTAGCTTATTTATTTTAATGCATTTGCAATTTTAATTTTCATTTATTATTTTGTCATTTTCATTTTATTAGAATGTATTTAGGGACAATGTAAAAATATAAATGAGAATATGCACCGACACCCACATTTATTTATTCCGCTTTATGTCAAAACGATAAAAATATAATAATGACCGTATCCGAGAAAAAGGACCCTCATTTGATCCAACGTCATTTTGAGGGATCCGGCGCGCTTTAATATCTCAGCATCTCTAGTCTTGGACCTTAGGAATTAATCAAAACTTTCTCAAAAAAAGTCAAATAGTCAAAATAAAAAACATTTCATAAAAAACCGTAAAAAACATTCAATCTTGGATTTTAAACTAAGTGTCTTTTTTTTCTTAATTAAACTTTAATCAATCTTTAATTACTTCAAACTTTTTCTTCAATTAAAAATCAATCAAACTCACATTTTATTTCTTCTATGCCTTTCGGCCTCTTATCTTCCTCAAAACATTTTTCAAAACTTTAAAATCAATCAAAACAAATCACTCGGCTTTTTACCCCGAACTACATGATTTTGATCCCATTCGGGTATGTAGGCAAAAGACTTTGTCTTTCCAAATCAACAAAATAACAAAAATATTTTCTTTCTTTTTTTAAACTCATCTCTTTAGTCTTTCCACACTTAAGCATTTATTTACAAACAAATAATCAATTTAGCATAAAGATAAATAAAAACAAGAGGTTCCTATAGAGTACTATAGACGTTTAGGGTGCTAATACTTTCCTTTTGCGTAACCAACCCCCGGACCTTGATCTCTCAAAAAATAGGGTTTTTTCGAACTTTCTCCCTTTCCCTCGGAAAAATAAAAGATCGGTAGTGAACTTAAAATTGCGAGTCAACGCTAATTAATAGCTTGATATCCAAAAATCACCGCGACACAGATTGATGTAGTGGATAGGTGAAAATGACATTTAGATCCTATTAAAGGCTATACAATTAGTGGCACATACCATTATTAACTAATGTTGACAAACCTGCTCATTCATCTTTTTCAGATATTATTTCGCATAAAGAAGCTTATTTGAAGGTCTCTTTATTTGTTTGGCCTCTTCTCTGCAATCGTATCCTAACTAAGATCAATTTATTTAGACAAGGCATTCTTCAACAAGATTCTCAGCTTTGTGTGAGAAGTTGTAGTCTTGACGAAATGGCAGAACATATGTTTTTGGGTTGCAATTACTTCGTCAATATTTGACATCTTGTTCGAAATTGAATTTGTATCTTATCGGTAGACCCGTTTTCCTTATCGGGCCACTTTATTCAGTTTGGTCAGATGGGTGGATCTTCAAAGTCTCTTCGGTCTTTGTTACATATAATTTGGTTTCCGTGTGTTTGAGTGATTTGAAAAGAAAGAAATAATAGAATTTTTAATCACAAGGAATAATCATTACAATATCTGTTAGACAAAATTAAACTCCTCTCTTTTTTATGGTTGAAGGCAAAAAGTGCTATTTTTTTGCTTTTGATTATATAATTGGTGGCTTAATCTCTTACGACGTTTAGACATTGACATGCAAATTTTCTGTTTCGTTTTGCTTGCTTGTTTTGGCAATATATCTTATTGTTAAAGTCTTTGTGTTATGTCTGCCACTCTTGGGTGAAATATTTTGTTTTTGGTATTCTGTTTCATTTTGGTTTGTTAAAAACAAAATGTTTGCAAAAGAGATGTGGCGCGTTGGGGGTAAAATAGTAGGAATTATTCAATGCTAGTTTGTTATTTGAAAATGACATTTGGAAGATAATAACGTAGTATGGCATAACTAACTAATGTTTCCTCTTGTACTTCAAGAACAAAAAACCAGCTAATGTTTAAATGTAGACCATTAGTCATGGTTTATTTTTTTTTTTTGTGCTTTAAGAGACTCGAGAAATATATTTTTGGTGAACACGGATATCCTAGAGTTTTATCGAGTAAAACACCTTGTTGAGTATGACACCATATTGTTGCATGACATTATCTCTTTTGTTTTAGTTTGGACCATGTTGGATTTTGGCTTAACAGAAGGTTAAGTGATTTGTCTTTAAGAGAATTGATTTTCCTCATGAAAAAGAAAAATCTACTTCATACCCCACACTAGTCTTATCAATTTTTCTACAACGTACCTACATTTTTGTCCACATATTTTTATAAAACAATTTCTTTCTACTACATAAAAACTATCAAAATAGACGGTAAGTACTAAAAATATTCAGAACAAAATTGATTATTCTGAACATTTCAGTTTCTGAATTTGAAAATATTGTAAGAATTAGTTATATTTCATATTTATATTATTTAAAAATAGTTAGTTTTTTTTAGAGGAAAAAATAGTTAGTTATATTTTTGTCTTTATAAAATTATGAAGTTTGTTTTTATCACCTATATTACCTACAAAAATTAAGTTTCTTCAAACATTCGTGTCCCACATTTTTTTTAGGTTATGTCCCACATTTTTTTTATTACTGCTTATATAAAACGAAAATATGATTACTAAGTTTAGTCTTTACCGTAAATTCGATTAAATAGGAGTCTACATTCCATGTGATATTTTTCTTTTATGGTTGTTGAGCCTAAAATGAAAAATTAACTTCATAATTTATTTGATTTCAACATATATGAAAAATCATAGAAGAAAGGAAAAACAATTGTATTGTAGTGATTAATGTGATTAAAAATCAAGAAATGTGTGATGGTTAGAGGAACACGGTTTGCCGACAAACAGTGGTACAACGAACACGTATTCCCTACTGTAGCATTATTTATGTCAGAATAGATAAGGTAGACCCACATTAAAATCTTCAACCACAATATTCATATATATTTCACTTCCAAACAAATCACCACTAAGATTATAAATAATTGAACAACCCTATATATTCAAGTATTGCATAACCAATCAAATCAACAATACTCAAAAAACAATGGCAGCAAGTGGAGAAGAGAAGAAGATTTCAACAAGTGAGCTAATGGCAAGTGCAAAGGTGGTAGCAGAGGCAGCACAGTCAGGTTTTGGGAAAGATTTAGACAAAGACAAGACAGCAGAAGCTGCAGCTGATCTTCTAGATGCAGCTGGTCAGTATGCTAAATTGGACGAACAGAAAGGTGTAGGATCATATGTTGATAAAGCTGCTGATTATCTGCATAAGTATGAGAACACTACTACTGGTGCTCCACCAGCTTCTAAACCTGCAGATCAGCCCAAAAGTGATGATGCTGCTAAGCCTGAAGGTGAAGGATCAGGTGGAGTAGGTGGTGATTTTGCTAAGGTTGCTGGAGGTTTCTTTAAATGATCAAAATTAATTAACAAATTTGGCTTCAGCATGCATAATCTTTGTGTTGATTAATAAGGACACTTTATTTGCCGTCCCTTTAATTGTTGTTGGTATCTTATCATATAAATTCATATAGGATAGGATATAGTATTGTGTGATAATGGATCAAATATGTAAGGTAAGGTAACAGAGTTCGTTCTGCTATCCACTTTATTATTGTTTGAACCAAGATCCTGCCTATGTATTTTGTTTATGTTTTTCCTAATTCTGTTGCACATATATATTAAGAAAATAGGGGTGTTCAATCCTGTTTCCTTTCTAGTATTTTCTTCTCTTTTGGCTTCATGAAATTTTGTTCCTAGACTTTGCTACTAATATGTTTTTGACTAATGGCTTCCTTCTGGTTCGAGGTTGTAAACTTGTAATCAAACATAAAAAACATTAAGAACAAATTATAACCCAATAAAATCAAACAATCTTGTAATCAAGGGACCTTTAAAAGTTGCATGATCAAGCAATTAGAGAGAAGTTTCTCCACATGACCTAACCTCGAGAATCAGCTACTCATGATTACTAAACATATACAAATGAATCTGAAAAGAGATACATGAGTATAGGATCAATGGTTGATGATTCCTTGGCTCCTGAACGGTTCTTGTTTCTTCTAACCTTCCAAAACCGCGTTCGTTAAAGAATGTTTTTGCACTACCAAGGGATTCTATTTTTATAGGCGCGTGTTTCCATGTTTTTAGGTAACTGTCACTGTGCAACACACGTTGGTCCATGCGCATCACGCATTGCAACAAGGTTTTGCAATTCATAATTCCATTAATCTGTGTAATGCACAACTCATAGCATGCATCGCGCATGGCGTTGAGACTGAACACTCTGAAATTCCTTCAAGTTGCGCGATGCACAACTTCTAGGACACATCGTGTGTTGTGCCAAGGCTGACACTTCTAATTTCTTCATTTCTTGTTCTATTTTCTCTCACCAAAACGTTCGTAACGACTATACTTCAAGAATTTATATGATAAAAAATTGTAAAAAGCATAACACTGTCACACAAAGTTGTCTGATTTGGATGATTTCAAGGTCATTTTTCCATTTTTGCTCTTTCATGACTTTTTGTCGAATCCTTTGCAAAACTTTACTAAAATACAATCAAACTTGCTCAATGAATTATAAAGTGACACCAAAAACCCTATATGATTTCGTGTCATCATGGGGGAAAATTATATACTATTTTAAACATTGTAAATTAAATAAGGTTAAATTAACTTTTTGGTCCCTTAAGTTATTTTAAAGTTTCACTATGTCCTCTAAAGTTATTCCGTTCTATTTTCTTAAGTTACAAACATCTCATATTAGTCCTTTAAGTTATATATTTTAGACATTTTGATCTTTAAGTTACAAACATTCGACACTTTAATTCTTTATGTCAATGTCTAATATTTATAATTTAAGGGATTAAAAGTGTTAAACATCTATATTTTAAAGGGTCAAAAATATCTAACATTAGTACCTTAAAAGATTAAAGTGTCTGGTATTTATAACTTAAGAGACAAAAAATAAAATAGAATAAAAATTAAGGACCAAATTATCTAACATTAACAACTTAAGAATCTAAATGGAACATAAAAACATAAAAGTTTAAACGCATTGGATATATTTTGTTAATTTCTACTTATATTTAAAAAAAATCACGTAATTAGTTGGAGGCAATACCTTATTTCATCGTGAAGATAAAATATATTTATTATATCTATCAAGGGAAAAACTAAGCTAGTGGGGGGAAATGAAATGCCTCATATGGTTTATCTACATCCGTCCCTGGTAGTCGTGACACAGAGCATGAGTTTGAGAAGAACAATCTATCAATCTTTGCTGACAGACAATTTTTTGTTGGACTAGTTTTAGCAGACAATTTTTGTGATTTATTTTTCAAATATTAATTTATTTTTCAATTTTTGTCGGAATAGGTTCCGAATTGCCCTGCTTTTTGTCGGATATATTGGGCCTTGTTGAGAAAGGCATGACATTTTAGATCAGTTTACGAAATAACCGATTTAACAAGTGCTCATCAGAGTTGCCTTATTTTCTATTAGGTCTATGGGGCCTCGCTGCTTGTCAACATTGATTCTAAAATGTCATACCTCGCTATTGGAACAACAAAGTCTCACAAGACCGACAAAAAGCTACACAACTCTGTATAATTTTTTAGTTGGGCAGTTTGGTAAAAAAAAAATCGAGAGATTATTGTAAAAAAAATAAAAAACAAACGATTTCAACTTTTTCAAAAAATCTCTACAAAATAATTTCTAAACTATTTTAAATCTAAATCACTTTTTGTAATATTAATCCAACAAACTCAAAATCACGGTACCTACTACCTGATGATTATGCTTGACTCACCTTTGATCCAATCATTAGTAAATAAGATTGACTAAAGAAAGTCTTGGACTAAGGTATTTAGAAAAAAAAAGTCTCGGAATAAGGTATAACATCCATATATAATATAATTTCAAAACAAGATTATATTCTATTCTTCAAAGATCATCTATGTTTACCATTAACCGAAACCAATTGTTTCTTATCACATGAAGATGAAGCCCTACGAAATTTCAAACTATATTAACCTCGCCTCTAATATGTCCCATCAAAGCAAAAGCGCGGATAAACCTCCCTCCTAAAATGAGTAAAAACCAATACAACACGTAACAAAGAAAAAGAATAAGGAATAAATTAGATTTTTTTTTTAAAAAATGATAACATCTTTTGAATTATTTTTTTACCAAATTACCGTACTTAAAAAAATACAGAGGCCCTGCTTTGTGTCAGCCATGTGAGGCCTCGCTGTTAAAAACAGTGATGTAGGACCGTTTAGATCGGTTAAACAGTTTAACCTGATTTAAAAGGTCCGCCTAATTGTTTGGAACTAGGATAACTACTTGTTAAATCTGCTATTCCATAAACTGATCTAAAAAGTCTTACATCTCTGATTGAACCATTCAGGCCCTACCATAAGTATGGCAATTCGGGAATTTTTTAGTTTGATAAAAAAAAAAACTTTAAAATAGGTTACTTGAAAAAAAAATCAATTTGTGTTCCCTATATATGATTTTATCTTTGTTTTTTCCCATTTGGATTATGGTTGATTTATTTTGTATTGTTGGTGTCTCTCGGAGAGATCCGGTTTTCCTTTGTCATCTATTAACGTAAATTGACTATATTTATTTATTATACCTTATGCTTAGCTTGATAAACTTTGAATTGATTCTAAGTTGTAATTTACTATTAACCCTAGGTTTTATAACTTGAACTTGGTATATTGTTCTCTAATCAATTTATCTAGCAAACGGAATTAATTAGTGGCTGATAGTTTAACGCCTCAAAAAATCGTTCTTTTTTTTTATTAAACTGTCGAGAACATAGAAATCAAATTGTCATTGTTTAGGAACTAGTATTACCAAACAAGAATATATAAGAGATACGTAAATAAAATCATAATCGTCTGCCATCATTTTAATTGAAGTCAATTTACTTTTCTTTGCAAACCAACTCTTATGCAAACTCCTTGAAATTTTACTTTAAAAACTTAAGTATTGATTAATTGCATAAGTAGAAACAACAATTCACGTGGAGACGAATCTTTATAAATATTATTAATTGACGACAAATTTAATCCAGTTGCCCAATGAATCCACAGTACATATGTATGAAAAAACAAAGAAGAAATCAAAAATACAATATCGTACTAATTAATGTGAATACTAAGAAATAAAGGAGTCGACAAAGGATCACGGTTTGCCGACATAAGAAGCAAATAGTGTTTTAAAAGACACGTATTTGTCTGAATCGATACGGTAGACCCACATTAACTTCAAGATTATAAATAACTGAACAACCCTGTTCAAGTCTTACAGTCGCAAAACCTATCATCATTCATTACTTAAAAACAACAAAGAAACGATGGCAGAAAGTGGAGAACCAAATAAGTTTCTACCAAGTGAGGTTTTGGGGAGTGCAAAGGGGGCAGAAGAGTCAGGACAGAAAACTGTGGGGAAACAGTCTGAGAAGGTGGCAACTGCTGCAGGGGAGGCTAAGAAGACTGTAGTTGAGAATGTTGACAAGGATGCTGATCATGTGCATTCCAAACCAGAGGAACCTCCTAAATCCAAAGAAGGTGTGCTTGAGGGTGTTAAAAAAGCTGTTGTAGGCTTATTCAAATGAAATGATAATATATCCCTGATTTTGCTTTAGCATCTTGGTTTATTAATAAGGACCCTAAACTTGTCATCCTTTTTAATTGTTAAATGACGCATGCGTATCTTATCATGTAACCTATAGGAATATAGGATATACTCCCTTCCTATTTTATCATATATATCATTTCTCACTTTCACATATACTGAAAAAATGTATTTAACTCACCAACAATGAATTAGTTCAAATGGTAAGTGATGAACCCCTTAGATATATGATCAGAGGCCAGATTCTTAATTTATGCGTATAAAGAAATCGTTTTGAGATGAGAGAACTCACCTTATATAGGTTTTCAAGACGAAGATTAGTCATCACTAAATGGTGGTAGAAACTTGTACTATTAACACATTAACAAAAAAACGTATTTAACTTTGTACGAAAAAGAAATTATAAATGATTTTACAACAAAAATTTTCATTAATGACATGAAAAAGATATATTAAAAGAAATGAAAGAAAAAAGAGTAATAAATAATAAATATTTAAAAATAGAGTAATATATAATAAATCGTACTATAATATTAATATTTTATTGATATTATAAATTGATTCATAATTTTTTAACATTTTTTTCTTTCAAAGTGACATATAATAAATTACGGGAGTACTTGAAAAGAAAAAAAAAGAGGGAGCACCAAACATTTCACTATATTTTATTCAGTCATGTTTCCTTTCTCGGTAGTATGTACAATCCTATGAAGCCCGGATACTCCAAAACGGAGATGTACTCGTATCGGATACGTATCGGATACCGATACTCCACGGATACTCGCGGATACGTACTCACAAAGTATCAGAATTAATTATTTTAATTTTTTAAAAAATATTTTATCTGATACTTATAGGATACTTCATAGATACACTATGATACTTATAAGATACTTCACAGGTACGTATCCTAGAAAAGATGAAGGGTAAAACAGTGAGATAGTATTGTAAAAATTCAGTAGAGATATATATGATTCAATTTTAGATATGCATCAGTAGAATTGTCTATCGATGAACCACTTAAAATTATATATAATATGGTTTATAAGAAAACTTTACATACATATAATAATGAATGGTAATCAATGCTTATTTTCTTTAAGTATTTTACACACATATAAGTTTAAGTATAAAAATTTTGTTAACGTATCTTAGCCGTATCGTATCCTAAATTTAAAAAATTTCGCGTATCCGCGTACCCGTATCGTATCGTACCCGCACCCGTATCCATATCCTGGGCTTTATAGGTACAATCCAACTTGAAAGATACTTCAATATTTCACAATTGATATAAATACTCCTCTAGCTTATTCCACAACGATTAATATATTTGCAAAAGATGTTCTAAAAATAATTGATAATTTAAATTTTTAAAATGATAAATTAATTTATAAATTTCAATTATACTTTCTAATAAATATTACATATACCACTTTTCCTTAAAAAAAATTACATATACCACTTTTAATTAAATATATTTCCCTTTATATTTATGATTGATAATATATCAGTATTTAATATGAATAATTTTATAAAAGTACCTCTCAAAAAAAGGAGTGGTAGTTAAAGGATCATCACGGTTTTGCCGACATATGAAGTAAACAGTACCTAAGATTGATAAAAGCACCTCTCAAAAAAAGGAGTGGTAGTTAAAGGATCATCACGGTTTCTCGATAGGGCAGACCCACGTTAAAATCTCCAACCACACAATATTGATAGATATTTTCTCTTGTAAAAAACCACACCTAAGATTGTATAAATAATTGAACAAACCTGTTTAAGTCTTACACTTGCAGAACCTATCATTCATTACTTAAAAAATTACAACAAAAAACGATGGCAGGAAGTGGAGAACCGAATAAGTTTCTACCAAGTGAGGTTTTGGGGGGTGCAAAGGTGGCAGCAGAATCAGCACAAACAACTGTAGTGAAACAAGGTGAGAAGGTTGCAACTGCTGCAGAGGGTGTTAAGAAGACTGTAGGAGAGCACATCGATAGGGCTGCTGATTATGTTCATTCTAAACCTGAGGAGCCTGCCAAAACCGAAGAAGGTGTGCTTGATGGTGTTAAAAAGACTGTTGGAGGCTTATTCAAATGAAATAGCATCTTGATTAATTAATAAGGGCACTAAACTTGCCATCTCTTTAAGCATTAATTGTCGTATATCTTATCATGTACTACTCCGTCCCAAAATATAAGCAAAAATGAGTCAATATAAGTTGATGTATTTGGTACAAATTTTGAACCAAATACATTAACTTTTGTTGACCAATTTTTGCTTATATTTTGGGACGGAGGGAGTAATCTATAGGATAGGATATACTAAGTTACCACATGTCTGATGATGAATCGAATATGTAAGGTTCCACTTTACAGTTTGAATCAACATCCTGCTCCTGTTTGTTTATGTTTTAAAGTTCAATTCAACATTCATATTACTTTGTCAATAATACTCTTAAACATTTATAGTAACGAGAGCAATATATAGAATATGATATTTTTGAAAAAAGATAAATAATTATATAAAAGTAAACTAAATTTATTAATCCTTGGTATGAATAAGTAATCTCAAAAAGAGATGTGGTGGGTTAGGACATGGGGTGAAAACAGAGTTGCTCTTTAGACACCCACTAATTGCTTAATAAATTCAATTTTATTTTGAAAAAGCTAAATTAGTGCATCCAAATTGGTACATAGGAGAATCGAACCTTATATCTTAAGGTGGAGCACAATCCAAACTCCCAAGCTAAAACCATCAGACCAACCTAAATGAGTTTTTCAATAAATTCAACTATTATTGGCTGAGCGGCAGTTAATTGCAGTTCGCCACAAATCGACAGTTAAGTAAAATTTGACACTTTAGATCAACTCAATCATTTTTTAAATCGGGTATTTTTGTCAGTTCATGATGCTTGAGAGCAAACTATAGATACCTAAAAAAACAATTTTTGGGTGAAAATAGATTGGGTTGGACTGGGTAATCTTTACAAGATCCAAGTTTGACCTAATCAATAAATTGCTCTGCCTACTGACATAAAGGTTTATTTTTAAGTTTGAGTCAGACATTTTTGAGAGTTTGGTATGATTTATTAAAATACTTAAATTCTTGTGTCATATCAATGTTTTCAAATAGGTAATCTACATTATCATTAAATAAACTAAACTAATATTTAGTGAGATTAAACTCCATTCAAATATTTCAATTTTATTTCATAATAATATGTTCAATATGCAAAAAAAAAATTAATGAAACCTAATATAGCAAAATTATAATTTAATACAAAATACAAGATCTAATTTACTAATAATAGTAATAAATAATAGTAGTTATATTTACTTAACTAGACCGATTTGAAAGCCTTAAAATAATTTTTGTGGTTTGTAGTTAGGGTTTAGTTAAACATGCTTCTAAAAAAGGTCTCAACTTTCTCTCTTTTTTTTTCTTCTAATAAAAGTCTGACTAATCTAGCTTGACTTAGATTAGACCTTAAATATCAGTTAGTTGTTGGTCTGACCCATTTTTCACTCCTACGTACTTGTGAGTAAAATACTAGAATTATTCAATGTTAGCTTGTTAACAAAATGACATTTGGAGGATAATAATCTCCGAAGCCCGTATACTCCAAAACGGAGACGTATCCGTATCAGATACGTATCAGATACCGATACTTCACAAATACTCGCGGATACGTACCCACAAAATATCAGAATTAATTATTTTAATTTTTAAAAAATATTTTATCCGATACTTATAAGATACTCCATAGATAGACAACGATACTTATAAGATATTTCACATGTACGTATCCTAGAAAAGATGAAGGGTAAAAAAGTGAGACAATGTTGTAAAAATTCAGTAAAGATGTATATGATTCAATTTTAGACATGCATCAGTAGAATTGTTTTTCGATGAACCACTTAAAATTATATATAATATGATTTATAAAAAACTTTACATACATATAATAATGAATGAAAAGTAATCAATGTTTATTTTCTAAAAGTATTTTACACACATATAAGTTTTAGTATAAAAATTTTGTTAACGTATCTTAGCCGGGATCCGGATTCTCTCCTGCATTTTCTCTGCAGCTGCCTGTCCTGCCATCATCTCGACCACTCATCTATGTTTTTCTCTCTTTCCAAAATGGTTGTTATTTATTTATTTATTTGTTATGAATTCTCAACCGTTGGATGAAAGCAGGAGAGGATGGCTGAACAATAAAGGCAGGAGAGGATCCATTTCCTCTTAGCCGTATCGTATCCTAAATTTTAAAAAAAAAATGTATCCGCGTATCCGTATCGTATCGCACCTGCACCCGCATCCGTATCCGGGCTTCATAGATAATAATGTAGTATGCTATGACTAACTAACTAATGTTTAAGTATTAACCATGAAATGACAACATTTTTATTTTTAACGACTTTGAATTTATATTATATTGATATACTCTATCACCTTGAATGAATGTGAATAAATAAATATGGTTTTTTTTTGTAAAAAGAAAGTAAAATATGTTTTTGGTCCTATGGATATTCTAACTTTTCGCTTTAATCCTCATAATTTTTTTTTTTGATTTTTAATCTTTCAAAAGTTTTTCAACCATCACTTTTGATCTCTGCCTTTAAATTAACTCATATGTACCCATTATAAACATAAAATTTATTGAATACGAATGAACTCGTAATATTTTAGAGGTCCATTTTTTCAACCAAAAAAAGAATGGGGTCCATTTTTTCTTTTTTGTGGTTGCGTGACATTGTCTAACACATGTTTCTAGCATGGGACAGGAACAGAGGTTTACCGACATCAATAAGCAAACAGTGTTTCAACAGCCATGTATTCTCTACTGTATTATTTATGTATGAGTGGATATCGTAGACCCACATTATTAAAATTTCTAACCACAATTTCCGTAGATATTTTCTCTTGGCAAAAAATTACCCTTCCTTTAGATTATAAATAACTGTTCAAGTCTTGGAAGAGAGCAAGCTCTATCATCATTCATATATTCATTACTTTTAAACAACAAAGAAACGATGGCATCAACTGGACCTAATAACGATTTTTTGGCAAGTGCAAAGGATGCAGCAGCTTCAGCACAGACAACTGTGGGAAATGCTGCAGCTGGTGTTCAGAAGACCGTAGGAGAGTATGCTACCAAGGCTGCTGATTATGTGCAGTCCAAACCAGAGGAGCCAGCCAAACCTGAAGGTGTGATTGGTGGTGCTAAAAATGCTATTGGAGGCTTATTTAAGAAATGAAATATCACTGATTTCACTTTACCATCTTGTGATTAATTAATTAATTAATTAATAAGGACACTAAACTTGTCATCCTTTTAAGTATTGTGTATAAGTAAGCAATGTTGGATAATGGATCCAATATGTAAGGTAACAGAGCTCTGCTCTTCACTTTACTGATCCTGCCTCTATTTGTTTATATTTTTCCTAATTCTGTTGCATATTTATTATTCTGTTCGGTTTCATTTCTCTTATTTTGTTCTCTTTTGGCTACGTCAAATTTTGTGCTCTTTTTCAACATATGTTAATCAAATATGGAAAATGCTAACAAATGTCTGTAGTATATCGTTTAAGCATTCACAACTGAAGTTAATAAATCATTTAAGCCTAATGACTTAGTTTTGAATTACCATGTTATATGTGGGACACACAAAATAGTTCTCTTCTTCCGATCAATTTTTTCTTCATATGCAAGAGTTGAGGATTGAACTCATAACCACTTGTTTAAGATGCTCAAATTCCTTACTACTTGTTGAATTAAAAATTAAATAGTTAAGTTATTAATATAATGATATTCTAAGGACTTAAGAATGACATGTTATAAAAAAAGTCATTTGAAACGTAAAAAAAAACAAGCACACAAATTGGTAGCAAAAAATTTGGAGGGACCAAAGTTCGAAAGATATTGTTAGAGGAAATAAAAAAATATATATATTTAGTGGGACCTAAAACATATTTAACTCTTGTATTAATAATGCCTATATTCTATTTTAAAAATTGGGGCAAATAAGTTTTTGTCCCTATAAATTTTTTTTAATTTTTCTTTTTAATCCTCTAAATTTGGTCATCAAGTTTTAGTCTCCCAAAATACTTATGTCATCACTTTTGCTCCTTACTTTTAAGTGAACTCATGTGTTTCTTTTAAAATTTTGATTTTTTTTTTGCAGTCATGTTTAGAACATATATAATTATTTATTGCAAAAGTTTAAATTTTGTTTTAACAAGGGATGAATTAAATATGAAATTTTCAGCTATTAGCGTTTAAAAATTAATATTTAATTCATGTTTTGTTAAAAAAAATTAAATATTTGTGCAACAAATTGGTATAATATTCTTAATTTCTTTTTAAAAGTTCATTAAAAAATGTGGTGGATACGTATAAGTTGACTTAAAAACAAGGACCGAAAGTCTCGACGGAAAACATTTGAAGGACCAAAACTTGTTGGAAATCTATACATGGACTATAAACGAAATTTAGGATATTTATAGGGACCAAAAACTTATTTAACCCTTGAAAATATAACACAAGTGTTTATTTAATCGTACAAAAAATGGATACTTTTAGTCCTCAAAATAGTCTTCAGAAAAATGAAAATTGAGACTAAAAGTGAATATTTTTCTTTTAAAATGAAAAGAGTTTGCAAAGGTAACAAACCTAGACATCTCAACTATGGTGGCATACATTGGTTGCCATTTGTCAACTGCAACAATCAAGAAATATTAAAATAAAAAGAAAGATACAACTTTGGGGGACTAAACCAAAACCTTAGCCAAAATAACCAAGGGAACTCAAAATCTACCTCATTACAAACCTTATCAGAAAAACCCAAAGGGATAAAACCTGTCAACAAGAAAAAAATACACAACAAGAATAAAAACAAGAAGGAAGAAAACCCTTGACAAAGATCAACATCAACAAAATCTTAATTCAGAAAAGTCTAATCTATTATGATTAAAAGAATCTAAAATGCACAACAAGGTAGAACCCATCCAAATCGGATCATTTTGTTGAAGGTCAATAGAAATAATTTGGGTAAATTACACTTTTGGTCCCTTAAATATTTTTCAGGTTTCATATTGGTCTTTTAATTAATAAAAGTAACGTTTTGGTCCCTTAAATCCTTCTTTGTTAGTCACTTTGGTCCATTCCGATAGATTGTGTTAAAAAACGTTCACTTTTGGTCTCTTAAATATTTTTCAGGTTTCATATTGGTCCTCTATTAGGGGACCAATATGAAACCTGAAAAATATTTAAGGGACCAAAAGTGAAACCTGAAAAATATTTAAGGGACCAAAAGTGAACGTTTTTTAACACAAACTAACGGAAGGGACCAAAGTGACTAACAGAGAAGGATTTACGGGACCAAAATGTTACTTTTATTAATTAGGGGACCAATATGAAACCTGAAAAATATTTAAGGGACCAAAAGTGTAATTTACCCAAATAATTTTGTTAGCCCATTGGTTTCCCCTATGTGAAAATATGAGATTTGTAAAAATGCATGTTTTTGTTAACTTTATACAATAGTGCAATCTATTCCTCAGATGCCAAATAACAATACTATTATTTCTGAAAGCTACAATAACAATCTGAGAGTCAGTCTAACAAAATCCAACTTCAATTCTTCTTATAAGCTATCTCAATAACATTCATCAACCCATAGAACTCGGCTTAAAAGGCAATGATTATATGCAGATTGATCGCAAAACTACCTAAATAATTAACACCTTTATCTCTAAAAATCTCTACACAAGTTGTAGAGCCTAGACATCCCTTAGCATAACCATAAATATTACACTTGCCCCAATTAAAGATGGGGGATGCCACAACACCTCCTTGATGCAAGGAGAATTAGGCACATGAACATGGACAAATAAAGCTTTTAAAATCACAAATCGATGTATGTCAAAATAAGAATGTGCCTTAGTATGATTCCGATCTAGGGAAGTGTTAAAGCACAATAAATTAACAGAAGTTCTCGCATTAACATTGAAACCATCAAATATTTTCTTGTTTCTGCAATGCCATAAACTCAATCACAGTGTGTATGTTACCAGTGTCCAACTGTGTATTAAAAATGGAAGTAATCTAGCGTCAAAGTTGACCCACAAAATCACAATAAAAAATGATTTATATATTCTTTGTGCTTGCGACACAAGCTACACATAGATACCACGTTGCACCCTCGAGCCCTTAAATTATTGTCGGTAGAAACTTTGTTGTGGAACAACAGCCAGAACAAAGATCTAGAAGTAGGAATATAAGGATTACAAATATTCTTGGCCGAAGGCATCTCATTCAACGACGGTTTATATATAAACATCCTTAAATAGAAAACACTTTTTAAGTCGGGTAAAAATAACTTTTTAAGTCGGTTCTGTACCCGACTTATAGGTGGCCAACTTAATAACCATTTGTTTTTAAGTCGTTTTTTGACCCGACTTAAAAGATCTTTTTAAATCGGGTAAAAGAACATATTTAAGTGTGTTTACCCGACTTAAAATCTATTTATTTATTTTTTAAAAAAACATTTTTTTGACCCGACTTAAAAGATCTTTTTAAATCGGGTAACCCGATTTAAAAGAACATATTTAAGTTTGTTCACCCGACTTAAAATCTATTTATTTTTAAAAAAAAAAACTTTTTTATCTTGCATTCCAAATAAATACTCCTACAAAATGGCATCAAATGATACACAAAAGTACTCAATACTCAAATGGTATGCAACATTGATAAAGTATAGAATGTAGATGCTACCCTCTAAACTAACCTGAGAAGATATGTAGAAGAAGCAGCAAATGTAAGGACAAATACACCTAAACATATGGATGCTATTACACAGCCAACAATTGTTCTCCTATTACCATTATCTACATCTGCATCCATAAAAAGAATAGGAGTGAGGATGAAATTCTGTATAATATTAACAGTAAATTGATGTAACTTAAGGAACATTAATTACATCTTCTGCTGTCTCAAGTGCCCAATTCAAAAGCTGAAACGATTTCAACCAAAATACTCATCAGTCATCTACTATTCGTTAAGAAGATTATTATGCTAACTCACAAAATTCAGGGATACCTGACGGGGGCTAGATGTGTTCTCGGGATTACAGTCTGGACTAATCCCCATCCCTTGCAATCCCATACGACCTGCTGGAAAAGCACAAACACGAACCTGTAAAACGGTAAATGTATATCGAGGTTAAAATGTGATAATAAATTAGATAAATCATAAATCTTTTTAATCGCACCAAAATTGAAGCAAACCAATCACAGTGCATGAATAGTTTGCTTATCTAAACACACTTAGCTTTCTCTTACTCTATATCAATTTCTTCAATAAAAGCAAAAATACGTTAACTCTTCTCAGATATCCTGAGAAAATTAGAATTATTTTCTTAGCCATTATTTATCATAAAAATGAATAATACATTAGTCTCATTGTCTTTTACTAAAATTATCCTTAGAACTCACCTAAAACATTGATAAGGAGTTAACTAGCTATATTAAGCAACAATAATTGAAATAAATTGAATGGGAATGACTTAGTAATAACATAATTCATTCAAATAAATTGAATGGTAATGACTTAGTAATAACATAATTCATTGAAATAAATTGAATGGGAATGACTTAGTAATAACATAACACATAACATTCGCTTGCTGAAATGTAGTTGGTAAAGGAAAACTGAACTAACCTCTGAAGACAGAAGAGTCACAAACGGGTGTGCAAAAACGAGTTGTTTCAAGCGCAGTCACAGTTAAGGTTGTTCTGCAAGGAGCATCACGGTAAATCCCTACACCAAAACATGGATTCTTCTTTTGACCAAAATTGGGTGATCAAGACAAACTAATTGAGGTTTAGACTATGAAAGCATATACTTGAAATACTTGGTATTTTTCACCAGTGTACAACAAGAAATGTATTCCAAATCAAATATAATTATAGAATAATTGAGGTAAAGAGAAAGTACCTCATCTAACTCAAATCAATACATGTCTAGACCATCAACACCAAAGCAGAGCCCCAAATCTGTCCGACAGAGCGCCTCACGGAAACAGCTACCACACCACACTCGAAGCCCCTAAACAATCCTATAAATCTGCAAACACCAAAGTAGAAAAAATAAAAACACAACAACAATAGACTTTGATGAAAAAACAACTGATTGAACATGAGATGATATATGGTTGTGTGCATTCTAAGTTTACTTCTAAGTAATGTAATTAAAAAAGATTATAATGAAATAAGGGAAGAAGTTTGGGATATCCTAGTAGTTTAACTTGCTAAATATACTGCCAGTGTCATAATTAATCATGAGTTAATATATACTAATAGCAGTAGTCATACCTCAATATCAATGGCAATTCACATGCTAGTGTCATCAATAATTTTTGGATTTAAAGCCAGCAACTGTGGAGTAACTTTGAATTCCTCATAAGATGTTAGAAAATAGGAACAGATACCTTGAAGTTAATTGAGTTGTTTTTTTACAACGAGTACTTAACTTGTCACGGTTTCAACGAAAAGTCGAAAACACAACTTGAAATATCAAAGTTATTATGTACGCCTATCTACACAAAATGATAGAGCACAACTTTGATAGTTCATAAGAACAAATTCAATCAGCATATAAAAGATAAATACAAAATTCAATTTTTTTTGAAACAGCAAAATTTTATTGAACAAGCAAAAAAGCAAACAACAAGAAGTTTAATCCTAACCAAAAAACAAAACAACAATAAACGACATAAGCCTCTAAAACCTCTTCACATAACCAAAATCTAACAGCCAACACTAGCTCAAACTGGTGAAAAAAGGAGGCATTAATAACCACAAACAAAACTGTCAAAAACTAAAAGAAAACACCCCGAACCAGCCCTAAAAAACACAGAAATTCACTACTAAATCAGCACCAAACAGACGCTACTTATGGTAGGCGTTGCTAGTGATACAAATCAAAACACAATCCGACCACACCATCCATAACTCTTTCGCCAACTTCAAAATCAGTTAAAAGTTGATACCAAAGCATTATGCACAAGCAAAAAAACAAATTGATACCAAAGCATTAAACATGTATGTCATAACAATTAAATAATGGAGCATAACTATCAACATCAGTCTATCACACTAATGACTTTGGGAAAAAAATGTTACGCTAATGATGAATCCAAATCCATGATCCACTATAGTTGGTTGAATCATTTTTAGTTTTACAGGTCAAGTTTACTAACAGGAAATTATTTATGTATCTTCTCCTACTATTACAAGAGAGAAGAACCTATTACTTCAGCTTAGTGAGAAATGGAATTTAGAGAGATGATTGTGTTCGGAGTAACTGGTTATATTTTACAAAGGGGTCACTCAGTTCCCTCAATGAAACCCAGTGTCACACCCAAACCATTAATGTCAGACGTCTTTGGCCTCAACGAAACATGTACAAAGAAGAAGGAAAACCAACAAATCACAAAACAGGAAATTGACCAATTTATTCCAATCGAAATGCTCAATAAAGAACCGGCAGCAAAAATCAGTGAACATAGTGAACTAACTAGACTAATCAAAATGCAACAAAATGTTTAACTAACCTGATTCGCAAGAGATGAGGAAAGTCAACGCAAATGCTTGGTGAAGAATCGGCAAAAAAAATCAGAAGCGTGAGATATTCTACGAGCAGAAGAGAACCAACAAAACAAAAAAACTTGTAATCAGTTCAGATTTATCAAAGTTAAGACTCAACAAGTAACCAATAAGTTGTGCGTAACTTTTCGTTATAATACTCAAAACAACACAAAGCCTTCTTGAATTGATTCATTTAGTGCAATTTTTCCAGATTATGTAACAAGTTCAAAAATGTACAGAATTTTGGCCAATGCAATCTACTCATGGTTCAAAAATATTCATTCCTTCCGAGTCAAACTAACATCACATATCATTCAAGAACATATCATATCACTTCAACTAGAGTTTATCCTAATGTTATATCTTTTAAATCACATTCAAGGTAACAAAATTGTTGACTTATTTCACCCAAACACTATCATTTCAACTATAATGAAAGTAAGCATAACAAGACTATTGTTGGATGCTGAATAATATGACAAATGCAGGTATATGCATAGAATGTATCTGTGGCTATGATTATTATCCTAAACAGCAATCACATTAAAATGAATGCACAGAGAAAATAAAAGACAAATCTCACTTGAGAGGCACACATGAAACACGATAGTTCATCAAACGCACCGGTAATTGAAAGGACAAAACTGAAATGTTAGAGATTAAACCAAAAAATAATAATAAAAGAGAAATTGAAACTTATACCTTGAGGTATCAACCAATTGGGTAGGGAGATTGCACTCTTCACAATTCTTGAATATAGTGGGATACTGCTGTTGGTAGCAGCGAGGATACAAGAAAGAATCGCCTTGTGGTTGACTATAAATGATTTTATTTTTTGTCAACGAAGTACATCAAATGATGCTAATGAATGGTTCATGGATGCTAATGATGGTACCTAGTAGTAGACACAGAGAAACACTCAGCCAAGATGCCAAACGCATTAACCGAATTTAAAGTTTATAAAATATACTTCAACTAGAAAACCAAAGATACACATCTCACAATTTCACTATCAAATAAAATTTCCAATTTTTTTTATTTTTTAACTTTCCAGAATCCATAACAAATCACAGTAAGTCCTATTTTTCTTCCTTTACAAAAATACATATATATCTTCATGGCATATTTCAACTACAAAACTAAACATACCCATCTCACAGTTACATTTAAATAAAATTACCCATCATTATTCAGGCAATAAATCACATGCTCACAACACCATCTCCATTCTTTTGAGTTGCTTTGAACAGCTCCTCTTTCTATTAAAAAACAGAATTGTATATTGCTGAAACAGTATAATTCGTATTATACAAAACTAGACTAGATATTATATTGTAATTTCATTTTAGGATTTACAAAGCAAAGATACATCATTTGAACCTTAAGCCTCAGACCTTCTGTGGTGAAGATTTGGACTTTGATATGACCAAAAAAGCTACTTTCCATTGTCCAAATTAGAGATTCTAAATTTTAACATTCAGATTTTATTAGTTTATATAAGCCATACTATCTTAAACTAGAAGATACAAAAAATCTGAATCAAAGTCCAAATCCATACCTAGGTAAAGAAGCAAACTAGTGATAATTTAGCAAGAAAGTAATCCAAAACAAAAACTAACAGCACTGTGTAATGCGTAAAATAGTTTGAACCTTTCTGGTTGCTAGTTGGTTACCAAAAGCATCAATCAGATCAGAAAATTCAGAAAATGAAAGCATCACATCTTCATTGTAGTCCTGCATAAAGCATTATTGGATGTCACTGAATAAGATAAAAGATTAGAAATGTTCTTCTATGTATTCAGCTTATATAAACATCCTTTCAAGTTTGAAGACCCTCCAATAGAGAAAAGGAGACATCATGAATAAACTGACATTATCACCTATTAATATCTACTAGTGGTAGCAATTTGTGTAACATGTTGCAAATGTGTCAGTATCATAACAGTCTCAGCAACAATCCATGGTGCAATTTTGGTTTAACACAAATACCCTAATGTAGAGAGATGAGACAGTAACTATATATCATCATTTCTTGTGATTCACTCATAAGTCGTTCGTTTAAATCTCACGATAAGCATGTGTTATCAGAAAGTAGAGGAAGATCAAACTTACCATGATGGATTGCGTCTAACAAAGCCTTTTTTTGTTTCAATTAGATCCTGTTCATTTTCACTTATAATTGTTAGAAAAATTTACCATACCCTAACAACAACAGAATTGCATTGTATTAGTATACTATATACCTCTACAGAGCATGAAATGGAGATGTTGCCAACCACTTTTCCAGGGATTGATGGATCTAAAAGGTTGAACATTGCAATGTCAGAATCAGAATCCTGCACCATCATATCATTCAAAATGAAAGTGTGTAAAATGAATAATGTTGAAAGGACAAAGAAGAAGCTGGTATTTTAACAAGTCTAACATATGTGATTTCTTAAAAAGAAAAAAAGCAAAGTTTCCTTACCTGGGACAGAAATTCAAGCAGATCAATATCCAACAAGAGTACTGCTGGACAGTTTGTTGGTCAACATGAGAGAGAGAAAAATCAATTCGAAAAACCCCAAAATTAAAAAATCCCCAAATCAAATAACCCTAAAAAAATCCTAAAAATGGGAAAATAGAGATACATACATCGTTGTTCATGCTCTGTTGGAGGCCGAACTAAAGGCTGGAGTGGTTCGATTCACTTGGATTGTGCGACGGTAGATGGAGGAGGAGGATAATCACACGAGAGATGGAGAGAGGTGAAGATGGTCGCGGCTGTGAGAAACGAAGAGCTGCCGTGAAGAAACGACGGCGAGAAACGATTGAGGTGCAGAGGATTTTGGTGAAGTGATTAGCTTAGGGTTTAAGTCAGAGTGAAAATGAATGTTTGTGTTTGAGAAAAGGGAGAAGGAAAATTATTGAAGTGAAAGGTTTTTTCCTCTCAGGGAGCATGTGGCCGAGGTGACAAAGTGGCTATGTTTGTTTTATTTTAATTTTAATATAAAATATTTTTAAATGGGGTTACCCGACTTAATATCTATCGCATGATTTTTTAAGTCAGGTGGATCACAACCCACTTAAAATGTTAGTGTTAATAAATGTTTTTTTTTGTACAAGTTCAAAGGCCACATAAGAAGCAAAGAGTACTATGTTCAAAGGAATAGGGGTGTGCCGACATAAGAAGCAAACAGTACTATGTTCAAAGGCCACGTATTCCCTGCTCTATTATTTATGTATGAGTGGATATGGTAGACGCACATTATTAAAATCTTCTTCTACCACAAATTCAGTAGATATTTTCTCTTTGCAAAAAATCACCCTTCCCTCTGATTATAAATAACAGTTCAAGTCTTGAAGGAAGTAAGCTTTCAAAATTTATATATTCATTACTTTTAAACAACAAAAAAACGATGGCTGGACCTAACGATATTTTGGCAAGTGCAAAGAATGCAGCAGCATCAGCACAGAAAACTGTGGGAAATGCTGCAGCTGGTGTTCAGAAGACTGTAGGAGGGTATGCTACCAAGGCTGCTGATTATGTAAAACCCAAACCAGATCCTATTGCCAAAACCAAAGGTGCCCTTGATGGTACTACAAAGTCTGTTGGAGGCTTATTTAAATGAAGAATATCATTGATTTCACTTTAGCAAGTTTGATTCATTAATAAGGACACTAAACTTGGCAACCCTTTTAAGTATTTTGTGTACAAGTTTATTTTGTGTGTATAAGTATTGTGTATAAGTTAGCAATGTGTATCTTATCATATTACATATAGGATGATTGGATATATTAAGTAAGCAATGTTTGATAATGATTATAATTTGTTGTCATATAGGATGATTGGATATACTAAGTAAGCAATGTTTGATAATGATTACAAGTTTCCTTTCTCTTAAGCTTGTTCTCTTTTTCCTAACAATTTTGTGCTCTTTGAACTTGTTTTAAATAAATTGAGATTAGTTTTGATACACCATAAGTTAAAAAAAAATTATACTGCCTACAAATTACAATTATTCAGCCGTGCAACTTTAGAAATAGTAAAGTCAAAATAGTTTTTACGATCTAATGATTATAATTGATTGACAATGTAATTTTTTTACACGGATGATTTATATAATTATGTCCTTATAAATTACCCATCCGTAATGAAATATAATAAAAAATTTAACTAAACTATACATATTATGGAAGGTAGTTGATCACATTTAATTTATACAATATTGACAAAAAATTTAGTCTGTTGCCGTTGAAAAACGTGGTAGAGTCTTACAAAGGAGAAAATAAAATGATTGAAATATTGATTTTGAAATTGATAGTATGAAAGTTGATACAATGAATGTATGATGCACCATATGTAGTGATCCTAAGGTATAGGTAATATAAGAATCTTCTAACTAATCATAACTAACTATTAAACTACCTTAACTAATATTTAACTAATTCTAATTAATCCAACTGTATCTAACAAATGCCTAAATTATATGTCCTCTATAACTAATACTATATTGGTTCATTAAAATTCCTAAGAGTGTGTTTGGATGGGGAAATGTTTTGAGGTAATGTAATGTTTTGAGGGAATTCAAATATTTTTTGATGAATTTCATTGTTTGGATAATAATATTGAGAATTTTCAAAATGATGGAAATTTATGAAGTATTTTGTTAAAGTTAAATTTAGAGAATTTCAAATGACACCTAAAAACTAAGAATTTCAAATTTCTTCATTCTTATAATTTTCAATTTTTGCATTTTGGTCCTCAAATTTTCCAAAATTTTCAAATTGACCCCAATAAATTTACAAAAAAATACAATTTGACCCCTAATATTTTTGGGAAATTACAACTCTACCCCTCAACTTATTTAAAATTATAAACTGACCCCTCAAATTTTTTGAAATTTACAAATTGACCCCTAATTTCGATTTTCAAATTTGGCCCAAAAAAATAATATTTATAAAAGTTGCCCAAAAATGTTGACAATGAAATTTTTGATTACTCCATCCAAACAAGAATATTTAGAAATGAAGTCAATTTAATTGATTCATTTGAATTGCCTAGAATTCTAAATTCTTCAAAATTACTCAATTACCTCATCCAAACACACTCTAAAAGTTAAATTAATGGAATTCTTTTTGTGATTATATTTCATTTAAAAATGAAATGAAAATTGCTTTTATTTCATTTCCAAGAGAGAGTATGTTCCAATTATATACCCCAGTTTTATAATTTGCATATCTTGAAACTGATTGAGCCTTAGAAAAGAAGAAAAACCAAGTGTATTTTGCATACTGCAACTATACATTATGTTCATGTACATTTCATAGAACAGTGAAACATATAATTACAGGACTTTGTTTGTTACTCAAACCGAATGTCATTATGTACATATATATACTTATTGGTGTTGTTTCTTTCTTAGAAGCAGGAACATGCCCCTGGAAGCTTTCCTGTTGTTCTAATAATGTTTGCCTTACCTTTTGCTTTCAGCGTTTCATTCTTTCTTCTCTCATCTGATTGTGCTCTCGCTCCTTCTGCAATCTCGTCTATATATTTAATCTTATCTTGATATTTTTTCCATGCTTTCTCCCTTTTCCGTGCATTTTCACTTTGCTGCATTTTTCACATAGTCACCACACTTTATCAGAGAACTAATAAGAGCATTTTGGATTAGTTTATTTGGACTTATCTACCATACACACTTGTAAGACTTTTTGAGCGAATTTATGACAACAAATTATGACATGGTCATAAACTGTTTTAGCGTATTTTATACGTTGTCCTAGCTTATATGAAAACGGTTTAATTAGCTTATAACTAAACAATTAAGTGATCGGCACTTAATATAGAAATAGCTTATACATAAGCAGTTATATGATAAACACTTGTGTATACGCTCTATCCAAACATGGCCTAAATATGAAACACTACATTTCAATTTAGACATTAAAATATTCAATATGGTGGAGTTGAATAGCAAATGAAAATCTAACCTCATGCTTATTTAGCTTGCGTCTTGCTTTCATCTTCTTCCTCTTTTCCCATGAATCTATTGTCTCTAACAACTTCTCATACCTGACAAATTGATTATATTTTCATTGCATCCAATGCATGAAGTCATATAGATGATAGATGCACATTATTCATAGTGTTAATGAAATATATAATTGCTATGCTTGTGTATCTACCTTTCTTTGATCTTTTTGAGCTCTTCCCTTTCCCAAGCATCTGCTTTTGCTTCTGTTTCACTTGGTCTAGTTGATGGTCTGACAGGGGTTGAAGTCTGCCTGATTGGTGGTTGTGGTGGCGGTGGAGGTGGCGGCGGCTGCGGCCATGAGGACGCCGTTGGACCATCAACTCTCATTTTTGGTTTTGGGGTCTCAGGTTGTATATCATCAGTGTTAATAAAATCTTTACCACCAAAACTTGGAGTCCTTTTTGGTGTTAGGATATCAGCTTTTTTATCATCATCTCTCTTTGATTTTTCACCAAAACTTGGAACCTTTTTTGGTTTTAGAATATCAGGTTTTTTATCATCATTTCTCTTTGATTTTTCACCAAAAGTTGGAGTCTTTTTCATTGACGGTGCTGGTGCGAATGAGATGGTCTTTTCAGGCTTTTTTTCTTCTCTAATAGAGGATGTTGTTGGCACCTTGTTTCCTTGTTCATCTGTGATTTTAAATGAGCCTACAAGTGATGAAGATTGAGTTCATCATAATTGTATTTTTGTTAATTTTCTCATTATGGTGTATAAATGAAGCAACAAATTGCTCTTTGGATGAGATGATCTAAGTCTCTTTCAGTATTGAGTTTGAATCTAGCCCTAAAAATACGTGAACATTAAAAACTCTTGAGGTAGAGTTTTGCTGCACATTGTGGTTCTACTTGGCTCTCGAGAGAGTAGTCTCTGCACGCACGCAGAGAATACCTGATTTAAATAAAAAAGATAAATAGTGTATTTACCTGATAATCTTTTGGATGCAGCACCTAGCTGGGAAAATGAAGATTTTTTATCATAGGCTTTGCTTCTGGTCTTGGTCAATGAGGTCTCAGGAAACTCCCACATTTTCTGCTCATGTGGAATTTCTGAGACATGTGAACTAATTGCAAATGCTGCAGCAGCTACTGCTGTGGCATGCTCCATTTCTATAAAATCATAATCATGACTCATTTTCCTTGAAAATTGTCTCTGAAACCAATTATGTGCCTTTTTCTTCTCTGTAGAAATTTGTCACATGCAGACATTTGTCAATTAACTAATTGCCTCATTCGGTTTTCAGCCAAAAACAAAAACTATAAATTATTGCATGTTAATTTCAGCCATCATTCATTTTTATATTTATTATTTCTATCTTACTTTTCAATGGCTTTTGGTCAAAGAGAATATTTGCTATCTTGTGACTTTATTTCTTTCCTATTACGTACTGATAACAAAGTCTGCAAGGGAAAGACAATACATCACCTTTGAAGGATGAACTTTTCTGGACCCTACTACCACCAAAATCAGCTGTATTCTCTTCTTCTGCACCAATTAATTTCTCTCTAACAAAAATTTGTTTAGCATATAAAACAGAAGGCTCTTTCTATATCAAGAAGAAATAGCATGTGCTTTCATGCAAAATATGAGTGGTATTTATTTACAATAAATGATACATGTGACAATCTTAAATTTCTATAGAGTGAAAAGTAAAAATTACTAACCTTATCTGCTTCAGCCAATTCTCCATTCTAAACAGGAAGAATTTTTGTGCTTTAATTATGGTCAGTGGTAGGTGCTTATTTGAAAGAAAAGAAACCAAAGAAATGAGAACCTTTTTGTAGAGTATAGTCATAGGTTGTTATTGAGGGCAAAGCAAGGTTAGATATACTTTGCATGTGTTGTCTGGTTTGGATTTCAAGTGCCTTGTGGAGGAAGACAAGTATTCTTTTCTTCATGAGAGATATTTTACTATCAAGCATAGGATCTTATTTTGACTTTGTTTACCATATTTTATAATCAGGGTGTCAGATTTTTTTATTTAAATAATTGTATTGCTTGAACTTTTATTTACATTAGCATGTGGAAGTTTTTGAATATTTAATACTTTTAATCTCTAAAAGGGTAAATATTAAATTATGTGTATAAAGAAGGATTGCAGACCCTTTATGCTCTTTTCTTGAAAAATTTTGATGAAAATGCTTATTAAATTAAATTAATATAATTTGTTGCGTTCATATAAATACATGCTTGATTCAAAATCCACACGGGTTGGCTGGTTCCTAGTTCATAAGATCAACTAATATTAATCATTGAATGAAGATGCGCTTCATATTATAATTTTGTCCAATAGAATTTAAAATGTAAATTTGAAATATGAACCGTCTATTTTTTATTTTTTTTTGTAGTCAAGGATGAGATGAGATCTATTTTGTGTTTGGATTCACTTTTGAAAGAGTAGAAAATAATTCTGAAGATGTTAGTTTTTGTATGTTTGACCTTGAAGGTTTCTGACTAGAATTAATTTTGCCTATAAAATTGATTCTAACATGAAACTAAGATTTATAGCTTTCGCCATCAATTGTGATTTTACACTCAAGTTTATTGTTCAACGCACTTCATGCGAACTTCTGATAAACATAAATTATTTTATCTTAAACTTATTTTCAAGTAAAATAAACTCAATCAAAATCAATTTTTACAGCCGCATAACCAAAAATTCATCAAATATTAAAGTTAATACTTATGACTACATGTTCTAGGGCAAAGTTTCCCAACTATTTTATAAATAGTTAACCATCATGTACATGAACATAGCATATTGGGAAAATTTTAGAAATTAAAAATATAGTACAAGTTAAAATTAAAGTATCTATCAAAAGCACAATTTAAGAATCTTAATATTTTGTTTAAAACCAATGTGACTCTCCAACACACAATTGCAATTGTAGAGATCTATCGTTATATCTAACTAAACTGTAACTATGAGGTTGACATCTTTCAACAACTATTTTTCATTTGTACAATTAGAAAATCAAACCCCCCAACTAAATGGTTAAAAATGCCATGTTGGTAAACATTAAATATTGTACTTAAAAAGAAATTTGTTTGGCATTAACAACACCCTTAAACAAATAATCAAAACATGATATAAGCATAATTAAAGCAACATACTATGTCATATACTTCATGGGATCAATTCAAATACACCAACTCCATCTATACATGAATATATTTAAAAGAAAAATTGATGTTGACTCCATATTCTTCTTGTGAGCAACAACCATAAATAGATACATCCTAGACTTTCGGTGGCTCCACATTAATGAAACTCATGGGGTCCTCTTCATCCTCATCTCTGCTTTCAACCATATTCTCTCTCTCTCTCTCTCTCTCTCTCTCTCTCTCCATTTCCATGTTTGTTTTCAGATTCTCGTCTCTTTTCTACAAAATTCTGTACCTTTCATAGTTACAGCTGTAGTCCTAATTGCAAGACATGGAAAACCAAATACAAGCATGGAAATGGAAAATGTATTGCCCATAATACTAAAGGCAAAAGATATTACACTAACTCCAATGTTAAACTAATACAAATAACAAAAAATAAATAAAGGTAAAAAGATTGAACAATAACTAAGGAGTAATCCCTGCCAAAGATTGTCTCTTTCTGTATATAAAATTTGAATAAACAAGGAAATAGGTGGGTGACATTGAAGTTGTAGGAGCAGATTAAAGTTACCTTGGTGTATATATATACTAAGACTACTATATATATAGTGAGCTAGGTGGCATGGGAATTTAATTTTCATCATGATTTAGTTGTGAAGTGGGTTTGGTCCAGAGGGAACTAGTCTCTTGTCTACACCATACCTTGGATCAATTTCAACCCCATGTGGAACTGGATGCATGTTCTGGTGGTGTATTCTTTGAAGGTTATAGCACAAAGAACGTGGTTTTCTGTTGGAAAAAGAATTACAATGGTGGAGGTTTCTTGAGGAAGTTGGAGATGGAAGAAACCTGCAGTTTGCTGATGAGGAGAGGAAGAAGAAAAAGAAGAGTAGAAGCAAGAATGTGGCGGTGAGTGAAGAAGAATGAAATCTCTTCATTTCAAAGGAAAAGGGGAAGGAAGAGAGGTTTGTGAAAGTAGAGAGGAAGATAGGTTAATTAGGGCATAGGAAGTGAAGAGATGGGAAAAATTATGAAAAAGAGGGAGAGAAGAGGTGATGACATTAGCCAAGTGATGACTGTGAATGTATTAATGAGAAGAAAGCAAGAGACACATGAAGTGATATAATTGCTGAGTAAAGGAAAGGAAATGAAGGGGACCTCACCTTACTATTGATTCAACTCAATTAATTGGGAGATTTTGGGTGTTATAATTTGTCAGCAAATATAGCATCTCTCATAAAATGAGTCACGGAGCTTAATTATGTGTAGGTGTTGAATGTGTAATTTCAATGTTGTGCATTCTTGTCTTGGGGAGATCCATGTTTATGTTTTATGGACGAGATCGGCTGATGGTGTCTCAAGTATGAGTTAAAAGTTCTATATTAGAAAGAAAAAAAAGTAAATTCCCTAAAAAAAAGTAAATTTGAAAAATATCTAGTTAAATATTTCTGATCCATATGCACGGATAAGTAATCTAGTGCTTATAGTATCTTAAGACTTTAGATAAAGATGTGGTGTTTAAGAGTTGAGATTCTTTTCACTTCTCAAACAAAAATAGAAATATCAATTTATGAGAGAAATAGACACAAATGAAGTAATGACATGGTCTATTTCTTTTAATTAAAAAAAAAAGTTTCACTAATACTTCATTTGTGTCTATCTCTTATAAACTGGTTATCTATTTCTTTGATAAATAGAGAGAATCATGCGCTCATATTTAAATCATTTGTGTAGTTGTTCAAAACTCCATGTGATATTGACAAGCTCCCCTCCGTTGAGACCCAACAAGATCTTCGTTGCACCGTAAAATTGTTGGCAAATAATCCACTTTGATGTGATTATTATGGAGATTGAGTACACTCGGTTGGCAAAAAGGAAGAATAATACTTTTTTATGAATAAATTTCAAACTTCAAAAGTTTTGTTTAGTGGTAAAAATATTTACATTGATAGGTTTTGTATCAGGGTATTTAAAAGAAGGTAAATATAAATCATTTTTTCGGTGCATTTTTTAGCTCTAAGGCAGCGATGGAGCCAAAAAAAGGATCAATCGTTGGAAGGTGAAACACTTAACCGCTTTGTTAGAGTGTAAAGACATGATTTATAATGCAAACATAATTAATATATATAACATAATTTAATTAAAAATGTATATATATACTTATTAAAAATGTATTTTTTTTAAACTTTGGGGGTGCCATGGCAACCCCTAGTCAGTGCTCTAAGGTAATTTATGTCTTGAACTGTTGCACCACTTCTCACACTAAATTTTTCATTAAAAAAAAATTATGAATAGATCAATAGTAGTTTGTGTCCTAAACGGACATGTTAAAGAACTCATTGTTTTACACCAAATAATTTTGAAAAGAACGTGTAATTTGAAACTTGAATCCATCATTCATCAAGGTAGAATTGTTAAGAGCATGGGGATGGGATGGGATGGGATGTGATTGGTTGCTAAAAGGGGAAGCCACATCATCCGTTATGTAATCTTGTAAAAATGATTTCGTGTGACACAATGTTGATCATTAATTAATCATTTCGTATAGATGACTGTGTTTGACTCCTTGCTGTTTATGACGCAAACCTAATTGATTTTCTTACTTCTAATTAATTAGTATCCATGTTTTTATTTATTTTTGAAATAACTTAGATACCAAACAAATTTAAAAAATTTCCACTTTAAAAACAAAATAATACATGAATGTCCTACATCAAATATGTTGCATCATTTTCACCATTTAAATCGAGTCGAGTAGAAACAAGTTCAATTCAGCTCCACTAATTTTCAATTCAAGTATACTTATGACTTATCATTAGATAGTGTTGTTAAACTATTTGCTTTGAACTAACATTACATTGTATCTTTAAAAATTTTATAATTATTTTTGTTGTTAGAACATCTTGTGCTATGAGTATTAAAATTTATTTTAGATAGCATGTAGTTTAAAAATCGTCTTATTTTTGGTGTTTATAGTACACTTCATAAATTTTACATCAAATTTAAAACAAATTGAGATATGAAGTATAAATTTTTCTTTGTAATTTAATTCAATTTTTCTCCCTTTATTGTTATTTCAAAGAATACACCAATTGAATTAAGAGGATGCTTGAAGAGTTTCATCTAAACAATCAGGGTTATTTATTTTATTTTATTTCATCAAACAATAAACAATGACTTATGACTTGTTTATTTTATTTTACTACTTATGACTTTTGGTTTCTCTAATTGTTTATTTATTTTACAATGACTTATGACTTTGCTTATTTTATTTTACATTTTCTTCCCTTAATTGCTTGTTAAATTCTCGAGAAGATTCCTATCTCTCATTAAATATCTTATCAACTTACTCCCTCCGTCCCTTTTTATAGGAGTAGTTTACAAAAATCACGTGTATTAAGAAAAGTTGTTGGAGTAATAAAGTTGTCTCAAATGTGTGTGACTATTACTAGACTACCCTTAATTAATTATATATATTTAATGTTAACTTTTCATATACCAAGACAAATTGATAGTATTAATAAGGGGTATATTTGGAAATAGAGTAATCAATGCATCTAAGAATTTGTATACGATCTTATATTTAGAGACAATTTTTTTTGTAAACTACTCCTATAAATAGGGACGGAGGGAGTATATTTTATTCCATATTCATATGTAGGACTACTAGTTCTATACCTACAGCTATTTGAACTAAATGCTTTTGTTTTAAGAAATCAAAATGAAATATATTAATTAAGCCCAATAATAAATCCTAGCAAACATAAGGAGTGTAAGGAAAGATTCACAAACTAAGTACAAGAAAACAAGAAAAAAGTGAAAATGATGTCATGATCTAAGTGACAATTCTCACACAAACAATTAGATTATGCCACTAAGACCGTAAATCAAAAGCTAAATTTACATATTTCACTTTCAGCCACTAGAAAACTAAATTTTCACTTTGTCACGTAATTGTTGAATCGAAGACTCCTTATGCTTAAATATCCGCATATTTATTTCCTTTCAAATAACACAAACACAAGTCATACAGATGAAGTGAAAGCAAGACTGAATTCTTTTTGGGAACACTCATAAATAGCCGAACTGAATGATATGGTCGGAGAGAAGCAACATAAACGTTTAATAGATTCCTAACTATTGCAAAACAAGAGACCAAAAACTCCCAGAAAAGCATAACCTAGAAAAATATGATCAACACTTTCCTCCACACCACAACCACCCACACATAAAATAGAATTTGACGATTGAACACCGTGCCTAAATGAACTATCCTTCATGGGAATTTTGTTACTTAACAAACACAACACAAACAAAGAGACATTCAAAGCGCCACTTTATTCCAAATAATATTCGATATGTCTGAACGATCAACTTGTTATAAATTAGACAACAAATTATATACCCCACTGATTGTATAGGCTTCACAGGATCGAGCTTCCAATCCCATCTATCTTGCACATCGACCTACAAAAAAAATGCTAGACAACAAATCATAGTACTTCCTAACCTAGTCCTCATCCCAAGCTAGTAACCTTTGTCGCCACTTCTAACCATCACCGTCAACTTCTCATGCTAAATTATACATTTCAGCAACTAATACCAAACGATTTTCAAACAACTCATAAAGTCGTCTAAACCTAATACATAAAAGATCCTCCTCCAACTATGGATCAATGCAGAAAAGAGAATTGATCCAATTACCCATCACCTGCACCAAATCATCACCGAACCAATTACCCACCCCTAAATGATGCCTATACCAATAAATCTTTCCACCTAGTTGACTCTTTTCTCCCTCCCTCCTTCACTCTCTCACCTTCTAACTCATACCTAGCCACGAGAATCCGATACCACAAAACCCTTTTGATCCACATGTATCCTCCAACACTATTTACCTAAAATAATCAAATTAAACTCCTGAATTCGACGAACCCCCAAACCCCATTTCTCCTTATCCAGACAAACCTTCTCCAAGTTAAACCACTGAATTTTCCTAACTTTCTCACAACCCCCACCACACACACACATAAATAAAAGGAAAAAAAAAGATTCAATAGAGGAAATGACACATGTGGAAGCCTTGAAGAAAGATAGAAAATAGAACGATAATGAGGATACGATAAATTTTAGAAGTACCAAGCGATCACCTAACAAATGATTTCTATTTTACCACCTAGATAAATTTTACTTTATATGCTCATGCAAAAGAAACCAAAAATTTAACCCGCGTGGATCGCCTACAATGGGAAGGACAAGATATAAGAAATGAATGCGACCAATTTTACAATTAAGAACCACTGAGATCTCTACCAACCAAGAGTTAACAACATTTACAACCACTAATAAAATCTTATTAAAATTCACCTTCAGTCCTGAAATAATTTCAAATAGCATTAAAATAACTTTTAGACCTCTAATATTTGCCCAACTTTTCTCTCCCAAAATCATAATATCATCATCAAAATGTAAATGAGAAATACACAAATCATCTAAATGATGAACCTTGTAACTAGTAAACAACCCAACCCATATAGTAGCATTTAACATAACATTTAATCCTACTATAACAATTAAAAGGAGAAAAGGAATCATATTGTCTCAAACACCTTTCTAATTTGAATTCGTCAGTTGGACTGCCATTCACAATGACTAATGTTGTTGTTGAAATAACTCATTCCATGATCTGTTTACGTCACAAAACTGGAAAGTTTATATTCCCTATAACATCATATATGTACTCCCATTCCATTAAATCATATGCCTTCTCAAAATCCACTTTAAACAACAACTCTTTTTTAGACCCTTAAGCTTCACCTAAAACTCGTTTAGCAATAAGAATCACATCTAAAATTTTCCTCCCTTTGACAAAGGCAGACTAAGTGTAAAAAATTACACTTCCAATAATCCACTTTAATCTATTGACTAGAACCTTCGCCAACACCTAATACATATATATCTAATGATGACACTATGTCATATATCATTTGTTAGTTGTTTTTTTGTGTATTTTAGTGGAGTTCAGGTGGTTGTGCATGAGTTACAAGCTACAAAAGAACATAATTAAGTGTGCAAGTAAGGATCAGATCGTGCCACGATTTATGAGCATCGGAGCACGATTCTGAGCAAGTTTGGAGAGCTTTTGTTTCAAAAAAACCGGGTCACGATGGCATCACATCAGGCCGCGATTTGGAGGATCGTTTTGCTGCAAATTTGAATTTAAAACAACATCGTGCCACGATCTCCTGCGATCAGAGCACAATTTCTGCGTTACAAAATTATTACTATAAAAGCCAGGTTGTTTTCTAAGAGAAGGGTTTTGATTTTTGGGAGATTGAAGGCACATTTGGAGCCGAGGATTGCAGATTTCGAGCTGGCTTGCCATCCAACTCATAGTCAGTCCCAAATTCTTGTAATGTTGTTTTCTTTTAATCTAGTTATTTGTGCATTAGCCATGAGTAGCTAAGTTTCAATTGATTAGGTCTGAGATGATTATGTTCTAGCTTTTTGGCCATGCAATCTGTAAACTATACATCAGTTATAATTGTTATTCTAGTTTATTAAGTATAAATTGTGTGTAATGCTTTTATGATTTCTGACCCAATATAATTGAAATTAGAGATTATATGACTGCTGACACCAGCTTATAACTTTGACCTATTTATGTTGTTCAACTTAACGGACAATCTAGGGATAGAAAGTTGTTAAGTTGTGATTCTGAAATTAACGGACTTTAAAACCTTTGATGATTATAGGTTCACCTAAGGGATTAGAGAATTATAACTAGAAAAGAGGGCTCTGAGTCAAGGGATTGACCTGAGCTATTTTGTTAATTATCGTAAACTAGAGGAACAATTAAACGGTGTAGGTTCATATTACCAATTCGTGATGAACATATGATTCGATAGACCATATCATATTTCCTATAAATTCATTACCAATTTTATAATTAATTTGTTATTTATTTTATCTTGCAAACCATACCAATTGCCTCAGTGCACCCTCCCTCCCCCCCTCCCCGTAGAAGTTGAAACAGTCCATGTGGATACGAATCTTGTAAATTTTATTACTTCAATATAAGTTAGTACACTTGCTAATTTTTTATCATCTAACAAGATAAATGGGCCTAAAATCGGACAAACATAACAAATTCTCAACTTTCAGAATCAAAGCTATAAAAGTACAATTTAAGCATTTTACCAATTTACCATTCCGATTAAATTCCATTAACAAACTCAAAACATCAACTTAAATCTCTAACAAAAAATCATTGATTATCCAAAATTAATGTCATATGGACCATGACCTTTAAAGCTATCACATTCACATGTTACCTTCTTAACCTCATTCTCACAAAATGGTATGTCCAACTCGCCACTTTCCTGAGCATTGATAGTCTTGAAATTGAAGTCATCCACACCAAGTCTATCAAAAGTGACCGACTTTATATGATTGTAAAATGATTAAAAACAACAGCTCGAACATTAGCCACATCCTCCACCTGGACACCCAGAGCATTTATAGATATAATATAGTTAATCCTCCTCCTACTAGACATTAACCCGTAAATAACTTTTTGAGTTAGCATCCTTTCCTTAGGGCAATTGATCCTTGATTTCTACCATTGAATACTACTGAGGATATTAAACATCGAGAACATTTGAGCTGCAAGAGAGTGTAACTCCTCCATCTCAGCCTCATCTAACTCTTGATCCTCCTTCCATTTTTTGTCAAGAAATAAAATACGATCCTTCACATCTTTAATTTTGCAATCCATATTTCGAGCATGATTTCGATGCCAAATTTTTAGACTACCTTTGATAAATTTGAACTTCTTGTTGCACATATCTTCCCTATCCATCCACACCAAAAGAACTTCATTGCACGATTACAAACTGTTTATACCCAAGAAAATCATCCCAATATTTCAACATTCGAAATGGCTTAAGGCCTCGGTTATTCTCATCAACCGTTACCAAAAAGGGCAATGATCAGAAAGACCACGAGTCACAACAGCTTGCATACATTTCGGCCAAAAAGGGCAAAATAAATCTACCACAGACACTTAGAGAATGATCAAAACTCATAGTCAACATCACTTCCATTTCCATCATCATTCTATGTTATTCTTATGATGTTCATTATCTTTATCATATTTCTATCATATCTTGTGCATCAAACATGCCATTAGAGTGTCATCCTAATCTATATTATGAGAGAGTTCTTAAATAATGAACATAAAAAAGAAGTCAATTGAGGGAATAGATAAATATTCTAAATTATTTATTTTTATTTTTAATGCAATCAATATAACAAATGGATTAAGAGGATGCTTAAAGAGTTTCAGCTCGACGACTTATCTCATCAAACAATAAACAATGACGAGCTATGAATAATCATATATTCCATTCAAAGCCAATCAGTGAACCATTTCATCTTCAACTCCTTCAATTTCAACTAATTCCCATTACCATTTACAATAATCATGATTCCTTGCACAATACTCTTCCTCTATCTTTCATTAGTCTTCAGCTCCAACCTTGTCCAATCAAAACGCTCCCTGACCTTAACCCCAACAACCTTATCAAAATCCGGCGACACCGTCACACTACGGTGGTCTGGTATCCAATCACCCTCTGAGCTAGACTTTGTATCAGTCTACTCACCACCCACCTCCTTCTACGACAACTTCATCGGCTACCTCTTCCTCTCTAAATCACCCACCTGGCAATCCGGTTCCGGCACACTCTCCCTCCCTCTCATCAACCTCCGTTTCAACTACATCTTCCGTGTCTTCCACTGGACCCAATCCGAAATCAACCCTGATCGTTATGACCATGACAATAACCCCTTACCGCAAACCGGAAACCTTCTCGCCTTTTCTGAAGAGGTTTCGTTTGTTTCCGGTCAGGGACCGGAGCAGATTCATCTTGCTTTTGCGGATGAAGAGGATGCTATGCGGGTTATGTATGTGACGAGGGATCCGAAGGAGACATATGTGAGGTATGGGGAGAGAAAATGTCATATGGGAGGTGTGGCGGTGGCGCGTGTGAAGAGGTATGAGAGGGAGCATATGTGTGATTTTCCTGCTAACGACAGTGTTGGTTGGAGGGATCCTGGTTATATACATGATGCTTTGATCACTGGTTTAAAGGAAGGAAGAAGATACTACTATAAGGTTTTTTTTTCCTGTTTATTCAGTTTTATTACTATTAGCAGTAGTGTTTCGCTTTCTTTGTGTTGTGCTTTAAGGTTTTGTTTTGATAAACATTTTCCTACCTTGTTTTTTACTTTCATTATTACTTGTGTGTTTGGTTGTAAAACAGGGTAATCAAAATTAGATCCGACATTGAACATGTGTTGATAATAGTTCGAAGTTTAAAGGTTCGACCAGAATTAGATCGGAGGAATTTGACCGAGGTTGGATCGGAGTTCGACCGGTAATAATTAAATATAATTTTTAAAATGTATATGTACTATACATTACATCAATCAATAAGAAATAGTACAATATTGATAACTTTATATCATTAAAATAAAATAAATAAAAAAATTAATTTGAGGTTTGAATTTGTTTACTTAAACATAAGAAAAATACCTCGATATTTTTGTGGGTAGGTTTGATTTGATAAAAAACAAGGGATTGGACAACTTTTTTGTACTCTGTTTTATTTACAAACTGGTTATAGGACTCGACAAAACAAGTAGTAAGAGACCGAACAAAAACAACAATTCTTGTCCCTCATTAAATCATATGACAATTTTTTATCCATAATACAAACTATCAAAAATACCAAAATACCCTTTTTATTCTCCAACATAAAAAATATTATAAATGTGTATTTATGGCACAAACTCGATTCATATTTATTTTTGCTTGATTTTGTTGAATCGACATCAATTAGACCACGGGCTAGTGAGAAAGAGGATCATCGGCTTCCTCTTTCTAGGGACATCATCGATTGTCGTTTGAGTTGGAATTTTTTTTTTAAGTATTGGTCTATGTAAAATCCCTTGTCAGCTAGTCAACAGTAGAACCCAACTATATCTGGATCTACAATACATTTATGTTCGAAACCATGTTTAGAACCCAACTATGTCTAGATATACATTACATTTATGTTCAAAACCTTGAAAAGAGCTATTCCTAGTAGTTTTGTCAAAATAAGGAACTCAAGTGTAAGTGCTTCAAATCTTTAAAAATAAAAATTAATTTTTATGATAGCAAACAAATGGTTGTTAGCTTTAGCTTTTCTAAATAATCTCTAAATTTTTTAAAACAAAATCATTTTTTTAAGGCAAAACAAACATGCCCTAAATCTGGCTCATTTAATCGTTTAGTATATGGTAACCAGAAACTTAACTTGAGTTATGGTGTTTTTTGTGTACCAGGTTGGAAATAAAAATGGAGGATGGAGTGCAACTCATAGCTTTGTGTCGAGGAATAGTGACTCAAATGAAACAATAGCTTTCCTTTTTGGTGACATGGGAACAGCTACACCATATAATACAATTTTGCGTACACAAGATGAAAGCATATCAACTATGAAGTGGATCCTCCGTGATGTTGAAGCTCTAGGAAACAAGCCTGCTTTTGTGTCACACTCGGAGACATTAGTTACGCAAGTGGTTATGCGTGGTTGTGGGATCATTTTTTCGCACAAATTGAACCTGTTGCAACCAAAGTGGCATACCATGTATGCATTGGAAATCATGAGCATGATTGGCCTTTACAGCCATGGAAACCTAATTGGGCTGATTATGGAAAAGATGGAGGTGGTGAGTGCGGTGTACCCTACAGTTTAAGGCTCACCATGCCTGGAAACTCATCAGAACCTACTGGAACTATAGCTCCAGCAACTAGGAATCTTTATTACTCATTTGATATGGGTGTAGTACATTTTTTTTATATACTCCATCCGTTCCTTTTTAATTGTCACTTTTGAAGAAAAAATTTGTTCCTTTTTAACTGTCACTTTCAAAGTTCAATGCAATTTTAAATAATGTTTTACCAATTTTATCCTTAGCTATTTATTACGGAGAGAGAAATATATGAGATGATATATTAAATGAATAAGGTTATTATAGTAAAAGTATAAATTATTGTATCAAAAGTAGTGACATTTATTAATTGTCTTGGTTTGTGTAAAATGTCAAAAAGTGACAATTAAAAAGGAACGGAGGGAGTATCAACAGAGACCAATTTTCTTCTAGAGAGCAACCAGTATAGCTTCTTAAAGCGCGCGTGATTTGGAATCAGTTGGCAGGAACAAGACACCTTTCGTAGTAGTCCAAGGGCACGGACCCATGTACACAACAATCAATGGAACCAAGGATGTTGCCTTAAGAAGAAAGATGATTGAGCACTTGGAACCTCTATTTGGTGAATAACAATGTGAACCTTGCCCTTTGGGGCCATGTTCATAGATACGAGAGATTTTGTCCACTGAATAACTACACTTGTGGAATGACGTGGGCCGGAGAGCCGGGGACAAAGGATATACCGTTCATCTTGTGATTGGCATGGCAGGGCAAGACAAGCAATCCATCTGGAAAACAAGACTGGGTCATCCCAATGACTCGATCTTTCCACAACCAAAACGGTCTTTGTATCGTGGGGGTGAGTTTGGGTACATTAGACTAGTGGCTACAAAGCAAAAGCTCGTGGTTTCTTATGTTGGAAATCACGACGGCGAGGTGCATGACACAATGGAAATTTTGGCATCTGGAGAAGTTTTCAATGGTAATGTTAATGTCGATATTGGTAGTGCTAAACCTAAAGGTTTGATTGAAGAAGCTACATTATTCCAGTATGTCCACAGAGGAAGGGTACTGGTGCTTGGGGCCTTTATGGGTTACATTGTCGGTTGGGTTATGCATGCAAGGAAGAGTGGTTGTACTAACGCGAAGACTGAGAAACCATTAGTTATTACTCTTGGTACAGAATTAAGTATCACTCGTATTTGTTTGATCAAAACCCTGATATACTTGGAGACTTATGTTTGAACATATATATGCAAGTTTTCTCGCTAAAAACTTGTCGTTTAAGGCATCCCTTGTAGTGGCTTGTGTTGTTGTATAATATTCAAGTTTTCTCACTATGATTTTTGATGGGTTATGTTCCTTACTGATAGAATAAGAGAAGCCTCGTCCCTAATTTCTTCAACTATTAGTTTTGAAGCAAATTGAGATCGAAAAATGATTAGGTATTCCCGTGACAATGTTAAACAAAAACATAGATTTCTCACAGTTCTTTGGAGAAAACACATAAAAGTATCAAGGAATTCTTCGAAAAATGACAAGGTATTCCCGTGATATGTTATTTTAAGAGTATCATGGAATATATCCACCCTCACAAAAATTCGCAAAAGAGGCTGGAATTGTGAAGGTAAAAGTGCAGAAAACGTAATCTAAATTAAGTTTCTGAAATATATTAAATTCAATTTCTTTAGACAAAATAAACCATTGTTCAGTAGTATATACAAGAGAAATGCTAACAAATGTCCTTGATGCATTGTTTAAACAACTAAAAGTAGTAATTTTTGCCTAGAAATTTGTTTAATTATTCTTGCTACATGTGTTTGACTTATGTTTTCAAAATAAAATTTCTTATAATGGAATCCTTAAACAATGTTCTTAGGGCACTTGTTAGCATAACCCTATATAAAAAAACTAACATAAACCCTTAATCAAATTAAATAATTAAAATTTTTATTTGACTAAAATAGGCTTAAATATGTAAATCATCTTGTAAGTTCGCGTGTTTTTTGTTTTCGTCCCTATATCAAGTAATTATTATTTTAATACAATTTTTGTTTTTTGAAAATGGCTTAGTTACTCTGGGACGGAGGGAGCATTAAAATTTATTTTAAATTACACCAGAAGTCTTAAGTTATTTAATTGTGACAAATTGATCATTTAAGTTTTTTTCGTACCACTTACGTATTTTAAGTTATTTATGTAACAAGTTAGTTCTTTAAGTATTTTTTTGTAACGCTTAGGTCTTTTAAGTTATTTAATTGTATCTTTTAGACCTCGGATAACTTATATTTTTAAGATCTAAAATACACCAAATTGTTATGGTTAAATAATTTAAAGGACCTAATTGATACGAAAAATACGTAAAGGACCAACTTATTACAATTAATTAACGTAAAAGACCTAAGTGGTACGAAAAAATCTTAAAGGAACAATTTGCTACGATTAAATAACTTAAATGACATTTTGTGTAATTTAGCCTAAAATTTACTTCCATGTTTTATAGCTGAAGCATCCAATTTGTGAAATATTTCACTAACTTTCATTATGTGAGATCATAAGAGAAAATTCAAACTTTTTCTAATAGCATTGGTGTTCGTGACAAGTGAAAGTCTAGAGATGTAGTAATGGGTGTAAGGATCATCTTGATGAAGACTATCAGTTTGATTAGGGGTGACAACTTGATCAACCAAATTCATCCACTACAAAATTCATTCAATCCATCCACCAAACAAAATTTTTGTTAATGGATTGGTTTGGATCCATCCATGTAAAAAAATGGATGGATTTGATCCATCCTCCTTATTTTAAAAAATTCAATGGATTATCTTTTGAGAACTGCTAAATACCACGAATAATTCATCAACGAATTTCAAGAATACCAATGTGTCATGGTAGTAATTAAGGAAGAAATTTTATTGTTGAACTTGGCGGAATTCACGGATGGTTGCACATACAAATTTATACCTAAATTGTTTTTGTGGGTTGATGCTTTCGTGGCTTTAATCATTTTCCTTATCTTTTCTAAAAACACAAATCCATTGGATCATTTTAAATAATAAAAAAAAGTCAAATACCATTTTTTGTCCTTTAAGTTTGACAAGAATACCAAATTAGTCCTTTAAGTTTTTTAAGTTTCAAAGATGTCCTTTATGTTGTTAATTTAATGCACCTATTTGAAGTTTTTTAAGTTTTTAAGTTTCAAATAGGTCCTTAAAAGGGTAACGGTGTAATAAATTAATAACTTAAAGGACCTATTTGAAACTTAAGAACTTAAAGGACTAATCCGGTATTTTTGTGGACCAAAAGAGGTATTTGGCCATAATAAAAACATTAATTTGATAAAATAAAAAAATATTTACAAAAAATATTTTATAAAAAAACTGAAAGGAATTATAAAAAAAATTAAATTAATTTTTAATATTTTAATATTAAAATGTTACGTGTTTAATATATTATTGATGGTGGTCAACGGCGGAGCACCACCGGTCAACGTGGAGCTCCGCCGCCGGACCACCGCCATGAGTCGCCGGAAACTGACCGGAGCTCCGCCGTGGTCAACGCCGGCGGTGGCCGTTGACCACCCTCTGCCACCCATCCATTTTTTATTATTTAAAAATTAATTAATAACATTATATATTTTTTATTAAATAAATTAATTGGACTTATGTCAAAAAAAACATTGGGCTAAAAAAAATCAATTTTGGGTTTTGTTCATATTTCTGGACAAGATTGGACCTTGTTATATAAACCCCCTTGTTATTGTAAATTAATGAAAAAATCAAAGAAATAAATAATACTTTTTAATTTATGGATTAGATGGACATCCATCCATTAAAATCTAATAATGGATGGATTGGATGAACTTTATATTTAATGGATTGGATTGGATGGATTTTTTTAAGAAAAAATTAGTGGATTTTAATGGACTAATGGATTGTTTTGATCCAATCCATTAATATCTAAATACATATCCATCCAATCCATCCATTTTGCCACCCCTAAGTTTGATATTGATGTGAATTAGTTTTTCAAATACGATGCAATAAAAATTACATTGCTTACGTGGTGCATTCAGGATAGGGAGGAACGTTGTTTACGACGTGAATTCTCTATGACAGTTGCACATGCAGTAACGCGGATGGGAATGTTAGGTTAGATATTGAGATGCAAATGTTCTCTCTTGCCAATCGTACAATCATCGAGAGTTTAATATATAAATCAAAAGTTCAAATAGTGAAAATGAGATATGACATCAACAATAGTTTTTAAGTGGGGCAGTTCTCAAATCTCAAATGAGTTTTGCGAGGTTGTGTTAGACCCAACCACAAATTCTAAGACCGTTGAAATGTAAAGTGTGGGGTGGGAGTACCTGCAAATACTCTGATTCTCAAGTTAATATGAGAGTAAAAAGTGAGAGGTATTGAAATCATAGAAGTTGTGTACCTGATGTTATGGTAAATGATCCATTTATATATACAACTAAGGATATAACTGTCGAGGTAGTTGTTGAAGAGCGATTACGGACATGAAAGGGCAAAATTGACGACCGTTGTGATGCATTGATGTTCGAACACGTTACAAATTTACAAAATCTTAAGCCCACTGACCATTGATATTTGGGACAAAAAGATTGCAGCTAAGTGTGAGAATATGGTTGAGGTCGGACTTATGTGTTCATGTCAAATATAAAGGTAATTCTAGACCTTGCGGCCAGTCTCGAACATTACGTAGATAAGTTGACTCCAGATAACCTTCGTTATGTGTGTTCGAAACGTTTAACAATTGAACATATATATGTTGAACTTGCAAGTGACCCGACCGATTTACAAGTTGGGTCACCCTACATATACTATACGGGCACAAGTGTTTCTGAAGAAGCCAAACTAACCCACCAAAATTAACATTGAAGATAATCAAATCTAAAATCTTTAAAATAAAAAAAAAACACTTCAAGGTCTCAAATTAACACTACCATACTAATCCATGTGACTTAGGGGAGGGGCACAAGTTAACGAACTTAGTAAGAAAATACTCATTCTAAAAAATCATGTGTTCAAGTTTGGAAAAGTCAAAATATGTTTTCAATACGAAGTTGCTACTTATTATTAGGGTCTTTTTAACGAATGTTTCCGAAACACTCTGTAAGGATTGCAAAAGAAGAAATTATTTTATAGAGAAGTCAAATATTTCTATTTTGAATGCAATGATTATACATACTTTCATAAAAGTTACAATTTAAAGATTAAAGAGTGTCTCATTATTATTATTATTATTGACCGGCACAAAGTTGCTAATTTTAGCAAGACCACCCTTACAATAAAGAAGAATATACCAGGTGGATTAAGATGATGCTTCAAGAGTTTAAGCTCGAGGACGTATCTTCTGAATCAAACAATGAATGATCATATTCCAATGAATTAATCAATCTTCATCTTCATTTCATTCAAATTCTTAACCATGATCCCTCACACAATCCTCTTCACCTTACTATTATCCTCAACCTTCACCTCCAACCTCGCCCAATCAAAGCCCACCCTAACCGTAACCCCAGCCACCCTCTCTAAATCCGGCGACACCGTCACCCTCCGGTGGTCCGGTATCCAATCCCCCTCCGATCTCGACTTCCTCGCAATCTACTCCCCACCCACCTCCGCCCACAAAAACTACATCGGCTACCTCTTCCTCTCTCAATCCTCCACCTGGCAATCCGGCTCCGGCACACTCTCTCTCCCTCTCATCAACCTCCGATCCAACTACTCCTTCCGTATATTCCAGTGGTCCCAATCCGAAATCAACCCTAAACGTCAAGATCACGATCACAATCCCTTACCACAAACGCATCACCTTCTTGCTTTCTCTCAAGAGGTTTCGTTTGAATCCCTTCGACCGGAGCAGATTCATCTTGCTTTTGCGGATGATGAGGATGCTATGAGGGTGATGTATGTGACTGGGGTTCCGAAGGAGACGTATGTGAGATATGGAGAAAGAGAGGATGAGATGGATGGATTGGTTGTTGCGAGTGTGAAGAGATATGAGAGAGAGCATATGTGTGATGCTCCTGCTAATCAGAGTGTTGGTTGGAGGGATCCTGGGTTTATACATGATGCTTTGATTACTGGTTTGGAGAAAGGAAGAAGATATTACTATAAGGTTTTTTTTTTATTTTTTTATTTATAGTCTTTTGCTTTCTTTATGTTGTTGGTTGGGTTTCTCGTGATATTGCTCTTTTAGGTTTGTTTGGTTGGATATTTTTATTACTTCGGTTAGATGGTTAGATGTGTGTTTCTTTCTATAGTTAGAAGAAATGATTATTAATGAACTAATTGATTTTGGTTAGAAGTTATTTGAATTTAAAGTGGCACTCTTTCTGGTGACTAAAATTTCACTTTTTAGGTTCACTGCATAACCGATGAATCTCGTCTATGATATAGACCATGCAATGATATGAAAAGTGAAATTTTGCTTATAATGGCGACCGCAGAGTATTTGGGGTGAATTCTACTGTGGACCACTTTGATAGGTTGGTCACAGTGGACTGATACTTAAAAATCGTTCAAAACTCTAATGACAACATAAGTTGCATTTTAGAAGTAGAACTCCACAATTCTTCTTGTTATCACAATTGAGATAGTGACTTGATTAGTGCTGGTTCAACAGAAAAAAGAGAAAACAAATATATGGCTAAAACCTGAATTCGTTTTTTTGGGTGAACCAACATTGATCAGATCAATGTCTAATGACAAAGAGAACTGGGTGTTTATGCTTTGCAGGGACGTCGTCACTCGCAGTTAGAGTTTTCAGAAGTACTAGGCTATCACACTAGAATCATTTATGTTAAGTGAATTAAACAATGAATCTGAGGCTGAAATGAAATCACGTTAAGAGGTATAAAGCTCTAAATATCTGCTTTTAAATTAGAATCCATTACGGAGACAAAACCTATTCTACTTAATACTCAAATATGCCAAAAAATTGTTTAGTAAGTATACAATATCATATTTTGCTGAGGTCTTAAAATTCTGATTCATCTAATTGCTTAGTATATGGAAACCAGAAACTTAATTTGGTATGGTGTTTTCTGTGTCAGGTTGGAAATGATAATGGAGGTTGGAGTGCAACTCATAGCTTTGTGTCGAGGAATAGTGATTCAAATGAAACAATAGCTTTCCTTTTTGGTGACATGGGAACAACTACAGCATACAATACGTATTTGCGTACACAAGATGAGAGCATATCAACCATGAAGTGGATCCTGCGTGATGTTGAAGCTCTAGGAAACAAGCCCGCCTTTATATCACACATTGGAGACATAAGTTATGCAAGAGGTTATGCGTGGTTGTGGGATCATTTTTTCGCACAGATTGAACCTGTTGCAACCAAAGTGGCATACCATGTATGCATTGGCAATCACGAGTATGACTGGCCTTTACAGCCATGGAAACCTGATTGGGCTAATTATAGAACAGATGGAGGTGGTGAATGTGGTGTACCCTACAGTTTAAGGTTCAACATGCCAGGAAACTCTTCGGAACCCACTGGAACTGTAGCTCCAGCCACTAGGAATCTTTATTACTCATTTGATATGGGAGCAGTGCATTTTGTTTATATTTCCACAGAGACCAATTTCCTTCCTGGGAGCAATCAGTATAACTTTTTAAAGCGTGATTTGGAATTAGTTGACAGGAACAAGACTCCTTTTGTAGTAGTCCAAGGGCACCGACCCATGTACACAACAAGCAATGAAGTTAGGGATGCTGCGTTAAGAGGAAAGATGCTTGAGCACCTGGAACCTCTATTGGTGAATAACCATGTGACCCTTGCCCTTTGGGGTCATGTTCATAGGTACGAGAGATTTTGTCCACTAAACAACTATACTTGTGGAAATGGTGTGGGCCGGAGAGCAGGGGAAAAAGGTTATACTGTTCATCTTGTGATCGGTATGGCAGGGCAAGACTGGCAACCCATCTGGCAACCAAGACCGGATCATCCCAATGACCCAATCTATCCACAACCAAAACGATCTTTGTACCGCGGGGGTGAGTTCGGGTACATTAGACTGGTGGCTACAAAGCAGAAGCTCGTGATTTCTTATGTTGGTAATCATGATGGCGAGGTGCATGACACATTGGAGATTCTGGAATCTGGAGAAGTTGTTAGTGGTGGTGGTAACGATAATGTTAATGGCGGTATTGGTAGTGCTAATCCTGAAGGTCAGATTAAAGAATCCACATTGTCATGGTATGTCCAGGGAGGAAGTGTACTGGTGCTTGGGGCCTTTATGGGCTACATTCTTGGTTTTGTTTCACATGCCAGGAAGAAGCAGCCCGAGTCCAGGAGTGGTTTTAGTCCCGTGAAGACCGAGGAAACATGATTAGTTATTAGCGTTTACAACTTTTTATAGGAAGGTTCGGAATTTAGTATCTCTTCTATTTGTTTTTATAAAAACCCCTGAGTTGCAGCCTGGTATACTTGGGGTCTTATGTTTTGTATATATGAAATTTTCTGTGTTGAGAACTTGCCATTGAAGGCATCCCTTGTAGTGACTTGTGTTGTTCTATAATATATTCAAGTTATATGATGTACATATAGAGCATACTTCATACACAATAAAATGTGTTAAATTAAGGATACCAATGTAACTAATTATTGAAAGAAGAAAAATCTCTCCCCCTTTATCTCTAAATCTTTGGATAGAAGTTACTCAAAGCAATTCTTTTATTTCTTTGTTTTTAATTTTATTTCTTATTGTGTTTTAAGATTATCTCTGAATGGCGTGGTTATGCAAACCCCAAGGCCAGTCCAGAAAATTGATATCTTCCTGAATGGAGAAAGGAATGAATAGTGAGAATGTGCAAGTCCCCAATTTGATCCATGAAACCATGTTCCTCTTTGGGTACACAAACTTAGAACAGAGGTATGTTTGTCTCCCCAATCAAGAGTTAAGCAAGCCTCCAGCTTTAGTGAACAGTTACAACATGCTTATGCATAACTTCATCATCCATTAACTAGTGTGGAAAGCCAACTTATTTCTCTGTCTCTAGGATTGTAAGCCAGGGATAAAAAGGAAAGTAATATTTTTTTCCCTGTCCAAGTTGCTATATTTGGACAATAATCCAGCATGGCAGTATCAGTAAGTGGACCAAAAGTTAAATAAAAAATCCAAATGGCAAGACAGAAAAACAGAAATATCAGAGGGGTGATTTGGTCATTAACTAGTTTCAACTTTCATGCATATGCAGTTAAAACGTGAGGATTGTTGATCATGGAGGAGAAGGACCAACCAACTACTGTCACAAAATGAAGGGGTAAGTAGAGCTGTATTTTGGCTCGTGTTTAATATGACATGAACATCATTTTCAAATACCAAGATATTTATATTCAATAATTCAATAAAGATAAGACACACACACTTCCTCTTTCACTCGTTCTTTTTTCTTCATCACTACTCAAAATAACATAACATTATTTCTGTTCTGTGGAATACTGCTCCTCCGCATACATACTTTACAAGAAAAGCTTGCAGCAATGTCTGCTCTACCATTCTCAACAACTTGCAGGCATTCAAACTCACCTTTACATCCCCATTCCAAATCAAACTTTACAGGTCTCAGTCAAAGAAATAATATTTGGCAGTTGTTTGTCATCACAAAGTCAAATTCCAGAAGAGCAATTAGAAAGCTCTATGTGAAGAATGTTGCCAGCGACAAAAAAGAGGAACTGAAAGAACCACTCATTGGACAAGGTTGCTTGCTGGCATTTTCTCTTGTTTAGTGATTCTTTCTTCACTCCACTTCTTTACATTCTAATATATTATTCAGGATATTCTTGTTTATAATTTAAATAGTTATATTTTTTTTCAGTTAGCCTTGCAAGAGTTTCAGTTTAGTGGAAATTTTGCTGGGTTTAATTGGTTACTAGTGCATTTTTTCGAAAGGTTCTTAAAAGTTAAGGAGTGGGAACCATGGTTTTATGTTTGAGTTAAACTGTCAACGCACATTATAGTTGGCTGATTCAGGTAGTAGCTTTCTTGGTGTACATTATAGGCATCGTAACTTATATTGCCACGGGAAGGATGTCTCTTAATATCTTTCCATGTAAATTTGGATTAATGGAATCTAGTTGAGGAAATAAATATTAGTGATTATGCTGTTTACATCATCTCTTGTTTATTAAATCTGAGCTAATATGGCTTATCTATTTATCCCTTTGAAGTTTGTTGGAGGAATTGTAATAACTAAATACGGGAATGTAAAAACATTTCTCCATATTTTTAAAGTTTCAATGCCATAAACATTATATTATAATGAATTTCGTTGGAAGGTGATGAATCATTGGACCATAGATCTTACCATTTAGGTTTTAGAGCCCTAAAAACAGGGCTTGAACCCTTAGAGCAAGGTTGGGCGCCCTCCAGAAGGGCACAAAGCCCACCTGACAATCCTATACAATTTTAGGGAACTCTCCTAAAGGCACCCTCTATGGGCGCCATCAGCAGCCTTTAAAGGCACCCTCAGCAGCCTGTAAGGGCGCCCTAGCCATGGTTTTGACCCTTTATGATTTGGGCCCAAAACCATGGCCGGATAGGCCCAAATTGGGACTACAAATAGTAACCTTGGGATCACTCCCAAGGCATGACCTAAACAAACCCCAAAAACCCTAGTTTCCTAGATTGTACTTTCAGCTAGTACAGTTGGCGCCCACCGTGGGGCTCAAAGCACCTCTCAAACGCCGTGAATCCGCCGTACGCTTCAGAGCAACCCTAGCTTCTTCGAATCCGCCGTGATTCATAACAAACCCTCACAAATCAAACGATTAACCAGTATCTGTTCGGTAAACCCTGATCTAGAGCCTGCGATTCGCAGTCTAAGTCGCAGATCTCCGACCACTAGTCACAACCTTAACATACAAACTCAAATAACCGTCGCCGCCACCACGATGGCAGATCCGGCGGCCTTAGAAGCTCTACAACAACAGATCCAGCAACTTCGTGACCACAACGAAGTCTTGCAAGCAACCATGGAAACCATCTAACAGCAACAGCACGTCGAAGGAAATGGATCCCAACAAGATGAATCGGCCGATCCTGACCCTCAACCACTCTCCTTTGAAGTATGGAACGCGCCAGTCCTGGAGAACTTTAAGTCGCCCTATCTTTCATCTTTCGACGGCAAAAGTGACCCAGTGGAGCATATCACCGCTTTCAACACTCAAATGGCCATCATCGGTGCCTCCGATTCTCTTAAGTGCAAGCTGTTAGCCGGAACCCTCAAAGACGCCGCCCTTAGATGGTATATGAACTTACCACGATTCTCCATCATCAGTTACCAGGACATGACGCGCAAACTCACGCACTAGTTCTCGGCCAACCGCCACCGCAAAGTCTCATCCACTAGCCTCTTTAACGTTCGTCAAGGACCAAACGAATCACTTCGTGAATACCTTGCATGCTATAATGACGCCACCATCAAAGTCATCAACCCAAACCAGGAATTGTTCGTGGGAGCCTTCCAGAACGGCCTCCGCGATGGCCAATTCAACGAGTCATTGTCACAGAAACCAGCTGATTCCATGGAAGAGATTATGTCCAGAGCGGAGTGTTACATCAAAGGAGAGATGAGCAATGTAGAAAAGAAAGCCAGAGACTCTAGGGAGCGCGCCCCAAGTGGCTATGATCATCGCCGAAGCCACTATCCGCTCGTCCCCAGAGATAGAGCGCCTTACAAGTGCCATATTCCCTACAGGCGCGCACCCACACCAGAGTCCTTCACAGCGCTCAACACTCGTCGTGAGCAGTTCTGGAGGGATGTCTATCACTCCAGACTCATCCCCGACGCCAAGAGGAAACCTGATGGGAAATGATAAGAATGTCTGGTGTAAGTACCACCAGATAAAGAGACACACCACCGATGACTACATTCATCTGAAGAGAGAAATCGAAAAGTTAATCCAGAATGGCAGGCTGCGAGGATACGTCAAAGATTACAAGGAGGGAGACAGGCGCCCTCCTGAGGACGCGCCAAATGATAAGGATGTCGCAAAGGATGGCGAGCGCCACACACTGAACATTATATCTGGCGGATTCGCAGGCGGCGGCGAGTCCAGTGCTTCCCGAAAGAGGTATGTACGACAAGTCATGCTCTTGGACGACCACCCCAGAGCAAAGCCAGAACACAAGCCAGACATCACCTTCTCAAGTGATGATCGCGAAGGAATAATTCCCTATGATGATGATCCTATGGTCATCACGGTACAAATCTTTAACTGGGACGTCAAGAGAGTGCTGATTGATCCCGGCAGCTCTGCCGATATCCTTTACTACTCTGCCTTTGAGAGAATGGGACTTGACGAGGACCAGCTGCAGCCTTTCAAGGGGGCCCTGACTGGCTTCACAGGAGAACAGGTGCACGTTCGTGGACACATTAATTTGAAAACAACTTTCGGTACATGCAACAACGCCAAAACCATCAGAGTCAAATATTTAGTCGTCAACTCGCCTTGTTCTTACAACATCATAATAGGCCGTCCAGCTTTCAACCTTCTTGATGCCTATGTATCCACTAAATTCCTCATCATGAAGTACCCACTAGAAGATGGACAAGTCGGCACTATCAGAGCAGACCATAAAATTGCCCGGGAGTGTTACCACAACAGTCTGAAACTACAGAAGGAAAAGAAAGGAGCTAGCAGCACCAAAGCGTACCAGGTGAACGCCGTCGACATTGATCCAGGAGAGGAATTTCAGCAAGAGCGCCTCGTACCCGCTGAAGGTCCAAAAGAGATTTTGATGGGCCAGGAGCCTCATCAGATCACCGGAACGAAGACATCTTTGGATCCAGCCGAAAAAATGAGCGTAACAGAACTCCCGAGGAAGAACCTAAATCTCTTCGCTCGTCAGCCGATAGATATGCTTAGCGCCAACCCCGCCAAATCCAAGAGTCAAGTCGGTCAACACGCCAACCTGGCGTCATGGTAATTTCACAGAGGAAGCTAGCGAGACAGACTTACTGCATGGAGCGAATATGATTGAGGAATTACACAAACCCGCCCACGTCCAAGACTTTGCTGCCAAACAGAGAGACGCTCGCCATTACAATTCAAAGGGCGAGCTCAGAAACCTGTAAAGCCGCCATAATGATTACCTTGTTTTAATTTCCTGTATCTTTTATTTTAATGAAAAAGAGTATGGAGCACTCTTTTCCCCTGCAGTAGCGGGGGTTTTTAATGAGGCACCCTGCTCTCTTATTGGATTAAATCTGTGTCATCTATTTTGTATTGATCGCCTGCAACAGATCAGCAACGCCAAGACAAAGAAAGAGTACTCACCTAATTCCTCAACCCCAAAGAGGGCTCTAAGACGTCGTGAGCCATGCAAGGTTAATATTTTTTAATTAAAAAATTACACATGTGGCATGCCATGCAAGCGTTGACTAGGTCAAAATTGATCAAAAGGACCACTGTTGCAAAGGGGCAAATTCTTGGGGGGCCAAATTTTTCATTTTTTTTAATAGGGGGCCAAAATCGCAACATCCTAAAACTTAGAGGCCAAAAGTGCACGTTAGCCTAAAAGAATCTAGAGACGAGAGATCGACGCCAGGATGTAGAAAGGCGACCTGTTCTTTGGCACGGTCAAAACCATTCTCAAAAGACAGTGCCAGCTCGCCCTTGGCCTCTAAGATTTCAACCTTCAGCGTCGTCTCTCTCTCAACTCCAGAGACAACTTTGCCCTTCAACTGCTTAATCACCGTGTCTTTCCCAGCTAAATCAACATCATGACCGATCTTCAGGTCAGTGATGCGCTCATCACATTCAAGCTTCATCGCCTCTTTGATATCTTTTTCTCTACTTTCTTGGGCTTCTTTTAACTCTTTTTCCAGCGCCCTCACCTTACCCTGCAGCGTTTCTTCACTCTGCACCAACTCTTCATGTTTGCGGTCCATTGCGTCCAGGAGCATGATAGACTGCAAACAGTTCAAGCCCACGTCCCTTGACATAAAGGGAATGGAGTTCTGGTTCCCAGCTCCCACGTCGTCAGGGTTGAAGGCTATCCTCTCCTTCACATAGGCTCCATAATCGAAGTCCTTGCTCTAGAAGGATTGGACCCCCCCCGCTGGTACTCGTAGCTTCGATAGCGGGCTGAGAGTGCGCCCTCTTTGATCACCACCTTGTCCTTCCCGGTTGGCGCCTTCTCCCTCTTCTCCTCTCGCCCCTTTTCTTACACGACTTCGGCGGCGACTTCACCTTGAGGTTGGGCGTCAAGTGCAACCTCAACTTTCCTCTTTGGCTTACGAGTAATAAGTCCAGAGGGGTCGCTGACGACCAACCCCTCAGCAGCTTTCTTGGCCTTCATCTCCTCTAGATACTTTTTCCTCTCTGCAGCATTCATAGGCGCCATCGATTCTACAAAAACAAAATACAAAAAAAAAACACATAAGTTACTAAGACAAAGTAGGCGAGAAAGTCAATCAAGTAAAGTTATAAAACTAACTCACGTAAATAGGTCTCTAGGCTATTTGCGTCCCCCTCCCTATTCAAAAGCTCCCGTATATTCATAGGTAGCATTTTGTCCAAGAAGCAGACGACATCTTTTTCATACTCGTCCAACTTCTCATATTCAAATCTGGTGATGGAGGCCGGGGAACTCATCCAACAAATTGGAAACCTCAACTCGCCCTGTACCCGCACAACGGCTTCCTCGCAGTCCTTTCCCCCCCGCGTCCTAAGGAAAGTTTGTCTCCAATTCTTGTAGTGAGAGGCGTAAGGCGGGAACAACCTCTTGCCAGGATGCGCGCTGACGGACACCTAAGACAACTTGTCCACCCCTTTAGTACCATAAAAAGTGAAAAAGGAGCCAGCCGAGGGCTCGAAGCCTAGTCCCTCACACATGATCTCAAAAGCCCTTATAAACGCCCAATTGTTGGGCTGGAGTTGAGAGGGCGCCATGTTCAGCCCGTTTAGAACACTTACTTCAAAGGGCGTGAAGGGATACTTCACGCCTAGGTCTTCAGAGACAGCCGTGTACATGTAGAAGAATTCATGAACGACGCCCTTTGGCATCCGTAGATACATTTTCTCACCAGGGCGGCAAGGCTCCAGGATCACGTCCTCTTCAAATCCCGTCGAGGACACACTGAGTTTGCTTCGAAAGAACGCCACTCGATGGGGATCCATATACATGGACTCCGAGCGAAGTACTTCGTCAGCGAAGTTCTCTTGCTCTGAACCACTAGAAGACGCCATGTAACAAATTCCTTTCCTACAGAAGGGACCTGGGCGAACAGAAAGAACAACGCAATTAGACGAATTCCCACTATTGTTCCCCCCCTCACTATCACTTGAGTCTCTCGAAAACTCTCCTAAAACAGAATGGCCACAATAGGCATTTTCGAAAACCACCCAATCGGTGGTTACGTCCGATCGCGTTGCATGCCTAACAGCTTCGCTCCACAACCTATCCCTCTCCTCCGAATTCGCTAGAGATATTACATTACCCTCGATATCACACCTCTAATAACCGCCATACTCAAGCCCTAAATTACAAGAAGTGAAGTCCTAACTTACAGAGGACGAGTTCGAAGGAAAGTTACCTGTTTTTAATGAACACAGCGAAGAACGATCTGGATTTGATGAGCGCGACGATCTCCAAAGCCAAGAACGGTTTGAAAGGAAAGTACGTTTTTGAGATAAAAAGCGAGAGGGAGGGAAGTGAAAAAGGTAAAGGAAATCTGAAAGTGGAGGAAAAGTAGATCCGTTCAGTTTAAAGTACAAAAGCCTGGGAAAACGCGCAGATGACGTCACTTAAGTGGGCACGATTTCCAAGAACTGTTGCGATGCAAACACGTCAGCGAGAGCGAACGGTCGCCCCATTTCAGCCGTCGGATCTCACTAGGGCGCGCCCTGAATCTAAACCTCAAAGAGAATCACGCCCCATGTTGGGCTAGTTCTGGCATGGCGGTCTGAGCCACTCAATAAAGTCACTCTTTTTTACACAGTTTAAATCATTTCGCCTTGTTCCAAAGCTCGTGCTTGTTGGGCTATGGATAGTCTTGTTGGGCTAGCACCCATGTTGGGCTAGTACTCATAAAAGCATCCAATATTTAGGGGGCTGCAATATATCAGTTGTATTCGCTTTGCACACACAGTAATTTAAAAATTCTCACATAGCTTCATTTCCAGTAAGTCTCACTTGCTGAGCCAAAGATCATAGATAGATCCCAGTGACAGTTTAATCACTTCGCCTTGTTACAAAGCTCGTGCTTGTTGGGCTGTGGACCGTAGATCTTACCATTTAGGCCTTAGAGCCCTAAAAACAGGGCTTGAACCCTTAGAACAAGGCTAGGTGCCCTCTAAAAGGGCACAAAGCCCACATGACAATCCTATACAATTTTAGGGAACTCTCCTAAAGGCACCCTCTGGGGGCGCCCTCAGCAGCCTGTAAGGATGCCCTAACCATGGTTTTGACCCTTTATGATTTGGGCTCAAAACCATGGCCGGATAGGCCCAAATTGAGACTACAAATAGTAACCTTGAGATCACTCCCAAGACATGACCTAAACAGACCCCAAAAACCTAGTTTCCTAGATTGTACTCTCAGTTAGCACAATCATGATATTAATCGGACTGTTATGGACTAGTTAGTAGTTACTAGTTAGTATTGACTATTGAGTTACTCTTTTCCCTAAGATTTGCCTTTATATAAATCAAGTTTCCTTGAATCGTAATGGAACTAATGACAAAACCTATTGACAATTTTTATTTATTTATTTATTCAGGTAGCAAAAGTAGAAACACATTTAAGCAATATCATAGCTAATACAACAGTGTTTTCTTGAAGTTATAAGGATATTCTAGATTTTTTTTCCACATATATATGTTTCTATCGAACTCTAAAATCCAAGATTTATGAGTATTATATCTTACAATAATTTTTTTTTTCTTCTGCACATATGGTCCTACATATTAATTCCTTATTGCTCAACACTTGCAGGCACCAGTTCAAATGAATTTGTTGCAGATTCTGCATCTGTAGCGTCAAGCATAAAATATCATGCTGAGTTCACCACATCTTTTTCTCCTGAGAAATTTGAGCCCAGTAAGGCTTACTTTGCAACTGCAGAGAGTGTCCGTGATTCCCTTATCATAAATTGGAATGCAACATATGAATATTATGAGAGGTTTAATGTTAAGCAAGCTTATTACATGTCTATGGAGTATCTACAGGTTCATATTGGGTTTCCTTTATGAAACACAGGTCATTTTCATTGCAAATGATTATTAATTTTCATTCCTACATTTTTTCCCAATTGTGAAGGGTAGGGCATTGTTAAATGCAATTGGGAATTTACAACTCTCAGGTCCTTATGCTGAGGCTCTGAGGAAGCTGGGTTACAATTTAGAGGATGTGGCTAATCAGGTTTTTTCCTACTATTGTTCTCCTTTGTTGTTGCGGTTTCGGCTTCTGTTAGAAACTTTTACTCTTTGTTACAGTTTTTGTTTATCAAATAGTCCTCCTGGTGGCATGTAACAGTAAGTTGAACTGGACTAATCCCTTTCTGTCCACTTCACAAAATTGTTATCTGTCATCTTGAGGATGCCAAATATTATTATAGTCCAATGTATCTCTTATAGGCTTTCTATTGACCACAAAGATTAGGTTCATATTTGAATCAAGATTGTTGCATGTTTTTTTAATGGAAAAAAGAGAGAATATTGTTAGGAAACAACCAAGCAAGTTTAAGAGTAAAATGTCTTCATTTGTGTGGAAACATACTGATGATGGACCAAGAAAAACTACAAAAGAACCGCAAACCGTTCACGAATGAAATGATAGTAATATGGATAGATTGCAAAGAATTAATCCAAGCTTATTTAAAAGCAAACTCACATACAATTCACAGGAGCCAGATGCAGCCCTTGGGAATGGAGGATTAGGCCGGCTTGCTTCTTGCTTTCTAGACTCCTTGGCAACGCTGAATTACCCTGCATGGGGATATGGACTTAGATACAAGTATGGTTTATTCAAACAACGTATAACGAAGGACGGTCAGGAGGAAGTTGCTGAAAACTGGCTTGAGGTACTGCTTATATGGAAATTCAATAATTATCAATTGTAAGCCAATTTTCATATTATTGCAGCCTATGCAGGCATGCTTGTTCTTTTAATTGTTCTTACTTCTATCACTCTTTTTGGAAGCTCTGTAAGTTCTTCTGCAGAGATATTAACTGCTGACGTGTCTATTTATAGATGGGAAATCCCTGGGAAATTCAGAGAAACGATGTCTCTTATCCAGTTAGATTCTATGGAGAAGTTATTTCAGGGCCAAATGGAGCTAAGCAGTGGACTGGAGGAGAAAGTATTTTGGCCGTTGCTTATGATGTTCCAATACCTGGATACAAAACTAGAACCACCATAAACTTGCGATTGTGGTCCACTAAAGTTTCAACTGAAGAATTTGATTTGAAGGCTTTCAATACTGGGGATCATGCCAAAGCATACGCTGCCATGAAGAATGCAGAGAAGGTTTGTGGAAGCCTTGTTTCTTTGTGGTCCATACATCTGCATCTAAGTTCAGTGTCTTCTTCTGAACTTTTCAAAAAGCACTTTCTGGAAGATTCAAAATATCCACTACTGAGCTTAGAATGTATTGCATGAATATGACGAAAACCTTATTGTCTTGTTTCAAATTGTAGTGGTACCTATATCTCAGATATAAATCATCAGAGACGTTTCTTTTCATTTATGGAAAGTAAATTCAGTTGACTGTTTTCATGAATCATTTGTGATGCAAATTTATTTCTTTTAATGTTTGTTGTAATCAGATCTGTTACATTCTATACCCTGGGGATGAATCAATAGAAGGCAAGACTCTACGACTAAAGCAACAATATACATTATGCTCGGCCTCTCTCCTGGATATCATTGCACGCTTTGAAAAGAGATCAGGAATGACGGTAAATTGGGACTCCCTCCCTGATAAAGTGGTGGTGCAAATGAATGATACTCACCCAACACTCTGCATTCCTGAGCTGATTAGGATATTAATAGATGTGAAGGGTTTAAGCTGGGAGAAAGCTTGGGATATTACTAAAAGGTGTTTTTTTTTTTTTTTTTGCATTAACTCTATATCCTATTTATATTTAAAAGATATCAAGCCATTATTAGAGCTTCTCTAAGTACTTGAACTTTTAGTAAAATTGCTCATGATAAACCAGGTTCCTATTTTCAAAGTTTACAGCTTCTCAATAACAACGTTTTAACTACTACTTTGATCTTTACATCCCTCTTTTAATGGCTCTTCTGTTAGAACGGTTGCTTACACAAACCACACAGTTCTACCAGAGGCACTAGAGAAATGGAGTTTGACGCTTCTGCAGGATTTACTTCCTCGACATGTGGAAATAATAAAAAGGATAGATGAGGAGGTAATGTTGTAATGTTTATTTGGCTTTAGTGTTAAAATTATTCTTATTTCATATGTCCATCTACACGGTCTTCTTTATGAACTAAATGAATTCTTGTCTATATATAATGTCTTGTATCTTTGTTTTGTTAACCAGTTTACACATGAAATTATTTCTGAGTATGGGACAAATGATCTAAACATGCTGCAAGAAAAGCTCAGAAAGATGAGAATACTAGAGAATATTGAGTTGCCTGATTCGGTGGTTGAGTTTATTAATAATACAGTTCTTGCCGATGATCCTGTTGAGGAAATTGATGTTGATGATAATGATATAAAGGCAACAGAAAAGAAAGATAATGAAGACGAAAATGATGATGATGATGACGAAGAAGATGAAGTGGGGAAAGACGAACAAGAAGCAGATGATGGTGAAGAGCTTGTTGTAGAGAACAAAAAAGAATGGAAATTCGAAGTTGATCCAAACCTGCCAATGATGGTTCGCATGGCTAACCTATGTGTTGTTGGTGGTTTTTCTGTGAATGGAGTAGCTGAGATTCACAGTGAGATTGTAAAAGAGGAAGTTTTTAATGAATTTTACGAGGTATCAAAACCAGCAGATTCTTTTTATGTTAATATGAACAATTTTTATTGCAATTACTGGTATATACATCCATAAAATATGATATTCATTAATTTTCTGTCATTGATTTGACAGTTGTGGCCTGAGAAATTCCAGAATAAAACAAATGGGGTGACACCTAGAAGATGGATCCGTTTCTGTAATCCCGACCTTAGTAAAATCATAACCAAATGGATTGGAACAGAAGACTGGGTAACAGATCTTGAGAAATTGGCTGTACTTCGCAAGGTAAATGAATTTAACTGAGCATTCTGAATGATATTTGAATTAAATAATTTCTATGCAACAACTTCCACAGTTGGCTAGTGAGTACATATGCGTGATTAGTCACATTATAATGTCAAAATGGCAGCAAGCATTATAGGTGACTCCTTAGTCGAATGTCACTTCACAATTTTTTTTGCACAAATTCTATGTGTTCTTTAGTTCCTTTATGGATACATTTTTCTACCAGTTTGCAGATAATGAGGATCTGCAATCAGAGTGGATTGAATCAAAAAGGAGAAACAAGATTAACGTTGCATCATTTATCAAAGAGAAAACAGGTTATGTTGTCAGTCCAGATGCAATGTTTGATGTACAGGTTAGTTTTCTGCCATCAAGAACTGCATTTCCTTCTTCTCGTGTTTAGTTAGCATCTGAATAATAGCAATGCTGGAAATTTTTCATGCCTGGAGTGCTTATTTTCACCTTTTCAAGGAATGAACATTAGTTCTTGGTTCTTGCTCCTAAAACAACTTACACATACATAACACATAAAGAAGTTCATTTTTTTATAGTTAAATAAATTTAGAATCCTGTGTAAAAAACTTACACAATGAGGATCAGCATCATCCATCTCTAATGTTATAGAAATCCTTGTAACATTATAGGGTCTCACTGTTTGCTGCATAGGATAAGGGACAGTGCTCTGTATTATACTATTAGCTACAAATTCCTATGCTGTAAAATAACATCACCCCTTTATGATGGATTCTTAAATACTATATGTTACAGTGTTGTCAAATATCGCCCATGACGGATTCTTAAATCACCATGGCCTTTGTGAAAGATGGCAACGCCATGGCATTTTATGGCGGATATGGCAGCTTAAAATATCGGATTTTTGTCTTTTGGCCAAGGTCTGCCATTTGACATCAATAACATTGGTTTCTGTCAATCATCTTTTTCTTTTAAATGGGTTGCAGTCAATTATCTAAGTTGTGCTTTGATGTTTGTGTAACAGCACTAGTTCAATTTCTATGCCATATTTTATGTTTTCATTGGCTAGATATAATATTTTTGGAGTGTAATATTTTTTTCCACAAACACAGGTAAACTAGTAACAAAAGTGAGAAAAATCACTTAACTGGATATAGACTGCACATTTACTTATTGTGTAAAACCAAGATCCAATAAATAACAGCTGAATAGATAAAAGGCTAACATGAAATCGTACTTGGGAAAATGGGACGACCATTAAAATTCCAATGGCATGTTGTTTTACACCCTCAATTCATGGTTAATGATAAATGACATATCTATTTTCAGGTCAAACGTATTCATGAATACAAACGGCAGTTACTGAATATCATGGGAATTGTTTATCGCTACAAAAAAATGAAAGAATTGAGTGCTGAGGAAAGAAAACAATTGTTTGTTCCTCGGGTTTGTATTTTTGGAGGGAAAGCATTTGCAACATATGTTCAAGCCAAGAGGATTGTAAAATTCATCACAGATGTAGGAGCTACAGTTAATCACGATCCAGAAATTGGAGATCTTTTGAAGGTATCAGTCAAACTTGGGTGATAGATAAACACATTATAGTTGTTCGAAAAATTTGGTTGTTTATGCCTTTTGATGTTTAAATAAAAATTTGTTTGCTTTATCTGAAGTGGCACTTTGGAAAATGTATAATTCCAGGGACAAATCCCAGTAGTTAAATAAATATCTCAACAAAAATGGACTGAAGTAATTGACAGATTTATGCTATTCTTCGTACGTAACAGCATGTGGCCTCAGCTGCAGAAAAATAAAATTATAGGATGTTAGCTGAGAAGCTGATAAAGGGTGTTAAACTAGCATCTTTTTCTACTTAGTCATACAACAGATCCTGGTTCTTGGCTTAACTTGCAGGTTATATTTGTTCCTGATTACAATGTTAGTGTTGCTGAAATGCTAATTCCCGGCAGTGAATTGTCCCAGCACATTAGGTATAGATAAATATTTTTTTAAAGCAAATATTTACATTTGGTTTACAAAATCAATTTTTGCAGTGTTTTTTTCTTTTCTGACTTCTCTTCTTCTGCGTGTTTAGCACAGCTGGGATGGAGGCCAGTGGAACAAGCAACATGAAATTTGCTATGAATGGATGTGTACAAATTGGAACCCTTGATGGAGCGAATGTTGAAATAAGAGAAGAAGTTGGAGAAGATAACTTCTTTCTTTTTGGCGCACGAGCTCAAGAAATTGCAGGGTTAAGGAAAGAAAGAGCAGAGGGACGGGTGAGTTTTAAAAGCAATCAGAATACTTGATTCAATGCAATTTTTCCTGTTCCTTTTTGTTTTCTTTCACACACTTCAATTTTTCATATCAGTGACAATAGAAATTGCTTAAGAAAGCTCAAAACCAATAAAATTTGGTTTCTATAGATCCTTTAAGGCATTGTTAAGTCTAAGACAACAGAATTATGCATCCTAATCTCAAGATTATGTCGTCTATTGTATATATATGCAGTTTGTACCAGACCCACGATTTGAAGAAGTGAAAGCATATGTTAGAAGTGGTGTTTTTGGCATCTACAACTATGACGAATTGATGGGATCTTTGGAAGGGAATGAAGGCTATGGTCGTGCTGATTATTTCCTTGTTGGCAAGGACTTCCCTAGCTACTTGGAGTGCCAAGAGGAAGTTGACAAGGCATATGGTGATCAAAAAGTAAGTAACAGCAAGTCCTGAACAAAACATGAATTTTCGTATTACCTTCTTGTTGAATTTGAATTTATTATAAAGATTAAAACCGAAAAGCTTTGCGCAAGTTTGTTCGCATGAACTTCTCACGCACACCATATTCATACCCTTGTTGACCACAAGTTCTCTCATCTTGTAATAAATGAAATTAGAAAATAGAAATCATTTGACATGTTTCTAAATTTTAATGCATATTGCTCTATGCATAATGCATAGGTTTTTATGCAAGTAGTTATATAAACCATGTCATATGTATGGCTGATATAGCGATCTAAAAGAATTCATTGATGTGATGGTGCAGAAATGGACAAGAATGTCAATCTTGAACACAGCTGGTTCATATAAATTCAGCAGTGACCGGACTATCCATGAATATGCTAGAGATATATGGAGAATTGAGCCAGTTGTATTGCCTTGAAAATTTATGCATGCTCTGGTCTAAGCCTCTAAGGCATATTCAATTTCTTTCTTCTCTCACAATGAAGTTCACAAAGGCTTGTAAACTGATGACGCATAAAGTTTTCTTGCATCACCAAGCCAGATGAAAAGATATTTGAACATTTTTTACTATGTTATATCTTCATACGCTTATGTTCTACGAAAAAGTAATTTCTTAATTATTTTATGGTCCAATTTTTCAAATGAGGATGCTGATAAGGTTATATTGTTCCATGGATGGATTATTCAAACTAGAAAACAAAATGTTCTAGTGATTTCTTCTCAAGCGCTGTCTCATCATTCAAGTACAATGTACATTTGTTGTTTGCAATAGCGAAGTCTAAAGAGTTGTCAGTCAAAACATGGATTCATTTTTGAATCTCATGTATGTCCTGTTGAATGTGGTGGCTGGTTATAAAATACAAATACGCAAAGGAAATTACATGGACCTAAACAAGAGCACATAGATTGGAGAAGTTATACTCAATTCAAGTTTTCTACGTATATATAGCTGAATGTGGTGGCTGGCCACGTAAAAATATTGAATTATTCTAACTAAAGGAAATAAAACTTTTTTTTGAGGTAAAAGTTTTCTACGTGTATATTTTGAAAAGTAAAACAAATTTAAAGATTGATTTTATTGATAAAATGACATTTATGGATTTTAAGCATAGCTTTTATCTAATTGATTAGTATTTTACTAAAAATATGCAACTTTTTGGTTTTTTTAATTAATTATATTTCATTTTATTGATAAGGGGGAGGGAACAGGGAAGGTTGGGATACCTTGGTAAACTATAAATAGAAGAAGCATCAAAAGACACCTGAAAGTTTCACAAAGAGTAGTTCAACATGGGAAAGAAGAAAGATGGAGATGAAGTTCAGAACAAACAGGTTATATTCAGGGACTATGTTATTGGCTATCCACAAGAAGCTGATTTATACACAAGTACTGCAAGTACGATAAAGCTTCAGGTTACTCAAGGATCAAATGCTGTTTTGGTGAAGAATTTGTACCTTTCTTGTGATCCAACCATGCAGTTCCTAATGAGGAAAGATGAACATCCTCTTTCTGGATCTTACTATTATATCCCTGGCTGTGTAAGTGTTGTCCTAAATATGAAATAAAGAAATAAAAGGATATGTACTATGATCTATGAAAGCATTTAGCGGACTATAATAATAATAAAAAAAAAAAAAAGCAGCCCATCCGGCTATTAGGAAAAAGCGTCCTAGTAGTAATAATCTGGAGTTAAGTTAAAGATAATTAAAGTCTGATCAATAATTGTTTGAGACAAGGATCAAATTAAACTAGGGCTCATTAAAACTCAACACATGTACACAAACAGTTGAGCTTACATTTAATTTTGTTTTACTCTTGCTTTTTAACATTGCAGCCTATAAATGGTTTTGGAGTGGCTAAAGTTTTGGATTCAGGACATCCTAAATTTAGTGCAGGTGACTTGGTTTGGGGAATAACTGGTTGGGAAGAATATAGTCTAATTCAAAATCCAGACAAACTCTACAAAATCCATCACACTGATGTGCCTCTTTCCTATTACACTGGAATTCTTGGTAACTAAGTTCTTTTCAACTTTTATTGCTATGCACTTTCTGAATGTAATGCTGAAAAGAAGTGATAGATTTACAATGAGAAACAAGTTTTGTTAGTTTGCGATGTTTCATCTTTTATATTTTAATAGGAATGCCTGGTATTACTGCATATGCCGGAATCTTTGAAGTTGGTTCTCTAAAGAAAGGGGAATGTGTCTTCATCTCGGCGGCTTCAGGTGCTGTCGGTCAGCTGGCCGGACAATTTGCAAAATTGTTGGGTTGTTATGTTGTTGGAAGTGCTGGTAGTCAAGAGAAAGTATAATTTCTATAACATCGCTTTTTCGATGGAATTAACTTCATCATTGTTAGTAGTTGGTACCATCTTTTGCTGGATATATGCATCTCAGTCTAACTCCTTGTTTATCCAGGTTGATCTTTTAAAGAACAAGCTTGGGTTTGATGATGCTTTTAATTATAAAGAAGAGCTTCACTTGGATGCAGCCTTGAAAAGGTATATAAGCTAACATTACATAATAAGAGGAATTGAAAAATTTATCACTATTAGCCCTTAACATTTTAGTTCAAGCCTTGTGAAGGCCTGAAGAGATATTTCTATATTGGACTTGCGGTGAAATTATCATAATCATGGTGAACCATTGTGATTTTAGCAATACCTATACTTTGGAATTTCAACAAAATTACGGTGCCTCTGTGCTTTTGTGAAACTCACCACCAATCCAAACATTAAATGTTTTGTTATATATTATGTCAAAGTGAAGCTATATATATTCCCTTTGTTCTGTTATATTCTATGACATTAGGTACTTCCCTGAAGGCATCGACTTCTATTTTGAGCAAGTAGGAGGTAAAATGCTTGATGCAGTGCTCCTAAATATGAAACTCCACGGTCGCATTGCTATATGTGGAATGATTTCACAGTACAATCTTCCTCATCCTGAACCTCTAAAGAATTTGCTGCACATTGCATTCAAGAGACTAACTATAAAAGGATTTACTCATCGAGATCACCATCATCTCTATCCAAAGCTCTTAGAAACTGTGTTGCCTTACATTAGAGAACACAAAGTTGTCTATGTTGAAGACATTGTTGAAGGACTTGAAAAAGGTCCAGCAGCTTTAGTTGGACTTTTCAACGGTCGCAACTTTGGAAAACAATTAGTCAAAGTTGCTGGCGAGTGACCGTTCAAATTATGTAACATATTCTGATGTTCATTCATCCTCTGCAGCTTGCTAGTGTTTAGAAGTATGTAAAATAAATAAGGTTTGTAGAATGGAGTTTCTATGTTGTGTTGGACTTATAAACCAGGTGTATGGATTGGAATAACTTACATCATGCACCTCTCTTCTGTGATACACTGCACTTGTAAACCAAGTGTGTTAATAGCTATTTTGAATTACACAAATAAGTCTGCAAAAAAAATTACATAAACAAGTTATTGATGTAAAGCATCACAGTGTCTGAAATTAAATTTGTCAAAAGCTGCATTTCTTTTCTTTTTTGACAAAAGACCTACATTTGTTGAAGTTGAAAGTAAAAAAACTAATATATGACAAATATGAGGTTTTTTTTTTATACTGATGTTGTTCATAGTCTTCTTCCTAAAGCAATTTCATGATTCACCTCTTTACCAAAATAAGTTTGGCTCCTGGCCTCCTGCCATTTAATATTAGTCTAGCTCCTCCCCCTTCATATGATGGACCAGTTCACACTTAATTTTTAGCATGGTATTGGTATCATAGTCCAAATGGCACGTTCCTATGATCCAAGTGACTTTTGAGAATTAAGCAGTATAAGTGCAAGCAATAAAAAGTAAACAGACCTCTTAATTACCACTTAAGCTAAAAATACTTGAAGTACAAGTTTAGCAAACAAGCATAAGTCCAAACAAAGCAAGACATGCCATCTTTGAGGTTATATGATGGTGAAATGCAAGTAACTGAAGGTGAGAAAAATACAAGAAGGGGGGTTGAATTGTGTTGGTTTTTTCTTTCTCAAAAACTAAGAGTTAGTTCAGCTTCTGATGTAAGATCAGAATCTGAAACTAAGTTCATAGTTTAGATGCAGCGGATTGAAAGTAAATGAGAGAGAGAGAGAGACACAAGCAATTATCCTGATTCCTTCCACAATCCGGAAGTAGTCCAGTCCCCTTGTCACTTACAAGAAATTTTTCACTATAATCCAATGATTACAAATTGCTCAACCACAAAAGCAAGAAACTTCTATATGCTCAAACACACAGTAAGAAACTTCTAATTGCTCAAGCACACAAGCAAGAGACTTCTGACTGCTCAAGCACAAAAGCAAGAGACTTCTAAACAACCAGAGTTACAAAGAAATATGTTTGAATTGAACACTTGATATACTATCAGTGGTGTTCACAAAATACAACACAGTATTAAGACTCTAGACTTAAGAAATTCTAAGATAAGATAGTTTGTAAGAATTTCTAAGTATTTGATGCGTATGGAATTTAGCAGAGTATGGACACTTTTCAAATTTTCAGAGTCATGTTATTTTTCTTCAAGTCTTCAGTCCTTTATATAAAGGAGTAGAGAGACGTTGAGAAGGTGTCAGATCATCAATAGAGTCGTTTAATTTAAAGTTTGATCCAACATTGATTTGTTCCTTGATTTGAACTGCGTACCATGAAGAATACTGTTTGAATCCTTTCCTTAAAATGGATTGGATGTTTTGTCCAAGGAGACAAAGTTGCAGAGAACGTTTCTGACTCTGAGAAGTTAAAGAGGTCGTGGTTGTACTATGTCCTTGATGACAGTGACATCAGTTGACTTTTGATACTTCAGATTCTGAGTCTTCAACTTCTGATCCTTCAGACTTCAGAGTCCGAGTCTTCAGCTTCTGATCCATCAACTTCTGATCCTTCAGCATCAGAGTCTGAGTCTTCAGCTTCTGATTCATCAGCTTCTGATCCTTCAGCTTCAGACTTGCAACACAAGCTTCCAACAATATTTTCTTGCTCTTAAACTTGTTCCTTGAGAACCAAACTTGATTTATACTTGAATAATTTTTAGTCTAAGGTCTGCACACTTGAAACAAGTATTATCATATCCAATGTTCTTTTTAATACCTTGTTATCATCAAAACTCAAAAGAGGCATTGTTTATACATTTTGTTCCAACAATCTCCCCCTTTTTGATGATGACAAACACAAGTATTAATAGAAAATTGTTGTTAATTTAATTAACAAGTTGACTATAGGGTCTAAGGTTTGTAAGCTCCCCTTGAGTCCTATCCAGGTTAATTAAATTCAGTTTTTAATCAATAATAAGTATCACTCAGAATTATCTCACAGTTAGAGGTTCAGAGGCTAAGAGATGAGAAGAGGTTCTCCTAAGTTAATTAATTTTCAAAAATTAACTTATTGGCTCAGAGCCCGAAATTACTGTATTTTAGACTAAAGGTGAGAAAAACACAAGAATGGGGGGTTGAATTGTGTTGGCTTTTTCTTTCTCAAAAACTAAGAGTTAGTTCAGCTTCTGATGTAAGATCAGAATCTGAAACTAAGTTCAGAGTTTAGATGCAGCGGATTGAAAGTAAATGAGAGAGAGAGAAAGACACAAGCAATTATCCTGGTTCCTTCCACAACTCGGAAGTAGTCCAGTCCCCTTGTCACTTACAAGAGATTTTTCACTATAATCCAATGATTACAAATTGCTCAACGTTGCAGTCATTGAGTTCTAAGCTTGTGAAATCCACGACGCTCTCAATGAAGACACGAAGTTCCTCTTTGGACAGGAACATAGTTTTAGGCTTGGTAACTGTTGAAGCTCCTGAGTCTATCTCCAGAGCAGAAGAAGATGTACCAACCATTTTAGGGTTCTAAGGGTTTTGTAAAAATGGATGATTTTCACAGAGAAGGTTTGAAAAGATTGAAAGTGTGGGTTGTGAGAAGTGAGAGTGTGAGCTTGTGAAGAGTGTTTTTGTTCAAAACGTTTCAGAATCACAGCAGACAAACGACATTAAACACAAAAGCACATTAATGACAATGGGGGGCGCTAAACACAACTTTCAAAGCATAAACATCATTGCCCAGAAGTTAATACTCAGTAGTTAAAAAACCACACGTCAGACAAACTGTTCAGATCCACTCTCATTAGTGGGCCATGTGTCAAGTGTCCACTTACAATGAGTTTTATCAGAAGCTAAAAATTCAGATTCTGAAACTCAGACTCTGATGACTTCTGAAGTTGAACTTTCTTCAGACTCTCAATAATGAGCTTCTGATAAGTCTTAGCTTCTAATGTTCTTCAGATTCTCAGTTTCCATTCAGAGTCAAGCAGGTTTTTCAGAGATAAAATGCATGTTCAGATTCTTTTTAATAAAGTCAAAACTATCTTCTACTATAGGTTTTGTGAATATATCAGCCCACTGATGATCAGTATCAATGAATTGAATATCCAAAACACCCTTCTGAACATAATCTCTAATAAAATGATGTTTAATTTCAATATGCTTGGCTCTTGAATGCATAATAGGATTTTTAGACAAACAGATAGCAGCAATATTATCACAAAAGATAGAAATGTTTTCATGAATCTGATATTCTTCCAACTGATGTTTCATCCAGAGTAGTTGTGTGCAACAACTTGCAGCTGAGATGTATTCTGCTTCTGTTGTTGACAATGCAATAGTTGATTGTCTTTTACTGGCCCAGGATATCAGATTCTCACCAAGGAATTGACAGTTTCCACTGTTGATTTTCTTTCAATCCTATCACCAGCATAATCAGCATCATAGAATCCAACCAACTTATAATCTAAGGATTTCATATACAGAAGTCCAAGATTAGTTGTTCCTTTCAGATACCTGAAGATTCTCTTGACAACAGTCATATGAGATTCTCTAGGATCTGATTGGAATCTTGCACATAAGCATACACTGAATAAAATATATGGTCTAGAAGCTGTTAAGTATAACAGAGAATCAATCATACCTCTGTAGAGTTTCTGGTCTACCTTTGAGCCAATGTCTTCTTTGCTTAAGTTACAGGTTGGATGCATTGGTGTTGTCATCAATTTACAATCTTCAAGATTAAACTTCTTCAGAAGCTCCTTTGTGTATTTTGATTGATGAACATACACTCCATTTTTGCATTGGTTGATTTGAATTCCAAGAAAGAACTTCAATTCTTCCATCATGCTCATTTCAAATTCATCATGCATTAACTTAGAAAATTCCTTACAAAGAGTGGCATTAGTATAACCAAATATAGTATCATCCACATAGATTTGAACAATTAAGATGTCTTTCTTAAGTGTCTTTCTGAACAGTGTAGTATCAACTTGTCCTCTTACAAAATCATTTTTAAGTAAGAAATTACTTAGTCTTTCATACCAAGCTTTAGGAGCTTTAGGAGCTTTGAGACCATATAGTGATTTCTTAAGTTTAAAACCAAAGTCTGGATGTTTTATATCTTCAAAACCAGGACATTGTTTAACATACACTTCTTCAGAAATAACACCATTTAGAAAAGTACTCTTAACATCCATTTGATAAAATGATATTATGATTCACTGCATAGGAAAGAAGTAACTTGATTGCTTCCAATCTTGCAACTGGAGCAAATGTTTCAGTGTAATCAATTCCTTCCTGTTGACTATAGCCTTGAGCAACAAGTCTAGCTTTATTTATGACAACCTCTCCTTGTTCATTCAGTTTGTTTCTGAACACCCATTTTGTTCTAATAATGTTCTTGTGATTTGGTTTTGCAACTAAATCCCAAACATCATTTCTTTGAAACTGATTGAGTTCTTCTTGCATGGCCACAATCCATCCATCATCATAAAATGCTTCATCAACTGTTGTAGGTTCAATCATTAACAGTAATCCAAACATATAATCATTATGTCTGAATGCTGGTCTGGTCTTTCCTGGACTATCCTTGTTTCCAATGATTAACTCTTCAGGATGCGAAGACTTGTACTTGAAGGTGTTTCTGGGTGGATTTGCTTCTTGAGATTTCTCATACCCCAATTATTGACCTAAAATTCTTTTTTCACTCGTCTTTTTGGTTCGGGATTTTTCGTCGTTTCAGACGAAATTTCGGCAGGGAAGTATTTTAAAATACCTCATTTTTTGTTGCGAAGGCGACAATTTTCTTTTTATTATTATTTTTCATTTTTATTCATTACTTCTTTTTATTATTCTCATTACTATTTTTCTCTTTTTTTCATTATCCTTTTTTTATATATATTTATTTTCGGATTTATTATTTATTATTTTTATTTTCAAAAAGTTTGACTTAGGTTTTGGTGAGTGTTGATGACAATTTTAATGGTTGCCTCATTTGTTTTTGTTTGACTGATTTTGTTGATTGTCCATCAATTACTTTCATGGTCATTTAACTAGCATTACATAATAAAAAGGGGGAGCCAATTCCATCAAAAAAGGGCAGCATCAGTAACCGAAAAAGAAAAATCAAAAAGCATTCAATCAGGAACCGAATTACACAACCCAAATTCAGTCATCAGTCCAGAATCATCACCAACAACCCACCAAGAACCCTCACACCAACTCTCAAACCCGGCCACCTCACGAACAACCACATACCACCACCACACAAACAACCACCTATCACCACACACACACAACGCCACCCACACGGCCGAACCACCATCAAACACCCAAAACCGCATCCCTACAAATAAACCTCACTCAATCCGAACCACCTCCACCCATAACACAAACATTGCACCCCTCTTTTCCTTTATTTTTATTTATTTGTTTTATTTCTTTTTCTTGCATTTTCTTTTTATTTATTGCATTTCTCATCCTTCATTTATTCCTCATGCATTTCATCTTATTGTTCTTTTGCATTCTCTTCATTTTTTTTTACTTTATTTTCTCAATTTTGTAGTTTTCTTTAGGTTAATTATCATGCATTTTTTCACTTTATTCATTTTATTGCTTTATAATTCAGCATCTCATGCATTCTTTTACTTTTATGTGACATGTTTATTTCTTTGTTTTTGCATCTCTTGCCTTTTATTCCCTTATTTCAGCATATTTATTTTATTATATTTGCAATTTTACTTTTATTATTTATTTTGTCAATTTTATTAGAATGTACTTAGGAACAATGTAAATATAAATGAGAATATGCACTGACACCCACACTCTATTTATTCTGCTTTATGTCTTTTATTTTTTATTTTATTTCGCTTTACAAAAGAAAAAAATACAAAAAAATTAGGTTAGTTTATTTTCAAAAGGATTTCGCGGTGATCCAACGTCACCACGGAAATTCCTCGCGTTAGCTTTTAATTATGTTCTTTTTTAGTCTTAGTTAATTTATCAAAAAACAACAAAAACATGCAAATAATCAAAATCACAGAAAATCTTTTTCTAAACAAACCTTGATTTTCAATCAAGTGCCCATTTTTCTCTTTTATTTTCTTTAAATAACCATTAATCCATTTTAATAACACCTTAATCATTTTCAAAAAAAATAAAAAACACAAACCAATTTTAATCTTTTTGCCACTTGGCCTTATTTTATCTCTAAAACCTTTTAAAAAAAAACTAAAAAACACAAAAACAAATCAATCGGCATTTTTACCCTGAACTACGAGGTTTTGATCCCTCACGGGTACGTAGGCAAAAGACCTTGTCCTTCCAAATCATAAAAAATACAAAAAAAACATTTTTATTTTTTCTCACTATTCTAATTCATTCTTTTCTTAAAAGAAAATAAGCAAGTTATAGCCAAAATAAATAAATAAAATCAAGAGGTTCTCGTAGAGTACTACGAACGTTTAGGGTGCTAACACCTTCCCTAAACGTAACTAACCCCCGAACCCTAATCTTTAAAATGTGGTAATTTAGAACTTTTTTCCACTTTTCATTTAAAAAATTAAAAGTTCAGTCGTGAAATAAAATTAGTGAGTCAACGCTAATCAATAGCTTGATGGGCCGAAAATCACCGCGACAGAAATGACGACTTCGCTGGGGATGCCCTAAGAGGGTTGAGCCTAACTTGGATTTATTTAATTATTTTGTGCTATAACTTGCTTAAAACATAAAAAAAAATGTAAATGCGTGCATATGTGTTTCTTTCCTTTTACGAGAGTGGTGAGATAAGTCCTACACCCGGGCTTGAGAGAAACATAAGATAGGATGGTGGTATAATCAAAGTGCCATACCAGGAGTAGTCTTGGGTTTTGGTACATGTGATATAACCCCACTCAATGGAGGTCTCTTAAAGGTAATACCATGTCGACATGAGTAGTCGTGTTTGACATTGTTATTTTTAAGTGACCTATGAAGTTGAGGACCTTTAGTTACCTTTAACCCATCTTGGTCTTTTAGGACGTAGTGCGGTGGCTGATCAAGAGTAGTCTTGAATTGGTTGATATGCGATACTACACTCAAACGAGACTTTCCTACGAACGTCGTTGGACCGGGAGTAGTCCCGTAATCCGACAATATTCGGAAGTGGTCAATGACTTTGGGAACCTGGTAGAACCCGTGATGCAGGTACATGTGAAACCATAGTTCTTACTAAATGGCGTGTTTACCCTTGACTCCAACATTTTGACCTAACCTCACCATGTTTTCTCCGTTCTTTAGCATAACCATGCATGCATGCATTCATTCATAAACATTTTTTTTTATCATCAAATTATCGAAGGACTTGAACAAGTTTTTTAAACATCACAGAGGAGCACTAGGAAGTACACCTTCAAGAGCCCTGATTTGTTGAATTTAAGGAAGCTAGGAATCTTTAGATTTTTTTAAAAAAAATCTAGCTTCCACTAAAGGACTTTTGAATTGGTCCCTTGGCTTAGTTTCTAAAAAAGAACTATTTTGTAATGCCTTGATGGTCAAATGAAATGTTCAAACCATGATGTTTACAATTACTTCAACAAAGTCCTTCGATAACAAATCTTTCTTCTTTTTGCATAAGCATAATCATGCATCATATCGCATTCATAGTTTCTCAAGTCGAGTCTCACGTCTTGTTTTTCCAAAGGTCTATCTGCCTAGTCCAAGAAAGTGGCCCGACGTCCTCGGCAGAAACCAACTTACACATACAACACTAGGGCATATCAGAGAAAAAGAATGGAACAAGAGAATCAGGTACTCCGGGAGGAAATGACATCCATGCGGACCAAGATCGAAGAATTGACAGAGTTGGTAAAGCTTCTGGCAGCCATACAAGTTCATCCACCGTCTCCTTCCCCTAGCTCTCTAGCTTAGGCTCCGACAGCGCACACCAGTGCCCCACAATACACTATGCCCGACGGATATCCCTGGGGCATGCCTCTTAGCTCCGGTAAAGGATTCATCCATATTCCTGCTGCAACTCCTGCTCCTCAACCCGGTGTTACTTTTCCTCAGGCTACTGTGGCTTTTTCAGCTCCAGTAATTCATACCACCCAGTACGACAATGAACATATCTTTCACACAGAAAGTGTGGGGGCTCAGGATCGGATGGATGACTTCCAAGAAAAGTTTGACGAGATGCAACGGGAAATCAAGGCCCTCCGCGGGAAGGATCTGTTTGGGAAAAATGCCCACGACCTTTGTTTAGTGCCGAATGTCAAGATCCCGCCCAAGTTTAAGGTCCCTGAATTGGAGAAGTACAAGGGGAACACTTTTCCTCAAAGCCACCTGATAATGTATGCTAGGAAGATGTCTACCCAGACGGATAATCATCAACTACTCATCCATTACTTCCAGGACAGTCTGACTGGCGCCGCTTTAAAATGGTACATGAGTTTGGACAGCACTAGGATCCAAAATTTCAATGACTTGGGAGAAGCCTTTGTTCGCCAATACAAGTACAACCTGGACATGGCCCCAGACAGAGACCAACTCCGGGCCATGGCTCAAAAGGATAAGGAAACTTTCAAAGAGTATGCCCAAAGATGGAGAGAGATTGCTGCTCAGATTAACCCACCTCTAGAGGAAAAAGAAATGACCAAGATTTTCCTAAATACTCTTGGTTCATTCTATTAAGAGCGGATGATTGCAAGTGCGCCAAGTGATTTCACTGAAATGGTTAATATGGGAATGCGTCTGGAGGAAGGAGTCCGAGAGGGACGTTTATTTATGGAAAGTGCTTTTGCTGCCAGCAGTACAAAGGAGTTTGGGAATGGCTTCTCAAGAAAGAAAGAGCAAGAGGTGAGTATGGTGGCCCATGGACAGCCTTGGCCACAATTCCAACAGCAGCCTCGACAACAGGCTCCCTAGCGGGCTCCCCAACAGCTCGCCCAACAGAATCGGTTTCAGTGGATATCCCATTTTGATCCAATCCCTATGGCATATGCAGAGTTGCTTCCCACTTTGCTTGAAGAAAACCTTGTCCAAACTAAGGCGCCTCCTCCGGTACCTGAAAGGTTGCCACGTGGGTATAGACCTGATCTCTCTTGTGCTTTCCATCAAGGGGCACCCGGTCACGACATTGACCGTTGTTACGCCTTGAAAGCTGAAGTCCAAAGGTTGATCTAGGCTAATGTCCTGTCCTTCAAAGATGTGAACCCCAATGTGCAAGCTAATCCACTACCGGATCACGGGACTGCATCTGTTAATATGGTGCAAGTTTGTTCAGAGGCTTACCTAGTTGAAGACAATCTTGAGGAGGTGGCAGCTAGTTTTGTGACATATGGCAGAGTTCGCCGCAATTGGGTCGCTGTTGACGTCCCTTCCGCTATTCATTGTTCCAAATAACATTTTGTTGTTTTTGCTTTTCGTTTTAAAAAAAATATATTCATATAAATCCTTTCGTCCCACCCGATACAAAAGTGAACTTTTGTAGGGCTTTTTGCTTCATGCATTCCCATCATCAAATAAAAAAAAGTCGTTTTGTCCCCGACTATGTCTTTTTATTCTTTGCCTTTTTCTGGAAAATGGTAACACAAAATACCCAAAAAAATATTTTTATTTTATTTTCAATCAATTTCAAAAGGTCTGCGTTTTTTTACTCATTTTCTAAAATCAATCATCAATCATATGCAAACTGAAACATCAATAAACCCGTTGAACACTGTAACGCTATTGTCTCCCCAACTTTAATTTCCCTGTCTGCGAAGCTGAAGAGGAAGAGGATGAAGAGATTCCCGATGAGATCTCACGGTTTAGTGTATGAAAGGATTAACTTGGGTTCAGGAGAACTGCCATTACAATATTCCTGGTCGAATCCCAGATGAATGGTGCCATTGAAGCTGGAAAAAAAAAACAAACAAACAAACAAAAAAAGAAAAAAATACATCATGAAGATAGGGCAGAAAATGGTGGTCACCTACAAGGATTGGCATGGGATGCTCCCTTTCATTTTGCATGAGTATCGTACTTCAGTGCGAACATCAGCATGGGCAACCCCCTTCTCTTACAATTATACCAAAGGAGGATGAAACAAGCCTTTCACAAGAAGGTTCGTCCCCGTAAATTTCGAGAAGGAGACCTTGTGCTCAAAAAGATTTTATCCTTTCAACCCGATTCCAGGGGCAAATGGACTCCTAACTATGACGGTTCATATGTCGTCAAGAGAGCTTTCTCCGGTGGCGCATTAACTCTTACGACTATGGATGGTGACGAGCTCCCCCGTCCTGTGAATACCGATGCAGTCAAGAAATACTTTGTCTAAAAAAATAAAAGAACAGCTCGGTAGTTCGAAAATCCGAATGGGCGGCTTAGGCAAAAATGAGCGTCTCGGTGGATCGAAAACCCAAAAGGGCGGTCCAGGCAAAAATTACAGACATGAAACAGAAAAATAATCATCCTGATAGGTCGAAAACCCAAAAGGGCGGCCTATGCAAAAAATAAGGATCAAAAGACAAAGTAACTGCATCAGGCTGGTCATGACTCACTTGGGGCGCATCAGCAGTCAAAGAAACTCTAAATCTGAAGCATCCAAATGGTGGAATTCAAAGTTGTTAGGGAGAATAGCGGTTATTGTGTTCAATGTACCTTCCCCTTATATTTACTATTTTCCAAACTTTGTGAGATCCGTGGAGCCACGCCATTGGCGGGCCACCACTCTGTTAAATGAATTTGAGCTTGTGCCTTTTATTTGGAACTCCCATTTATTCTGTTTATAAAACTCTTTCTATTTTTGATGGTAGTACTTGAAGCAAAACTTTTTTCAAGATCATAAATTTTTTTATATATTTTTTTGGAAAGCATAGACAACAAACACGTTCTCTCTGAACTCATGAATAAGTGAAATGTGCGTCAACAGTTATCCTGAGAACGGACAAACTCTGCAGGTTAAACATGGTCAATTACTTGAAAAAAAAAGAAGAAAAAGAAAAGAGCTCGGTAGGTCGAAAACCCGAAAGGGTGGCTTAGGCAAAAATGAGCGTCCCGGTGGATCGAAAACCTGAAAAGGCGATCCAGGTAAAAATTAGGGGCATACAAAAGAACACATTCCCGGTGGATCGAAAACCTGAAAGGGCGGTCCAGGCAAAAATTAGGGGCATACAAAAAAGAATATATTCCCGGTGGACTGAAAACCCGAAAGGGCGGTCCAGACAAAAGTTAGAGGTTCAAAAAGAAAAATAAGCATGACCACGGAAGCCCTAGTTCTTCTACCAGGTTTTAGATTAGCACGTTCTCCCCAAGAAGTGTTTACTCCCCATCAGTTACTGCATATGTCGGGCTTTACCCCATCATTGTTTTGATATGTCCCCTGTGACATCCTCCCCATTGAAGATTGCTGAGTGTTTGCAATGCGACGTCGGGTCACTTTCCATCTTACTTGTCCCATCCTGTCTCGTCAAGTTTATTAGTCATACAATCATACAAGTCAATCTTTCATACAGTCATACAAGTCAGTCTTTCATACAGTCATACAAGTCAGTCTTCCATACAATCTTACAAGTCAATCCTCCATACGGTCATGCAAGTCGTGTCTTCATTCATGCATTCATACATTCATGCATATACAATAAAGACAATATCATTCATACATGGCTGCATTAACCACCATGCGTCTTGCTTCAATTATCTTTTCATATTAATCAATCATGAATAACTTGTAACACTTTTTCCCCCAAGTGTCGGCCCCAGTGTGTCTGGTCCAGAAAGGTCACCTCCTTTATGCCAAGTGGTAGTTCGTTAACGAGCAGCATTTATCTTTCATCCGGCTTTTATATTTCATCCAGTATTTATCTTTCATCCAGCATTTATCTTTCATCCGCCTTTTATATTTCATCCAGTATTTATCTTTCATCCAGCATTTATATTTTCATCCAGTATTTATCTTTCATCCAGCATTTATCTTTTATCCGGCTTTTATATTTATCTTTCATCCAGCATTTATATTTTCATCCAGTATTTATCTTTCATCCAGCATTTATATTTTCATCCAGTATTTATCTTTCATCCAGCATTTAAGTTTCATCCGGCATTTATCTTTCATCCAGCTTTTATCTTTCATCCAGCATTTATCTTTCATCCAGCTTTTATGTTTCATCCAGCATTTATCTTTCATCCAGCTTTTATATTTCATCCAGTATTTATCTTTCATCCAGCATTTATATTTTCATCCAGTATCTATCTTTCATCCAGCATTTATCTTTCATCCAGCTTTTATCTTTCATCTAGCATTTATCTTTCATCCAGCTTTTATGTTTCATCCAGCTTTTATATTTCATCCCGCATTTATCTTTCATCCAGCTTTTATGTTTCATCCAGCATTTATCTTTCATCCAGCTTTTATGTTTCATCCAACATTTATCTTTCGTCCGGCATTTATATTTTCATCCAGTATTTATCTTTCATCCAGCATTTATATTTTCATCCAGTATTTATCTTTCATCCAGCTTTTATGTTTCATCCAGCATTTATCTTTCATCCGGCATTTATATTTTCATCCAGTATTTATCTTTCATCCAGCATTTATATTTTCATCCAGTATTTATATTTCATCCGGCATTTATCTTTCATCCAGCATTTATATTCTCATCCAGTATTTATCTTTCATCCAGCATTTATCTTTCATCCAGCTTTTATGTTTCATCCAGCATTTATCTTTCATCCAGCTTTTATGTTTCATCCAACATTTATCTTTCATCCAGCTTTTATGTTTCATCCAACATCTATATTTCATCCAGCTTTTATATCTCATCCAGCATTTATTTTTCATCCGGCTTTTATATTTTCATCCAGCTTTTATGTTTCATCCAGCATTTATCTTTCATCCAGCTTTTATCTTTCATCCAGCATTTATCTTTCATCCAACTTTTATGTTTCATCCAACATTTATCTTTCATCTAGCTTTTATATTTCATCCCGCATTTATCTTTCATCTGGCTTTTATATTTCATCCAGCTTTCACCTTTCATCCAGCATTTACATTTACCTTTTGTCGTCAGTGGCAGTTCGGCAACATCCCGAGCAGCTGACATTTTATCTCCTATCATGTCGTCAGTGGCAAGTTCGGCTACATCCCGAACAGCTGACATTCACCTTCGTTTCTTGTCGTCAGTGGCAGATTACTTTTATTTTCGTCTTTACCTCAAGTGGCAAGCTCTACAAACGGGCAGCTTGTGGTCGGTGTCTTTTCCCATATCATATTTCCTTTCTCAGTTGTCAACACGATAGTTGATCCCTTCCCCAGTGAAACTGTGTTATCCCCCAGTGGAGTCGGATCCCTTTCTTTAACGAACTCGGGTATCCTTTTGTTTTGTTTTACCCCCAGTCAGGTCATCTTCGCCGTCTTGCATTTGCATTTGCATCACGAGCATTTCACAGTTTTTTTAGGTCCAAAATTGGCGTACTCTGTATTTAAGTCCCTTCGACTCGCCGAATCAAAGATTTTATCTTTAAATCTCCGGACGAAGAGACTTAAATAGGGGCATCTGTCATACCCCAATTTTTGACCTAAAATTCTTTTTTCACTCGTCTTTTTGGTTCGGAATTTTTCGTCGTTTCAGACGAAATTTCGACAGGGAGGTATTTTAAAATACCTCATTTTTTGTTCCGAAGGTGTAACACCCATACTAACTTTAACTAGTATATTAGCATGTGCGTTAAACTGATACTGGATACATTTAAAAATTTCAATAATAATATTACATCACAAATGAATGAATACAAGTTTACTCGTATGTACAAATAATTCATTACTATTACAATACTTAAACAAATGTCCAAAACGCTCCTGAGCTGGTACACGACGAGCAACTGTACTCCATCCAGTATCTCTAACAAGATCTCCATCACGAACCTCTAACTTACCTGAAACCTGCACCAGAAGGAATGGGGTGAGACATAATGTCTCAGTGAGCTCCAGCCCACCAACTGTTGGCAACCACAGGGAACCTAGGGTCGCCATGCCTACCTTGGCAATCTTGGGGATTTCCTATGATCGCCAAGTCTTTTATCTGCCTATGACTATAAGTCCTGCTGTAACTATAACTTAAACTGCCTATAACCTTTGTTGTAACTGTCTATAACCATAACTGTAATCTGCCTATAACTTTAACTTAGTGATCGTGGGGAAAACCTAGGATCACTTTCTGATAACTGTCTATAACTATAACTGTGAGTTTCCTGTGACTATAACTGTAACTGTAACTTTGACTATAACTATAAAACATAAAACATATAAACAGTTCAATAGCAGTTTTATGATAGCTGTTAGCGTTGAACAAACAATTAATCTGAGTTCATTTTACGGAGGGCAGCCCGGGTGGAGCAACCCCGAGATACGTCTCCCTATAAACCGGTGAAATTCCTATCATATCAGGCTAACACCGGACTCCCTATAAAACGTGTGGACAACCCTCTCGGAGAAGTCCCATCCGGCGAATCCCGGAGTCTGATGAACACGCCCTGTAACTGTAAAACGTGCAAGCACGCCAATATCTTTAATCTTTAATTCTTTAACTATAACCTATAAACATATAATCTGTTACTATAATCATATAACATTCCTGTAACATATAACCTATAACCTATGATCCTTGGCTTATCGTTCTCATAAGCCACCTATAATCGTTGGAGAACCAACACTATAACTTATCTTTGCCGAAGCATTCTTACTTCTCTAGTATTCTGACAGGAATACGTCTATAACCTTGTTTACCTATAATAAGTTCTTGACTTAACAAGCCATATGCCTCCCTTAATATTCCATTCATTCTCTAAGGGATAGGTCCTCTAATACTAACTTCTTAACCTTCCTATAATGACTTAACAATCAAAGTATATATCTCTCCTTTATATGCCTATCCTTGTCCTAAATTAATCCAACATTCTCAAAAATACACTTGCAATTCGGTGGCCGATTTTCTGCGAACCAAAAATGGAGATTTTGCTGTCAAATTCGGTGGCCGAATTGAAGCATTCGGTGGCCGAATTGCAACTGTTCACAACGTGAATTTCACACTTTTTGGCTAATCCAGGCATACTCAAACACCATAACAGCTTAAAGGATCATTTCTAAGACTTACAAACAGCTTATAACATGATTGATCAAAGGATTTCCATCAAAAGGAAGATTAGGGTTCTATAAATCTCAAACTTGCTCATAAACTATAAACATCAAAACTTAATCAAGGAGGGTACTAAAACCCCTATGAGCTCACCTCAATCATCTGATCAAAGCTTCCCATGCTTCCTAATCCATAATCCTAGCTTGATTCTCCTCAAACCCTAGCTTCCAATCCTTTTCCTTTTCTTGCTTTCTTGCTCCTTTTCTTCCAAATTGGCCCAAGAGTCACAAGAGTGTGCTTGCATGCTGATTTAGGGCAAGATTAGAGGTTGAAGGTAGATGATTGAAGAGAAGAGAGAGTGGCGTGGGAATAGAGAGAGAAGGAGAGGAAATTTGTGATTTTTAGAGAGAGAAATAGAATGAGAAATGAGGGAAAATTATGGTTTTCCCCTTTTATAAAAATCTAAACACGGCAATTACCAAATTGCCCTTTCCAAAATATCTTTGATATGTCGTCTCGACACTGATAATTATTCAAGTGTTAAGCGGGATGTTACACTCTACCCCCCTTAAAGAAATTTCGTCCTCGAAATTTAGAAAATCCTTCTGAGGTCCTGAAAGATAAATCCTTTATACCTCTTCCTCTACTATAAAAATTTCCAATTCTATTTACTCATTGGGATTCCATGGCAAGTCTAGGGTCTGACATATAGATTAGTCACGCACCTCGATTAGAACATATTGATTAAAACCTGTTCTTTAGCCATGGTTTCCCTCTCTATAAGTCAAAACATATGACAATCTCTTTCCAACCGAAAGGTCTGATGCATGTTACATAACTATCACTTGTTAGGACGTATGGTTATCTAAACCAACATATCCATCTTATCTGACAATAATCTCTGTTCGACATATTCCTTATAAATCCAATTTAAAATTATTAAGTCTTGGATTTCCTTTACTGAATTATATCCGTTCTTCCTTCATTGACCGTTCAATCTTATCCTGGAAACGTCGGCCGATCTGATTTTCCTCAATTATTCCAACTTCCTGAGGAATCTATTACATTACTTTCAGTTTTCAAAGAACTCTTGTCTTTAACTTTCGCCTCGTAAGACGACCTTTTACTGTTACATTCGTATCATTCTTTATATAAATTTAGTCTTGCTCTGAAAAGCATCTGATATTGGGTATTCTTAAACAAAAGTGAAGTCTATTACAACTACCTTCACGATTCAAGTACAAGGAGGTGGCTGTACTTTTGGTACAAGTTCCTTTCTATCTGACGTCCTGGTGTAACTATTATCACAACCATGAGCATTGTTCACATTCCCACTGCGGTAATCCTTAAAGCTCGAGAAATCATATGAGCCACTCTTGCTCCGATTTAATTAATCAACGACAACACATAGCTAAAGGTCTTAGGAACTTTATTCCTTCTAGGACTCTGTTGTTCTTGCAACATTCAAGATATTCCTTACTCATGGGATTAATATTTCCTTTACCAATAAATCCAAACTTATGAAAATTTAGTACATGTGACGTGTGGCATAAGCCGTCTCACATATCATCATATAATACAGTCCATAGCATAAAGCTTCCATACATGATTGAGTACGTGTACACTATTATTGGATACACAATACACCGCATCATCATTGTCCAACTAATGGGACATCATACTTAATCAAAATATACTTGAGACAAAACCACGCCAACTAAAGTCACTCTTCTTGCTCTTAACTCATGCTTGTACTCTTTGAGTATCTACAATCCCATACGTAACTATGATTACGTCCCATTGACGTTATAACTTATTTCGTTCAAGACATTATCCGTTTTCGAAAAGAAAACTCTATTCTGTTCGCTATCAAAATACCACTCTCAAACTCTGAATCCTTTATTTCATAATTTGAATTCACGTAGCCCCTTACTGTAAACTATGAGTAATCCTCTGATCTGTGTACAACATTTCCTTCCTTTAACTGTGAACATTAAGTTCCAGAATTCCGAACTCCTCAATTAAGATTTGTTTGGTAACAACAAACATGTTCTGCTTAAGACTTTCCTGTTAAAACATTACCGACTGCGTACCACGATTACCAATACATGTCACATGACTATAAATATGTTACACTACTGTCTAGGTAGTATAAACTCTGCCTGATCAGTATACATAATACTAATCACAACCTGTTACATGACTGTTACATGCGACATTCTAGCATAACGTGTGTACGATGTGGAATAATCTCATAACTAATCCTCTTTAGTTAAACCTACTATCCAAATTAACTTTAGGTTACTGAGCTGAAACAGCTAGATTACCGTATTAGATGTGACTTTCTTCGCCATGTACTTATTGTTCTAGAAACACATCCCTTTAAATTTCTCAAACTGCTTCGATTCTCTTATCTCATGAGTTTCGAGGCCTGAAGCATTCCTCGACTTATCTCTTAAAATTTTCCTGTTAGCACTGATGACAAGTTCAGGTCATCACTACTTACAATTATTCTGTAACTTGAGAATTAATCTCTGAATACCTTTCCTATAATTCATCTGGCAAGGACTTCACAAACATCTTTTTCTCTAAACTTCAGCTTTGAATTGTCTGTTAACTCATTCCTGAATTACTTCTCCGCTGCGCAACTCTGATTTAAACAATTCACCTTGAGATAGAAGTAATACACCACTATTACCATATAGAATCTCCTTGGCCAATCCTTTGACTTTATAACTTTGAAGTTACCATACATGACTATCTTACATTATAATTTCTCTTGTGGTTTAATCCACCTGTTTAACTTACTGATTGATCGTTATCTGGTTTTGTGTTTCTTTTCGGACATAAACAATATACTTACTTTCCATATTATGAATTCTGCAACCATTTCGAGGTTGGCTCAACATACATATTCATTTAAGCTTTGCAGAAACCTACTGAAAGTATTTCTAAAGCCACTTAAGTTCATACATTATTTACTTGTGGTAACTTCTAGAAACATTCTATGACTTCCGGAATTCTCGTCTTTCATATACTTAATCGATTAATGAATCGAGTCTCATTCTAAAATTTTCCATAAAGATTTCACGTCCACAACCTTTTCCAAGACACTTAGGTCCACAAAACTTTATCATATCTCTTGGTTACTACTCGGGTTCCTCCGGAATTAATCCGTCTTAAAGTAAGTTCAAACTCTGACCGGTTCTCCTGTACGCCCAATATAGGTTACTTCTCTTCGAGTACCCGGTTAACTGGTCTTATCTCCAACACTATTATTATTAATAGAATTCTTCCAATAACTTGTTACTGTATCGACAATTACAAACTAATCTTGTTATCTGAATAATATTCCATATATTTTCTCAACCGTTGCCCTCTTCATGATTTCAAACAATCCGAGATTTGTATTTCCACTATCTTTAACACATACCATCATAAGATGATCTTTGTCGGGTTACCCGAATACTTGTGTAAGGAGCCCATCAAAAGAAACATAGAACTCCTTAACATTAACCATAGCTTTAACTGTAACTTGTACATTAGTGACGATCTTCCTGCTTAATTCTCGAAACCGGTCTGTTATAATCCGTCAGCATAAGATTCATTCTTTACTTCATACCCTTACCAGGGGTTTTCTTCACTTATCGCTAAGCTTGCGTTTCTCATACAACGCATCTTGATGACTCATAATAAAGGAAGGTAATCTGATTCATCTGTCCAATATTTCGCTTATTCCAAGTCGCTGGGTTTGGTACCGTAATTCCATATCTCTATACCCGGAATTAAAACTCTATTCAACCCTTCACTTTAACTTTCCAAATTACGGTTCCCGTTATGATTCCAAATCATTCTTCAGAGTATTCTATAATTCTTTACTCTACACATCTCCTCGGAGAAGGCATCGCTCAAGGATGCGTCCAACTAGTTAAGGTACTTGACCTTACTCTTAAATACTTCTTGTATTCCTGAAACTTTGCCATTAACTGACCCAGTTAATTCACTGATAGAGATCCATTCTTTGGCATTAAATACCTTGCCAATTCCGTCTTAAAATCTGACGCCTTAACCTTCACCCTTTGTACACTTCTTTCCTCCTTGGTCACATTCAGCTCTCGGATATTTGTCCTAACTGTCATATACTAGACTGAGTTGATCAGGCTCAACTAGATGTGACCTTCAGAACAATATCCGGAACCCAATGATTCCACTACTTTTATTGAATCTTAAATGACCCATGGCACGGTCTGAATCGACCTGCTCTGATACCAATTGTAACACCCATACTAACTTTAACTAGTATATTAGCATGTGCGTTAAACTGATACTGGATACATTTAAAAATTTCAATAATAATATTACATCACAAATGAATGAATACAAGTTTACTCGTATGTACAAATAATTCATTACTATTACAATACTTAAACAAATGTCCAAAACACTCCTGAGCTGGTACACGACGAGCAACTGTACTCCATCCAGTATCTCTAAGAAGATCTCCATCACGAACCTCTAACTTACCTGAAACCTGCACCAGAAGGAATGGGGTGAGACATAATGTCTCAGTGAGCTCCAGCCCACCAACTGTTGGCAACCACAGGGAACCTAGGGTCGCCATGCCTACCTTGGCAATCTTGGGGATTTCCTATGATCGCCAAGTCTTTTATCTGCCTATGACTATAAGTCCTGCTGTAACTATAACTTAAACTGCCTATAACCTTTGTTGTAACTGTCTATAACCATAACTGTAATCTGCCTATAACTTTAACTTAGTGATCGTGGGGAAAACCTAGTATCACTTTCTGATAACTGTCTATAACTATAACTGTGAGTTTCCTGTGACTATAACTGTAACTGTAACTTTGACTATAACTATAAAACATAAAACATATAAACAGTTCTATAGCAGTTTTATGTTAGCTGTTAGCGTTGAACAAACAATTAATCTGAGTTCATTTTACGGAGAATAGCCCGGGTGGAGCAACCCCGAGATACGTCTCCCTATAAACCGGTGAAATTCCTATCATATCAGGCTAACACCGGACTCCCTATAAAACGTGTGGACAACCCTCTCGGAGAAGTCCCATCCGGCGAATCCCGGAGTCTGATGAACACGCCCTGTAACTGTAAAACGTGCAAGCACGCCAATATCTTTAATCTTTAATTCTTTAACTATAACCTATAAACATATAATCTGTTACTATAATCATATAACATTCCTGTAACATATAACCTATAACCTATGATCCTTGGCTTATCGTTCTCATATGCCACCTATAATCGTTGGAGAACCAACACTATAACTTATCTTTGTCGAAGCATTCTTACTTCTCTAGTATTCTGACAGGAATACGTCTATAACCTTGTTTACCTATAATAAGTTCTTGACTTAACAAGCCATATGCCTCCCTTAATATTCCATTCATTCTCTAAGGGATAGGTCCTCTAATACTAACTTCTTAACCTTCCTATAATGACTTAACAATCAAAGTATATATCTCTCCTTTATATGCCTATCCTTGTCCTAAATTAATCCAACATTCTCAAAAATACACTTGCAATTCGGTGGCCGATTTTCTGCGAACCAAAAATGGAGATTTTGCTGTCAAATTCGGTGGCCGAATTGAAGCATTCGGTGGCCGAATTGCAACTGTTCACAACGTGAATTTCACACTTTTTGGCTAATCCAGGCATACTCAAACACCATAATAGCTTAAAGGATCATTTCTAAGACTTACAAACAGCTTATAACATGATTGATCAAAGGATTTCCATCAAAAGGAAGATTAGGGTTCTATAAATCTCAAACTTGCTCATAAACTATAAGCATCAAAACTTAATCAAGGAGGGTACTAAAACCCCTATGAGCTCACCTCAATCATCTGATCAAAGCTTCCCATGCTTCCTAATCCATAATCCTAGCTTGATTCTCCTCAAACCCTAGCTTCCAATCCTTTTCCTTTTCTTGCTTTCTTGCTCCTTTTCTTCCAAATTGGCCCAAGAGTCACAAGAGTGTGCTTGCATGCTGATTTAGGGCAAGATTAGAGGTTGAAGGTAGATGATTGAAGAGAAGAGAGAGTGGCGTGGGAATAGAGAGAGAAGGAGAGGAAATTTGTGATTTTTAGAGAGAGAAATAGAATGAGAAATGAGGGAAAATTATGGTTTTCCCCTTTTATAAAAATCTAAACACGGCAATTACCAAATTGCCCTTTCCAAAATATCTTTGATATGTCGTCTCGACACTGATAATTATTCAAGTGTTAAGCGGGATGTTACAGAAGGCGACAATTTTCTTTTTATTATTATTTGTTATTTTTATTCATTACTTCTTTTTATTATTCTCATTACTATTTTTCTCTTTTTTTCATTATCCTTTTTTATATATATTTATTTTCGGATTTATTATTTATTATTTTTATTTTCAAAAAGTTTGACTTAGGTTTTGATGAGTGTTGATGACAATTTTAATGGTTGCCTCATTTGTTTTTGTTTGACTGATTTTGTTGATTGTCCATCAATGACTTTGATGGTCATTTAACTAGCATTACATAATAAAAAGGGGGAGCCAATTCCATCAAAAAAGGGCAGCATCAGTAACCGAAGAAGAAAAATTAAAAAGCATTCAATCAGGAACCGAATTACACAACCCAAATTCAGTCATCAGTCCAGAATCATCACCAACAACCCACCAAGAACCCTCACACCAACTCTCAAACCCGGCCACCTCACGAACAACCACATACCACCACCACACAAACAACCACCTATCACCACACACAGACAACGCCACCCACACGGCCGAACCACCATCAAACACCCAAAACCGCATCCCTACAAATAAACCTCACTCAATCCGAACCACCTCCACCCATAACACAAACACTGCACCCCTCTTTTCCTTTATTTTTATTTGTTTGTTTTATTTCTTTTTCTTGCATTTTCTTTTTATTTATTGCATTTCTCTTCCTTCATTTATTCCTCATGCATTTCATCTTATTGTTCTTTTGCATTCTCTTCATTTTTTGTTTACTTTATTTTCTCAATTTTGTAGTTTTCTTTAGGTTAATTATCATGCATTTTTTCACTTTATTCATTTTATTGCTTTATAATTCAGCATCTCATGCATTCTTTTACTTTTATGTGACATGTTTATTTCTTTGTTTTTGCATCTCTTGCCTTTTATTCCCTTATTTCAGCATATTTATTTTATTATATTTGCAATTTTACTTTTATTATTTATTTTGTCAATTTTATTAGAATGTGTTTAGGAACAATGTAAATATAAATGAGAATATGCACTGACACCCACACTCTATTTATTCTGCTTTATGTCTTTTATTTTTTATTTTATTTTGCTTTACAAAAGAAAAAAAATACAAAAAAATTAGGTTAGTTTATTTTCAAAAGGATTTCGCGGTGATCCAACGTCACCACGGAAATTCCTCGCGTTAGCTTTTAATTATGTTATTTTTTAGTCTTAGTTAATTTATCAAAAAACAACAAAAACATGCAAATAATCAAAATCACAGAAAATCTTTTTCTAAACAAACCTTGATTTTCAATCAAGTGCCCATTTTTCTCTTTTATTTTCTTTAAATAACCATTAATCCATTTTAATAACACCTTAATCATTTTAAAAAAATAAAAAACACAAACCAATTTTAATCTTTTTGCCACTTGGCCTTATTTTATCTCTAAAACCTTTTCAAAAAAAACTAAAAAACAAAAACAAATCAATCGGCATTTTTACCCCGAACTACGAGGTTTTGATCCCTCACGGGTACGTAGGCAAAGGACCTTGTCCTTCCAAATCATAAAAAATACAAAAAAAAACATTTTTATTTTTTCTCACTATTCTAATTCATTCTTTTCTTAAAAAAAAAATAAGCAAGTTATAGCCAAAATAAATAAATAAAATCAAGAGGTTCTTGTAGAGTACTACGAACGTTTAGGGTGCTAACACCTTCCCTAAACGTAACTAACCCCCGAACCCTAATCTTTAAAATGTGGTAATTTAGAACTTTTTTCCACTTTTCATTTAAAAAATTAAAAGTTCAGTCGTGAAATAAAATTAGTGAGTCAACGCTAATCAATAGCTTGATGGGCCGAAAATCACCGCGACAAGATTCATTGATAACTTGTTTAGAAACATCTTGATCATGATTAGCTTCTGGAGGAGTGTCAGCTTCTGAAAAGTTTTCAGCTTCTGGAAGATATTCAGCTTCTGAACTTTTATCAGATTCTGAATTCTGATTAGGTTCTGAAGCATCTTCTGAGAGCTGAATATCTGCAAAAGTTTCAACTAGCTCTGACATATTGTCAGGCTTCATATCATCAAATTTGATGTGTATTGATTCTTCCACAACATGTGTTTCAGAATTATACATTTTGTATGCTTTAGATCTCTCAGAGTAACCTAGGAAGATACCCTTATGAGCCTTAGCATAAAATTTCTTTAGATAGACTTTATTGTTTAGAGTGTAACATGTACATCCAAACTGATGAAAATAAGAAATGTTTGGCTTTCTTCCTTTGAATAACTCATATGTTTTTTATTCAGAATTGGTCTAATGTAGATTTTGTTCTGAATATAACAGGTTGTGTTAACAGCTTCTGCCCAGAATTACTTTGCAATATTAGATTCATGGATCATGGTTCTGGCCATTTCTTGCAAAGATCTGTTCTTTCTCTCTACAACTCCATTTTGCTGGGGAGTTCTAGGAGAAGAGAACTCAAGCAGAGTTCCATGTTCTTCACAGAATGCCTCAAAAGGTTCATTTTCAAATTCACCACCATGATCACTTCTAACTTTCAAAATTTTCAAATCTTTTTCAATTTGTACTTGCTTGTAGAAGTTATTAAACACATCATATGTTTCATTCTTGGTTCTGAGGAATTTAACCCAAGTCCACCTACTGTAATCATCAACAATTACCAATCCATATTTCTTCCCATTGATTGATGTTGTGCTAACAGGACCAAACAAATCAATGTGAAGTAGTTCTAAGGGTCTGGAGGTAGATACAATGTCTTTAGATTTAAAGAAGTTTTAGCAATTTTCCTTTCTGGCATGCTCCACAAAGAGCATCTGAGTGATAGTCAATGTTTGGTAAGCCTCTTACCAGTTGTAACTTGCTAAGCTTAGAGATTAGTCTCCAGTTAGCATGTCCCAACCTTTTGTGCCATACCCATTTCTCATCATTCATTGACAGAAGACAAACTACCTTCTGATCAACCAGTTCTGAAAAGTCAATCTTATAGACATTGTTCTTTCTCTTTCCCTTGAACACAACCGATTTATCTTTGTTGTTGATTACTGTACAGGTGTTCTTATCAAACAAGACATCATAACCACTATCACAAAATTGACTTATGCTAAGTAGGTTGTGTCTTAGTCCATCTACCAACCAAACATTATTAATGTAAATGGAAGAATTACCTATCTTACCAGTACCAATGATCTTGCCTTTCTGGTTTCCTAAAAATCCCATAGTTCCAACCTCTTTCATGTTCAGGGTTTGGAACATAGACCTTTCTCCTGTCATGTGTCACGAGCAGCCACTGTCCAGGTACCATGATCTTGCCTTTTCTTTTGGTCTTAAGCATATCCGCAGCATCAATGATTTCAGACTTGGGTACCCATATTTTTATGGGTCCTCTTTGGTTAGTTATGAAAGGATATGATTTATTTTGCACCTTGTATCTGACATTCTGAGTTTTAAAAGGTTTTGTATAAACTGGTTTTGTATCCTTTGAAGGTTTCCTAAGCACAACTTTTTGAAAATGTGAGTCTGATCTTTTCAGATTCCGAGGCTTGCTAGTCTTAGGTTCTGATCTTTTCAGAGTCTGAACCTTTTCAAGTTTAGAATCTGCTTTCCTCACAATCTTAGACTTAGAACCTTTTGGTTTTGATTTCAGCAGAGTCTTAGATCCTGCTTTCATCAACACCTTTGGTTCAACAGTCTTGGATTCTGAATTGTTCAGAACTTCAGACTCAGCAGTCTTTGATTTTGATGATTTCAGAGTCTCAGCAGTGTCTGACTTTGGTACAAAACATACCTTAGTACCTTTCATGATATCTCCAGAACAGGATGGTAGGCTTGTTTCTTTTGAATGATTGAATGGATCATTTGTGAAACCAATACCTTCTCCCCTGTTTCTGTTAATATTGTAAATCATAGATGCAACTTTGCTTTTGTTGATTCCAGTTAGGATGAACTCCTGAAGTGCAATTTCTTGCTCACTTGGGACTTCATCAAGTTTCTTATGAGCCATTTCTCTCAAATCTCTTACTTCTTCATCTATCTCATTGATATGATTATGAAGTTGGAGATTTTCATCAGGCAGAAAGTTATATTTCTTTTTCAACGTTTTTAATTGTTTTATCTTGCTTCTGAGATGGTTCATAAGTTCCTTAGTTGTATCAACAAATTCATATTGAGTAAGTTCAGAAAATACCTTATCTTCATCCTCAGAGTCTGAACCTGACTCTGTATCAGAAGATGTTGTTGCTGAAGTAGCAATAAATGTCGCAAGAAACGGGGGTTTGAATTGTGACCTTTTTTTTTGTTGTATTTTAATTCTGAAAGTTGAACAGTAAAATATACTCAAGAAAAAGTTTCTTGGTAAAGGTTAGATAAATATAACTTAAAGGGTTTAATAAAAATAGTTGTTTTATCAAGGACCAGAACGTTCTGGATAATAATTATATTAAGACAGAAATAATAAAACAATATTAATAATTATTAAGGACCAGAGAACTCTAGAGAAATATAAAGCAGTTAAAAGACAAATAATATTAATAGTTAGTTAAGGACCAGAGAACTCTGGATAAATAGAAAGCAGTAATTAAACTGAAATATAAATAGTTAGTTTAGGACCAGAGAACTCTGGATAAATAGAAAATAGTAATTAAACTGAATTATAAATAGTTAGTTGGGACCAGAGAACTCTGGATATAGAGTAGTTATATTAAGGACCAGAATGTTCTGGATAGTTAGTTATTATAACAGTGATAGTGTGTGTTTAGTGTTTAAATAAATAAAGAGAGAAGGATAGAAGATGACACAAGAGTTTTTATCCTGGTTCACCCAAAATAGGCTACTTCCAGTCCCCACACATCTTGTGAGATTTTCCACTATAGTTTCAAACCACAAGAAACGTTCTTCGTGACACTATAAGTCTTGATCACACCAGATCAGTCTGTTACATCCAGTATTATCAACATCTGCAGGCTTCTACAATTCTTTGCTTTCGCACAAGAAAGGTTGGAACAATTCTTTCTCAAACTATTGTAACAAATAGACTTGAGAATACAATACACTTTTGTATGAAGAGATGGGTTTTGGATCAAATAAAATTCTCAACATATGTTTGAGGTTTTAGCAAAAAACTCGAATGAGTGTGATCCAAATGTAGTGGTGGATGATGTTTGTTTGTTGTTTGAAGAGTTTTTGAGTGTAGTGATAATTTTCACTTGAGAGAGAGAGATAATTTCTTTGTAAAACTCTTGACAATTCCTTTAGCAAGCTCCTCTATTTATAGCAGCATAGAAGCTTGGAGCCCACTGCATAAACAGCTGTTTGGGTACGCATCCCAAAGAGACATGTGCTGATATTTGTTGCTTGGAGTGCAAGAATGCCTAAAATTGTGAATTCTGTCAAAGGCAGAACGTTCCTAAAATTGTGAATTCTGTCAAAGGCAGAACGTTCTTTCAGTTCGAGGCAGATTTGAAGTAATAAGTGTGGTGTAGACCAGCTGTGATCTGGTGGCTTCTTTGATGTGATATGATGATGTCACATTAATGATGTCACTTGTTTCTCTTTGTAGTTTCACCAGAACGTTCTCAAGAACGTTCTTCTTGTGTAAACTGAAATTGTTTTCTTTTCTTTTCCTTTTAAGGCTCGAAATTCTTTATCCATTAAATGTTGATTTTTCTTTGTAAAACAAAGCCTTGTTGTGACACTTTAAATTCCTTCTATTTGTGTCATATTGTCAAAGGTATCTTTATATCTTCTTTTGGTGAGACATAAGGAATATTTTGTGCTTTGATGTTTGTAGCAAGATGTTCGTCTTCAGAAGCTGAACCTTCGGAAGCAGTTCTTCAGACGCACTGTTCATCAGAAGCTGATCTTCAGACGCAGGCTTCAGACGAACTGTTCATCAGATGCACTGTTCATCAGATGTTGTCTTCAAAAGCTGGATCTGATCTTTTTGAAGAATTCTTTCATGCATGTCTTTTTGCTCTTTTGCTTTGATGAGGATGTTTTTCTTCATATGAAAGCTTAGAATGTTCTCTTTAACAAGAACATTCTCATGAAACATTTCTCACAAAACACATTAGTAGATAACAAGTTAAAAAACAATTATAAAATGTTTGTGATCTTTAAAACATCAAATAAGGATTTTGTCCTCAACAATCTCCCCCTTTTCGATGATGACAAACATTTATAATTTGTTTTTGATTTTGATATTAAATTTTGAGATTTGATAATATTTTGAACAGATAATTTTATCAATAACTCCCCCTCAATTTTAGCATCCAAGATCTTTTTAGCAAATTGAGAATATACACAATAATGAACCAAAATATCATTTCATTTATATAAAGATGATGATACATTTTTCAAGTTCATACATGGTTCAAAATATCAAAATATCATAATGTAGCAAAATAGCATAAATAACAAAATATACTAAGTGCATAATACAGAAGTACATGGAATAAAATTTTAAAGCAGCAACATAATAAAATTATGTCCTTGTGTCCATTAAGCGCGCAACAACAACAATATTCCAAAACAAAATGTACTTCTAATTATCTCCCCCTTTGTCTCATAAAAAAGGAGATAAGGCACCAAAGCTTCTAAGTACTGGGAGAAGACCCATCAGAGGAGGAAGAAACAGATGGTACTGGCATTGTGACAATGGGAGGTGGAGGAAAAGGATTTGCCATGGGAGGATCAACATCCAATTTTACACTCAAATGTGTGTCAACCAAGTCCTTAGAATGTTGTTTTCTAAAGAGTTGTACACCAAGTAAGACATAATTGTCTCTTGTCCAGAAAACATTTTAGGAATATCATTCCTTGTTTTGCTTGTGTTCTTTTCAATTTTTGACCTTTTAGGAGGACGTTCGTTCGTTGGAGGAGGGGAAAAAGCACCGGTCAACAAATTAGTGAAAGAAGGAGAGGTGGATTGCAAAGTGCGAAAGGAGTCAAGAGGGACAAATGATTTGAACATAGGAGGATTCGCAAAAAATTTATCAGTTGATTGAGATTGAAACAAACCTGAATAATTTGGTAATGGAGGAGAGATGTAGAGTGGTGCAGCAGTTGACACTCTATTTTCAGAGATATGTGGTGTGGTAAAGCTTTGCAAAATAGTTGCAGTTTGAGAATTTGGAAGAGTAGGATTGTTACCAAAGTGAGCCAACAACTCAGTGTGTTCTTCCAAGACAGGAGAACGTTCTTGAAAACGTTCTGTTTCTGTTTGGAAACATTTAGGAAAGAGATCCTCAAGAGAGATAGTGGTTGGCCTCTTCCTTTTGAGTCCTTGATTAGAATGAGACATTTGCTCAAGAGGGGTAGAATGTGTGGCAGACTCACATTTCATTTGCCTGACATTTTTTGGTGTAAAGGTGGCAATTTTAAAGCTAGAGGGTTCATCATCTAGAGGGACTTTGAATTTTCTAAAAACTTTAGAGAGAACCATTCCATATGGCACGGTGGTCTTTTTGTTGGTGGATTGTGCAGCAACAATCATGTTTTGTAGGATGATGTGGGGAAGGTTTAAATGTTCCCCATTTAGGAGATGATGGATAATCAAGAGATCATTGTTGAAGATTTGGTCATAGCTGCCATTTTTTGGAAGAAAACAGGAATGACACATGCTTGCAAGAATTTTGGGAATGGGTAAGAGGTTTGAAGCATTAAACTCCTGCGCATTTGGCTTAAAAATAGCTTTGCATACAACATCATGATCAAGCTTAAGATCCTCATACCAATTATCACCAAAGACAGATGGACCCTCAAGAGGGATGTTTAGGATTTTTGAAATTTCATCTAAAGTGAGACGAATTTCAACACCCTTAATTTTAGAGACAGATTTTTTTCAGGAAAGCATTCAGCCATAAGATAAAAAGCTTGAATGGCTTCAGGATAATATCTTTCCCTAACTTGAAGAAATGGAACCCAACCAAGAGCATCAGGGTATTTTCTAATGAAAATTTCTTCACTTTCTAGTTTTTCAAAATTGAAGTATCTGCCTACCCCAATGGGTCTAGATGACCATTTGTCATAGAAGGTTTTGTTTAGATCAGGATCAATCAAAGGAGGAAACCTAGACTTAGACACATAAAGTTTAGGAGAACCTACCCTTTTTGAAGCAGACTTTTTACGGGGAGAACGTTCTGGAACAGCTTCTTTCCGTTTTTCTCTTCATGTCAGAGGTGGTTTAGGGTTTTTATGAGGAAGTGGTTTTTTAGAAACTTTCTTTGCAGTTTTAGAAGGTTTCTCAAAGGGTTTTGATGTTGGTTCAACTTCAACATTGGTTGGTTGATCATTAGTTGGTTGTGGAGATTTTTGTGGAGAAACGGTTTCCACATTTGTTGGTTGAGGGGTTGTTTCTTGTGGAGCAGTTTGTGGTGAAGTTGGTTTAGGATTCGATTGAGAAGAATGTTCTTCATGAACAGTTTCTTCATCAGAATTACTTATCTCATGGATGGTTTTGTCCATACTTTTGGTTTTCCTTGTTCCTATTCTGGACAGTATTCTCTGAGATCTCCTAGTTTTAATGGATTGTGTTGATGTTACTTTTTTAGGTTTAGATTTGGTTTTGAGATGTGGAGGTGTTTGGGCTATGTTTGGAGCCGTGGTTTGGAAGAGTGGTGGTAAGATGAAGTTTAAGGGAAGGACGTTTTCTGGAGGAACATACTCAATCATTTCCATTGAAGGTTGGATTTGAGCAGAAACGGATTGATTTTCAAATGTTGGTGTTGGTTTCGCCGGAGAGGATGGTGGCGAGGAAGGAGATGGTGAGCGAGGAGGAGATAGAGATGGTGAAGGGGTTATGAAGGGTGCATGATTACCCTTTGTTCTTTCCATTTTTGGAAAGGATGAGAATGTGATTTCTGGAAATATGAGGACTTAGGTTTTATAGGAAAATGATAAGTTGTTTTGGTTTGGAAATGGTTTTTCAGAAGAGAGAACAGAGGTTCGAGAGAGAGAGAAAGAGGAGGGAAGTGATTGGATTGAAAGTGGTTTTGGGGACAAAAGAGAGAGATTGTGGGCTAAGTAATGATGATTTTGTAAAAAGGTATTGGGAAGTGTTAACACCTTTTTAGAGAGAACCTTGATGATATTTTTTTTCTTCTCAAGAGAGAAAGACAGATTTTTTGAGCGCGATCCCCTAAACACATATGATGAAAATACAAGAATGTTCTCAGAACATTCTGAGAGTTTAGTTTTTGTAAGGATTTTGAGTGATGTTTAATTTTTCTTTGATAAATTTAAACCTATTTTCTACAAGAGGTTTTGTAAAGATATCATCTAATTGATTTTCAGTATCAACAAAGATTAATTCAATTTCCTTTTTATTCACATGATCTCTAATGAAATGATGTTTAATTTCAATATGCTTTGATCTTGAATGTTGAATAGGATTTTTTGATAAATTTATAGCACTTGTATTATCACAAAATATGGGAATATTTGTGTACCTTTTTGAGAAATCTTCAAGTTGTTTTCTTATCCATAGTACCTGAGAACAACAGTTTGCTGCTGACACGTACTCTGCTTCAGTGGTTGACAGAGCAATGGTGTTTTGTTTTCTGCATGACCAACTGATGAGTGCATTTCCGAGAAACTGACATGTACCACTTGTACTTTTTCCTTCAATTTTGTCTCCAGCATAGTCAGCATCACAATAAGCTATAAGATCAAAACAAGAACCTTTTCTATACCAAAGGCCAAGATAAGTAGTACCAACTAGATATCTAAAAATTCTTTTTACAGCAATTAAATGTGATTCTCTAGGAGAAGTTTGAAAACGTGCACATAGTCCGCTGCAAAAACAATATCTGGTCTACTAGCAATCTGTTAGGTACAACAGAGATCCAATCATACCTTTGTATTCTTTTTCAGAAATAGTTTTTCCTTTTTCATCTTTGTCTAAATTTGAGGATGGATGCATGGGAGTTGTCATTATTTTGGCCTCATTCATTTTATATTTTTTAAGGATATCCTTAGTGTATTTTTCTTGACAGATAAATATTCCATTTGATTCTTGTTTGATTTGTAAACCAAGAAAAAATCTTAATTCTCCCATCATGCTCATTTCAAATTCACTTTGCATGAGACCGGAAAATTCTTCACACATTTTTTCATTTGTTGATCCAAATATAATGTCATCAACATATATTTGAACAATTAGAAAATTTGTTTTATCATCTTTTCTAAAAAGTGTTGTGTCAATTTTTCCTCTAGAAAAATCATTTTTGATTAAGAATGTACTTAACCGTTCATACCAAGCTCGAGGAGCTTGTTTTAGACCATATAGTGCTTTTTTGAGTTTGAACACATGATTAGGTTTATCTGTGTTTTCAAAACCAGGAGGTTGATGCACATAAACTTCTTCATTTAAAAATCCATTTAAAAATGCACTTTTAACATCCATTTGAAAAAGTTTGATATTTTTATGTGATGCATATGCAAGAAGAATACGTATTGCTTCTAACCTTGCAACTGGAGCAAAAGTTTCATCATAGTCAATACCTTCTTGCTGATTATATCCTTGAGCAACAAGTCTAGCTTTATTTCTGATGACTTTTCCTTCTTCATCTAATTTGTTTCTGAAGACCCATCTTGTTCCAATTATAGATTGATTTTGAGGTCTTGAGACAAGAGTCCATACCTCATTTTTCTCAAATTGAGAAAGTTCTTCTTTCATGGCTTTTGCCCATGATTCTTCACATATTGCTTCATGTATGTTCTTTGGTTCGATATGTGAGATCATTGTCATTTTACTGTCATTTTCTTTGAATGATAACCTTGTTCTAACCCTATCTGATGTATTTCCAATGATTTGTTCGGGAGGATGATCACTGACAGTTTTCCAGCTTTTTGGAGGTGTTTGTGAGGAAGATGACTGATTGTTATCTTCCTGTCTTATAATTTCTTGATTTGGAAGATCTTGCTCATTATCATCTTTGTTAGTAATAAGATCATCAAATTCATCAAATATAACATGCATGCTTATTTCCATAGTTTGATTTTAAAAATTAAAGATCCTATACCCTTTAGAATTTGTAGCATATCCTAAGAATATACCCTTGTCTGATTTTGAATCAAATTTTCCCAGGTTTTATTTATCATTTAGAATATAACAAACACAACCAAAGATGTGAAAATATGATATGTTAGGTTTTATATTTTTCCAAAGTTCATATGGGGTTTTGTTTAGAATTTTTCTAATTGAAACCCGGTTTATGATGTAGCATGAAGTATTTATGGCTTCTGCCCAAAAATATTTTTCTACATTTGATTCATTTAACATAGTCCTTGCCATTTTCTGTAAGGTTCTATTTTTTCTTTCAACAACTCCATTTTGTTGAGGAGTTCTTGCACATGAAAAATTGTGTGATATTCCATTTTCATCAAAGAAGTTTTTAAAAGATATATTTTCAAATTCTCCTCCATGGTCACTCCTTACAGACATGATATTTGAATTTTTTTCATTTTGAATCAGTTTACAAAAGTTTTGAAAAGCTTCAAAAGCTTCGTCTTTGTGTTTTAAAAATAATACCCAAGTGTATCTGGAAAAATCATCAACTATAACAAAACCATATTGTTTTCCACCAAGGCTTGTGGTTCTTACTGGACCAAATAAATTTATATGAAGAAGTTCAAGAGGTTTTTTGGTAGATACTAAATCTTTAGATTTAAAGCTACTTTTAACCTGTTTTCCTTGAGTACATGTTTCACATATTTTATCTTTGTCAAAATTTATTTTTGGAAGTCCTCTTACTAAATCAAGTTGTGATATTTTTGACATAGTTTTCATACTTACATGACCAGCTCTTTTGTGCCAAATCCATTTATCTTTTTCAATATTCATAAAACATGATTCAGCTGGTATGTCATCTAAGTATAAAACATAAAGATTTTTCTTTCTAGACCCAGTGAAGAAAATTTTTCCTGAAGATGTTTGTTTAACTTCACATATGTTGGGTTTAAAAATAACTTCAAAACCACTATCACATAATTGACTTATGCTAAGTAGATTGTGTTTTAATCCTTCAACATATTGAACATCTTCAATTTTAGCAGAATTTTTCTTACCAATAATACCTTTACCTTTTATTTGACCTTTGTCATTATTTCCAAATGTCACTAATCCTCCTTCTTTCTTTATGAAGGAGATGAAACATTGTTTATCCCCTGTCATGTGTCTTGAACAACCATTGTCCAAGTACCATGGCTGTAATATCCCGCTTATATGTAGCGTTTATCTGTGCTAGAAACTTGAGAAGCAGGCAAGATAAACAAGGAATTAAGGGAATGGCAATTTTGTAAATAAGTATAAGGGGGAGTTTAATTTGAAATGGCACAAGATATTTATTTTTCTTCATGTCCATTTCCTTCATTATTCATGCCACAATTCAGATTTCTTTTCTTTCTCTCTTCTCTCTCACGCCCAATCACACTCACCATTCTTCATCCAAAATTTCATTCCAAACCTAGTAAGAAAACACTTGCAAGGAAGCTTGAGTAGAAAGCTAGAATAAGTGAAAGGAAAGAGGAACAAGGAAGAACCAAGGGAGGAGTTTGTTTTGGAGAGGCATAGAGTTTTGGATTCAAGCTTATTAGCACCAAATTGTGGATTAAGGTGAGCTCCACAGGGTTTTTAGAACCCGTTTAAGTAAGTTTGTAAGTTTACAGCTTAATTACCTAGTTTAGGGTTTTAGTGCCTAATTGCCTTTCCATGTTAATCCTTGTTGATTCATGATGTATGCTGGCTATATGCTTTAGAAATTGAGCTTTAAACATGTTATGATGTCTGGGTATGTTGGATAAGCTGAAATGGTGAGAAATCACGTTTAAAACTTGCCAAATGCTGTTTAACTGCAGGTAAAATCGTGTCACGATTTTCCAATCGTGTCACGATTTCACAGGCAGGAACAAACTGATTTTCTGGGTAGAAAATCGTGTCACGATTTCCAAATCGTGACACGATGTGACAGGCAGTATATATCATTTTTTTTTCATCCGTTCTCGCACCATTCCGGCTTTCCAATGCTACCTCAGACTCCATAACGATAAGTAATGGTTAGGCAATGATAAAGAGCACCTAGAGACCTATCCTTGAGTATGATTAGATTCTTATTATAGAGTGAGGATAAGCATAAGCTTGAGAGGATGGGTGACTTAATCCCCAAGTCATTATAGAGAATTTAAGAGCTAGTTTAGGGATTATCCCTTACTAAGCAGTTTATCATACACAATTAAGCTTAAGCAAGTTCAAGCATGATATAGGCTTTAAGTCTAGAACCTTATATAGGTTAAGAGTTCAAGAATTATTAAGGTATAAACCGTGGCCTCCGTCGTTCACGCTAGTGGAACACGGATGGATCACGCGTTAGTAAGACTATTAAGAAGAATCCTAAGTCGTGACTTTCGTCGTTCACGCTAGTGGAACATGGAAGGTTCATGCACAAGTTAAACATATTATTCGCGTCTCTCATTGTTCACGCTAGTGGGACATGGGAGGTATACGCATAAGTTAATATTATTAAGTCGTGTCTTCTGCTGTTCACGCTAGTGGGACACAGGAGGTTCACGCTAGTGGGACGTGTTATTCCGCAAGGATAGCCGCACGACGACAAGAGGAGTCCGGTGTTAGCCTGATATGATAGGAATTTTCACCGGTTAGAAGGGAGATGTACTTCGGGGTTACTCCACCCGGATGCACTCCGTAAAATGAACCAAGATAAGTATTGATTGTTCAACGCTAACCTCTAACTTAAAGATATAAAGATTAATACATTTATTGTATAAGTATTGAGAGTATAGGACAATTAGTTCCTATTAATAAGACGTGATCGCAATTCTGTTTCCTGATCACTAAGTAAGAGCGATCCTAGTTCTTTCCCTTGATCGCGAAATAAGTAAAGATAAGACTTGGCGATCCTAGGTTTTCCCCAGATCGCCGAGGTAGGCACGGTGACCCTAGGTTCCCTGTGGTTGCCCAACAGTAGGTAGGGTAGGAGCTCACTGAGACGTTATGTCTCATCCCTTTCCTTCTGGTGCAGGTTCTTCGCAGGTAGCACGACGAAAAGGTAAAGAGAAAGCTACGGACTGATCGTGCTGTTTATGTGCTATATTATGGATACTGTATATGAATGATGTATTATGATGTAAATTATGAGGAATATGATGTATCGGATCTTGAGTTGTATCAAAGACATATGTTTGTATAATTAATAAACAACTCTTCTGTATTGTATTTAATGTATCCAGTACGAAATTTTAATACTCGTAAGAGATCCTAGGCAATCTCTATATGGGTGTTACAATTTGGTATCAGAGCAGGTCGATTCAGACCGTGCCTTGGGTCATTAAAGTACAATCCAAGTTCTTTGGACCTCTTGGATCCAGGACATTATTCTAGATGTTATGTTCAGTTAAAACTGATCACTTTGACTTGTATATGACAGCTAGGATAAGATGTCTGGGAGAAGAAGAGGCAGACCTCGTACTAATCAAGCTAGTGACGAGAGTGGAGGACCTAGTCAGAATTCATGGGAACAGATGATGCAACAACAGCAGGCCTGGCAGCAGCAATACCAAGAGCAACAAGCTCAGAATGCATTACAGTATCAGCAAATGATGCTGATGATGCAACAACAATCTCAGCAACAGGCCCAAGCTCAACAACAATGGATGGAAATGATGCAGCAGGGTCAAGGTTTCCATCCACAGCCACCACCTCCTCCAGTAATTGGAAATCCTGTGTTCAGGGAATATAATAGACATCACCCTCCGGAGTTCAATGGAGAAGGTGAACCCCAAGAAGCAAGAAAGTGGATTAAGCAGATGGAGAAGATTTTTAGAATGGCAGATTGTTCGGAAGAAGATAAAGTGGTCTATGCCACGAACCAACTCAGAGGCGCAGCAGAAGACTGGTGGGAATCTGCTCAGCGCAGGATGGAAGCCAATGGGGTAGAAGTGAATTGGGAGAACTTTAAAGGAGTAATGTTGGAGAAGTATTTACCTGTGTCTTACAAGGTGAAGAAGGAGCAAGAGTTCTTGGAATTGAAGCAAGGTAGTATGTCGGTTGCTGAGTTTACAAAGAAGTTCGAAGAGTTGTCCTATTACTCCACACATAATGAATATGCTGAGAATGAAGTGTGGAAAATGAATCAGTATAAAAGAGGTTTAAGAGGCGAGATTGACACTGCTGTGAGTCTCCAAAGGACAGCAAGCTATGATGAATTGGTACATGACAGCTTAGTAGTTGAGGCTGGACTTGCCAAAGCTTCGAAAGAAAGAGCGGCAGCCTATGAGAAGAAGAAGAGTAGAATGTCTGATAAGTATCATGACAATCTTAAACCTAAAGGTTCTCCTCAGAGAGGGAAACAGACATATTCTCCACAACATAATCCTTCACGGCCTTATCCTACTTGCAAGACGTGTGGTAGGATGCATAAAGGAGAGTGCTTGATGGGAGCTGGTATTTGTTACGGATGCAAGCAACCAGGGCATTTTATCACAGAGTGTCCTAATAGGCGTATTAAAGGAACAGCTGAAGGAACAACTACTAGTAGGGGCAGAGTGTACTCCCTTGACGGCGCAAAGGCTGTAGCCAATGAAGATTTAATTGCCGGTATGTGTTATTTGGGTACTCATCCAGTAAAAGTTCTTTTTGATTGCGGCGCTACATGTTCTTTCATTTCATATAAATGTGTGGAGACGCTGCAATTACCATTGTCTCCGTTGAATCCTCCAATGTTAGTGTCTACCGCTACTGAAGGCGGAATTGAGGCAAAGTATGTTTGTGAAAGCTGTCCTATCACTGTGTCTAGTAAGACCTATTATGTTGATCTAGTTTGTCTCCCAATGGAGCAACTCGATGTGATTTTAGGCATGGATTGGCTTTCCGCTAACCATGTGTATATTGGATGTTCAGAGAAGAGTATTTTTATGCCGACCAGTGATACGGCGGAAGGTGTGGCTTTGTCTGAATTGATTAACCGCACCCATCAGTTAATTCAATTCATATGTGCTCAGGATAAGGGATTTTATGTGATGCTCACTGTGGCTTCAGAATCAGAGTTAAGTCCCAGTGATATTCCGGTAGTGAATGAATATTTAGATGTTTTTCCTTCAGAAGTATCTAGTCTACCTCCAGAGCGTGAGGTGGAGTTTTCAATTGACTTGATCCCAGGAGCGGAGCCAGTATCTGTGGCACCGTACAGAATGTCACCAACAGAGTTGAAAGAGCTGAAATCTCAGCTAGAAGAACTGATCCAGAAGCATTTTATTAGACCTAGTGTCTCACCTTGGGGTGCTCCCGTTCTATTGGTTAAGAAGAAAGATGGTAGCATGAGGTTGTGTATTGACTATCGACAACTTAATAAGGTGACTATCAAGAACAAGTACCCTCTTCCCAGGATTGACGATCTATTAGACCAGCTTAAAGGAGCAACGGTATTTTCCAAAATTGATCTTCGGTCAGGTTATCATCAGATCCGTATTAAATCTTCAGATGTGTCTAAGACGGCGTTTCGAACGCGTTACGGGCACTATGAATTTTTGGTTATGCCTTTCGGTGTAACTAATGCTCCAGCAGTATTTATGGATTACATGAACAGAATATTCCAACCTTACCTTGATCAATTTGTGGTGATTTTCATTGATGACATTTTGATCTATTCTAAGGATCCTCAGGAGCATGCTCAGCACTTAAGAATCGTATTGGATATCCTTAGAGACAAGCAGCTGTATGCTAAGTTTAGCAAGTGTGAATTCTGGTTATCCGAGATTAAGTTTTTGGGTCACGTTATTTCTCAAGGAGGAGTAGCCGTTGATCCATCCAAAGTTGAAGCTGTACTTAATTGGGAAAGACCCAAGAATGTAGCAGAGGTCAGAAGCTTTCTAGGCTTGGCAGGTTATTATCGAAGGTTTATCATGAAATTTTCTCAGATTGCCTTACCTTTATCACGACTCACCAGAAAAGATGTACCCTTTATTTGGGATGGAAAATGTGAAGAAAGCTTCAGAGCTTTGAAAAGGAAGTTGACTAAAGCGCCAGTGTTGGCAATACCAGATCCTGAAAAGAGATACACCGTATTCTGCGATGCATCTTCCAAGGGACTGGGAAGTGTTCTAATGCAAGGAGAGAATGTGATAGCCTATGCATCCCGACAGCTCAAGACCCATGAGGAGAATTACCCCACTCATGATCTGGAGTTAGCAGCAATAGTTTTTGCATTGAAGATATGGAGGCATCATTTGTATGGTGCGCAGTTTGATCTGTTTAGTGATCATAAGAGCTTGAAATATTTGTTTGATCAACGGGATCTGAATATGAGACAAAGACGATGGATGGAATATTTGAAAGACTTTGATTTTGACCTGAAATACCATCCAGGAAAAGCAAATGTAGTAGCTGATGCCTTGAGTCGTAAAGCTTTAGTTAAAGCTGAAGTAATGATGCGTACATGTGGGTTGTATGAGAGATTCAGAGATCTTAATCTACATGTTACAGAGTTAGAAGGTGGCGTCTTGTTGAATAAGATGGATATTTCGTGTGACCTACGGTTTAGGATCGCACAAGCTCAATCTGTGGATGTAGACCTTCAGAGGAAAGTTGGCCAAGCAGGATTTTCATGGGCACCAGATGGTATACTATTGTTTGAAGGAAGGGTTTACGTCCCGAATGATGTGGAATTAAAAAGGTTGATTCTAGAAGAAGCACACAAGAGCAGTTTTAGTATTCATCCTGGTACCACCAAAATGTACCAAGATTTGAAGAGAGATTATTGGTGGCCTAGTATGAAGAAAGATGTTGCGGAGTTTGTGTCGCGATGTATTGGTTGTCAACAAGTGAAGATTGAGCATCAAAGACCTGCAGGAATGTTGGTACCTCTGGAAATTCCACAATGGAAATGGGAAGATATAACCATGGATTTTGTGACTGGATTACCTCGAACACAACGAGGACATGATTCCATTTGGGTGATAGTGGACCGGTTAACTAAGTCGGCTCATTTCTTGCCGGTTAAGACCACTTACCGAGCGTCTCAGTATGCCGAGTTATTTATTTCGGAGATTGTGAAACTCCATGGTGTGCCAGCTAGTATTGTGTCTGATAGAGATCCCATTTTCACATCCCATTTTTGGAAGGCTTTTCAGAAAGCTTTGGGAACCAGATTGAAGATGAGCACGTCCCATCATCCTCAAACAGATGGACAATCGGAGAGAACTATTCAGACTTTAGAGGACATGCTACGTGCGTGTATTCTAGAAGATGGAGGAAGTTGGAACGATCACCTACCATTGATTGAATTTTCTTACAACAACAGTTACCATTCTAGCATCGGAATGGCACCTTATGAAGCTCTATATGGTAGGAAGTGTAGAACCCCCGCTTTGTTGGGCTGAAGTCGGAGATAAAAGTATATTGGGACCTGAGATAATACAGGAGACGACCTTAAAGATTAAGTCCATTCAGGATAAAATGAGAACAGCTCAAAGTCGTCAGAAAAGTTATGCGGATAAGCGGCGAAGACCCTTAGAGTTTGAAGAAGGAGACCATGTGTTTCTTAAGGTTACACCCAAGTTGGGATTAAGAGGGGCATTCAGGACTAAGAAACTTTGTCCCAGATATGTTGGACCGTTTCAGATACTTCGACGTGTCGGACCAGCAGCTTATCAGTTGGCGCTGCCACCGGCCATGTCAGGTTTGCATGATGTATTCCACGTCTCCCAGCTGAGGAAGTTCATTCCCGACCCTTTCCAACCAGTGGAACTAGACAGTATTGATTTGAGATCGGATTTAACTTTTCAACCGGAACCAGATCAGATAATTGATCGCGATGTTAAGACTTTGCGGAACAAAGAGATTCCTATTGTCAAGGTTGTATGGAAAGGTTCTCCTGATGGTGAAGCGACGTGGGAGCTAGAATCAGAAATGCAAGAGCATTATCCACATTTATTTCCAGGTAAATTCTAAATTTCGAGGACGAAATTTCTTTAAGGGGGGTAGATTGTAATATCCCGCTTATATGTAGCGTTTATCTGTGCTAGAAACTTGAGAAGCAGGCAAGATAAACAAGGAATTAAGGGAATGGCAATTTTGTAAATAAGTATAAGGGGGAGTTTAATTTGAAATGGCACAAGATATTTATTTTTCTTCATGTCCATTTCCTTCATTATTCATGCCACAATTCAGATTTCTTTTCTTTCTCTCTTCTCTCTCACGCCCAATCACACTCACCATTCTTCATCCAAAATTTCATTCCAAACCTAGTAAGAAAACACTTGCAAGGAAGCTTGAGTAGAAAGCTAGAATAAGTGAAAGGAAAGAGGAACAAGGAAGAACCAAGGGAGGAGTTTGTTTTGGAGAGGCATAGAGTTTTGGATTCAAGCTTATTAGCACCAAATTGTGGATTAAGGTGAGCTCCACAGGGTTTTTAGAACCCGTTTAAGTAAGTTTGTAAGTTTACAGCTTAATTACCTAGTTTAGGGTTTTAGTGCCTAATTGCCTTTCCATGTTAATCCTTGTTGATTCATGATGTATGCTGGCTATATGCTTTAGAAATTGAGCTTTAAACATGTTATGATGTCTGGGTATGTTGGATAAGCTGAAATGGTGAGAAATCACGTTTAAAACTTGTCAAATGCTGTTTAACTGCAGGTAAAATCGTGTCACGATTTTCCAATCGTGTCACGATTTCACAGGCAGGAACAAACTGATTTTCTGGGTAGAAAATCGTGTCACGATTTCCAAATCGTGACACGATGTGACAGGCAGTATATATCATGTTTTTTTTCATCCGTTCTCGCACCATTCCGGCTTTCCAATGCTACCTCAGACTCCATAACGATAAGTAATGGTTAGGCAATGATAAAGAGCACCTAGAGACCTATCCTTGAGTATGATTAGATTCTTATTATAGAGTGAGGATAAGCATAAGCTTGAGAGGATGGGTGACTTAATCCCCAAGTCATTATAGAGAATTTAAGAGCTAGTTTAGGGATTATCCCTTACTAAGCAGTTTATCATACACAATTAAGCTTAAGCAAGTTCAAGCATGATATAGGCTTTAAGTCTAGAACCTTATATAGGTTAAGAGTTCAAGAATTATTAAGGTATAAACCGTGGCCTCCGTCGTTCACGCTAGTGGAACACGGATGGATCACGCGTTAGTAAGACTATTAAGAAGAATCCTAAGTCGTGACTTTCGTCGTTCACGCTAGTGGAACATGGAAGGTTCATGCACAAGTTAAACATATTATTCGCGTCTCTCATTGTTCACGCTAGTGGGACATGGGAGGTATACGCATAAGTTAATATTATTAAGTCGTGTCTTCTGCTGTTCACGCTAGTGGGACACAGGAGGTTCACGCTAGTGGGACGTGTTATTCCGCAAGGATAGCCGCACGACGACAAGAGGAGTCCGGTGTTAGCCTGATATGATAGGAATTTTCACCGGTTAGAAGGGAGATGTACTTCGGGGTTACTCCACCCGGATGCACTCCGTAAAATGAACCAAGATAAGTATTGATTGTTCAACGCTAACCTCTAACTTAAAGATATAAAGATTAATACATTTATTGTATAAGTATTGAGAGTATAGGACAATTAGTTCCTATTAATAAGACGTGATCGCAATTCTGTTTCCTGATCACTAAGTAAGAGCGATCCTAGTTCTTTCCCTTGATCGCGAAATAAGTAAAGATAAGACTTGGCGATCCTAGGTTTTCCCCAGATCGCCGAGGTAGGCACGGTGACCCTAGGTTCCCTGTGGTTGCCCAACAGTAGGTAGGGTAGGAGCTCACTGAGACGTTATGTCTCATCCCTTTCCTTCTGGTGCAGGTTCTTCGCAGGTAGCACGACGAAAAGGTAAAGAGAAAGCTACGGACTGATCGTGCTGTTTATGTGCTATATTATGGATACTGTATATGAATGATGTATTATGATGTAAATTATGAGGAATATGATGTATCGGATCTTGAGTTGTATCAAAGACATATGTTTGTATAATTAATAAACAACTCTTCTGTATTGTATTTAATGTATCCAGTACGAAATTTTAATACTCGTAAGAGATCCTAGGCAATCTCTATATGGGTGTTACAATGGCTTTTTCTTTGCATTTTGAGAAGATTCATGCATTTTGAGTTAGTGTCTCCTTAGGTACCCATGATGGTGTGGGTCCTTGAATGTTAGTTTTCTTAACCTCAATTTAATCTTGAGAAAACAATTCATTTCTAAATGACCTATTCTTTTACAATACATTCCTTCTTTTTTATTTGGGAAGAACGTTCTTTGTTTTGAAAAGAAGGTTCTGATCTCATATAAGAATGTTCTGGTTTAGTGTTTGTTATTCTTTTCTTATGAAAGCAGTAGGATTCAAGATGTCCTTCTTTATCACAAAATGAACATTTCATTTTATCTTTTGCAGGTAAAAAAACATTTTTATAAATTTTCTGGTTTTTGGATATATCAAAACCTAAACCAGCTTTATCAACCATTCCTATTTGAGAGCCCATAATTTTTTGAAATGTTTCAGTTGATTTTATAAAGCATGCTAGATCATTTCTTAGTTCTTTGACTTCGGTTTTTAGCATAATGTTTTCAGTACCTTTGGAGGTTTCTGGAAATTTATTTTTGCTAAAATCCTTTATTTTTCAGTTGCTTGAAAATATGAGTCTTGCAAACTTTGAATAGTTTTCTTTTGATCATTATTCAAGGTTTGAAGCTTTTCTTTTTCTTCTTTTAATTCAGAGATTTCCTTTTGTAAAGAGTAACACTTATTTGTTAGAAAATTAGAATCAAATAAGAGATTATCAAATTTATTTTCTAATTCTTTATAAAGGATGGGTTTGTCGAATAGAAATACCTCTTCGTTGTCTGTGTTTGCCATTAGGCACATATTTGCCTCTATTTCTTCTTCTTCTTCTTTTGGTTTTTTCAAGATCATCCCATGAGATTAATGATTTTTTGTAGAGAGGTTTCTTTTGATTCTTTTTGTTTAGTGGACATTCATTTTTGTAATGTCCGAGCTTGTTGCATCCGAAACATGTTACCTGACTTTTGTCAGCTTCATTTTTTGAGTTGTCTCTTCTGTTTGGAAAGTATCTTTTTATTTGATATCTTCTTTTCATCATCCTTTGAATTTTCTTTGAGATGAGAGCTAGTTCATCTTCTACTTCTCCTTGAACAATTTGTTCCTCTTCATCTTCTTTGATTTCCTCATTTTGTTCATCTTAAGTATCTTGAGATGCTTTGAGAGCAATCATTTTTCCCATTTTCATTGGTTTGTCTCCTTGAAGTATGACTTCATGAGCTCTTAGTGATCCAATGAGATCTTCTAATGATAAGACATTTAAGTCTTTTGCTTGGGTGATTGCTGTAACCATAGGTCTCCATGAACTTGGGAGACATCTTAGTATTTTTATAATTCTATCATGAGTGGAATATATTTTTCCCAGAGATCTTAATTCGTTGACTATAGATGTAAATCTGGAATACATTTCATCAATGTTTTCTTCTTTACTCATTTCGAAAACTTCAAATTTTCTTACGCCAATGTCTATTCTTGTTTCTTTTACATGGCTTGTTCCTTCATGATGAGTTTTTAATGTATCCCACATACTCTTTGCAGTATCACATTCATCTACTCTTTCACTTTCTTCCATGCTTAGTGCACATGATAGAAAGAGTTGAGCTTTTGAGTTTAGGAGTACCTTCTTTTTATCTTCATCAGTCCATGAGGTTTCAGGTTTAATGCTTATTACAGCTGTAACAGCATCGGTGGTTGTTGGTACATGGTTTCCTTCAGTGACAACTTTCCACATGTCTATATCTTGAGACTTTAGGAATAGTTGCATTTTTCCTTTCCAGAAGTAGTAATTTTTTCCATCAAAGAATGGAGGCCTTGTACAGGACAGACCTTCTGGTATGTACTTTTCTCTTGACATTGCTTCTTCCTGAATCTTTTCCTCTAGCACGTGTTAAGTGCTTGATTTCTTTTAGAGACCGAGCTCTGATGCCAATTGAAGTAGCAATAAATGTCGCAAGAAAGGGGGGTTTGAATTATGACCCTTTTTTTGTTGTATTTTAATTCTGAAAGTTGAATAGTAAAATATACTCAAGAAAAAGTTTTTTGGTAAATGTTAGATAAATATAACTTAAAGGGTTTAATAAAAATAGTTGTTTTATCAAGGACCAGAACGATCTGGATAATAATTATATTAAGACAGAAATAATAAAACAATATTAATAATTATTAAGGACCAGAGAACTCTGGAGAAATATAAAGCAGTTAAAAGATAAATAATATTAAAAGTTAGTTAAGGACCAGAGAACTCTGGATAAATAGAAAGCAGTAATTAAACTGAAATATAAATAGTTAGTTAAGGACCAGAGAACTCTGGATAAATAGAAAATAGTAATTAAACTGAATTATAAATAGTTAGTTAGGACCAGAGAACTCTGGATATAGAGTAGTTATATTAAGGACCAGAATGTTCTGGATAGTTAGTTATTATAACAGTGATAGTGTGTGTTTAGTGTGTAAATAAATAAAGAGAGAAGGATATAAGATGACACAAGAGTTTTTATCCTGGTTCACCCAAAACAGGCTACTTCCAGTCCCCACACATCGTGTGAGATTTTCCACTATAGTTTCAAGCCAAAAGAAACGTTCTTCGTGACACTATAAGTCTTGATCACACCAGATCAGTCTGTTTCATCCAGTATTATCAACCTCTGCAGACTTCTACAATTCTTTGCTTTCGCACAAGAAAGGTTGGAACAATTCTTTCTCAAACTATTGTAACAAATAGACTTGAGAATACAATACACTTTTGTATGAAGAGATGGGTTTTGGATCAAATAAAATTCTCAACATATGTTTGAGGTTTTATCAAAAAACTCGAATGAGTGTGATCCGAATGTAGTGGTGGATGATGTTTGTTTGTTGTTTGAAGAGTTTTTGAGTGTAGTGATAATTTTCACTTGAGAGAGAGAGAGAGATAATTTCTTTGTAAAACTCTTGACAATTCCTTTGGCAAGCTCCTCTATTTATAGCAGCATAGAAGCTTGGAGGCCACTGCATAAACAGCTGTTTGGGTACGCATCCCAAAGAGACATGTGCTGATATTTGTTGCTTGGAGTGCAAGAATACCTAAAATTGTGAATTCTGTCAAAGGCATAACGTTCTCAAGAACGTTCTTTCAGTTCCAGGCAGATTTGAAGTAATAAGCGTGGTGTAGACCAGCTGTGATCTGGTGGCTTCTTTGATGTGATATGATGATGTCACATTAATGATGTCACTTGTTTCTCTTTGTAGTTTCACCAGAACGTTCTTCTTGTGTAAACTGAAATTGTTTTCTTTTCTTTTCCTTTTAAGGCTCGAAATTCTTTATCCATTTAATGATGATTTTTCTTTGTAAAACAAAGCCTTGTTGTGACACATTTAATTCCTTCTATTTGTGCCATATTGTCAAAGGTATCTTTATATCTTGTTTTGGTGAGACATAAGGAATATTTTGTGCTTTGATGTTTGTAGCAAGATGTTCGTCTTCAGAAGCAGAACCTCAGAAGCTGATTCTTCAGAAGCAGCCTTCAGACGCAGTTCTTCAGACGCATGTTCATCAGAAGTTGATCTTCAGACGCAGGCTTTAAACGTACTGTTCATCAGACGCATTGTTCATCAGATGCTGTCTTCAGAAGCTGGATCTGATCTTTTTGAAGAATTCTTTCATGCATGTCTTTTTGCTCTTTTGCTTTGATGAGGATGTTTTTCTTCATATGAAAGCTTAGAATGTTCTTCTCTTTAACAAGAACATTCTCATGAAACATTTCTCACAAAACACATTAGTAGATAACAAGTTAAAAAACAATTATAGAATGTTTGTGATCTTTAAAACATCAAATAAGGATTTTGTCCTCAACAGTTGCCACTAAAGCTAGATTAGCTTCTTCTTCATCATCCTTCTCAGATTCAGATTCATTATCAAGATCATCCCATGTCGCCATAAGACTTTTCTTGAGCTTGTTTCTGAAGTTGCTTGATTTAGAGCTGGTCTTCTTGGATTTCTCCTTTGATTTGTCATTCTGTAACTCTCGATAGTCTACAATGAAATGACCAGTTTTTTGCAGTTGAAGCAACCCTTCTGATCTTCCTTCTTGGAACCAGATCCTTTGAAGCCACTACCTTTGTTAGAAAGCTTCTTTTGTCTTTTCATTAAGTACTAAAATCTTTTGGAAAGCATTGCCAGCTCCTCAGCTTCTGAATCTTCTGCAGAACTTCCCTCAGGATATTCTTCATCAAATTCCATAGCTTTTAGAGCTTTTGATGACTTTCCTTTAGATTTAAGTGCTATAGACTTATACTTTCTAACATGTTCATCTTCATTGAGTCCTAGTTCATGCACTTTGAGAGAGCTTATAAGATCTTCAATACTGAGAGTATTTAGATCTTTAGTTTCCTCAATGGCAGTTACTTTAGGTCTCCATTTAGATGGTAGACTTTTGAGGATCTTGTTCACATGGTCAGCAGTTGAGTAACTCTTTTTCAGAATCTGAAGTCCAGATACCAGAGTCTGAAACCTTGAGAACGTAGTCTCAATGTTTTCATCCTCCTTCATCTTGAACAGCTCATACTGTTGAACCAGAAGATTAGCCTTGGCTTCTCTAACTTTCTTGTTTCCTTCATAGTTAGAGCACAAGGATGTGAAGATGGCCTTTGCAGTAGCTTTGTCACTTAGCTTCAAATATTCATTGTGAGGCAGATAATCCACAACGATACCTCTTACTCTATGATGCTTTCTGTAGATTTTTCTTTCAGTATCAGTAAGACTTTTTCTGTAAATGGCTACTCCTTCTTCATCAACTGGTATAGTTATATAATCTTCAATGATATCCCAGAGGCTATCATCTATTCCAATGATATGACTATACATCTTGCTTTTCCACCAAGAAATTTTTTCAGGATCACCAGTAAACATAGGAGGTTTATGGTGAGAGTGAGATTGCTTATCATTTGTACCATAGTCATATGATACAGCAGCTCCAGATCTAGGAGCAGGTTGAGAGGAACCACCAGATTCACTAGAAGACATGTTTTTCTCAGGATCTTTACTGACACACGGTTAAGTGATTGAATATCAGAACCAGAGCTCTGATACCAACTGAAGGTGAGAAAAACACAAGAAGGGGGGGTTGGATTGTGTTGGCTTTTTCTTTCCAAAAAACTAAGAGTTAGTTCAGCTTCTGATGTAAGATCAGAATCTGAAACTAAGTTCAGAGTTTAGATGCAGCGGATTGAAAGTAAATGAGAGAGAGAGAGAGATAGAGAGAGAGAGAGAGAGAGAGAGAGAGAGAGAGAGAGAGACAAGCAATTATCTTAATTCCTTCCACAACCCGGAAGTAGTCCAGTCCCCTTGTCACTTACAACAGATTTTTCACTATAATCCAATGTTCAAAATTTTAAGAAATTGAAATGTCTCATATAATCTATAGTCAATCAATGTTCAAAATTTTAACAATGATCAAAGTTGCTCCCATTAAGCAAAAATTTATTGTATTACTCATACTCATAACTTAGATGGGTAACCCAAAAGATTCGGCAAAAGACAGATAATAAAAATAAATATTAGTACCTCAAAATTCAGTATATATTTCTTTTATATTGTTTTTGTTGTATCAAATGAAGTCATTGTCTCAACTCTCAATTTTAATTACTTAGAAGAATTGACCTATTTAAATGCAATGAGTTTGGTTGTAATTTAAAGTTTTGAACGATTCTCAAGTATTTTACACCAGATGAACCACTTACACCACTTGATACATTTCTTTCCCTAGCATTAATCGCCTTCAAATCCTTGTCCTATACTCGTTGATTTCACAACTTCCTCTTACCTTTTTTCCACAACTTTTATTGAGTCCACTCTAGAATGAATGATCTCTTTCTTCTTATAAGGCCAGCATACCCCGTACACAGTTCAACAAAAACTCTATTAAAGACAAATAGTGACAAATACATTTTCACAAGATTTTCAAACTAACTATATAAATACGATAACTTAGTAGTCTTGCATATATCTTGTTATGAATTAGGACAAATTTGAACCACTAAAAAATAGTGACATATATAACTATATACATTAAGAAAAGGAATAAATTAAAAGAATAAAGTGGTAAGGTAAGAATTGCTTCTTTATCGTTAACTTTCCTACCACCTTTTTTCCAGATATCTCCATGATGATTTTTTTGCCCAATTTCCATATTGTCCAAGGAGTATTGTATTATGCACTACCAGCATTTTTCACACCTCAAACTATACTCATCTTCCTTCCACAAGTGACATAGAAAAGCTGACAATGAAAAAAATAATAATAATAAAAATGAGGAAAATAATTCATTTGGTCTAAACTTTTTTTTAAGGACATTTGGTCTAAACTTGTACTACCTTATCTGCATCATCATGAACAAATTGAACATCCGTGTGACTTTTGCATCCATGACACATGACAGTAACACTGACACTGAGATATTGATCTTTTGTTTTTTTTCTCTCAATTGAGGCAGTATTAATTAAATGAACAGACCCAAAAATTACAAAGTTCTAGTATGACATTTCCCATTGTTAACTGGTGCTCAAGAATTAGTAAATAAAAATTACTGCATTTTGTACGCAAAACGTTACAATAAATTGAATAAACTCTTTCATCCCAAACAAACTACACTTCCTAGTTTTTTTTATGTTTTCCTGCCACTTGATCAAAACAATATGTGATTCTGCCGGCCAGAGCAATCTATACAAACACTGTTCATATTTTGTCACTACTGGAACTGAGGCAGAAAAGTTTCTGCTTAGCAATTTACTTTATGTGTAATAGAGACAACAATTGTTCCCTGATCAATAAGCATGATGACATAAAACCACTCAATTAATCACCAACTTATTGCACTAACCACTGACTCTTTAGTTTCAATTCACCAAGGAGTCCATATTTTGTTGAAGCAATGCACATAATCAAACAATTTTGACCATTAAATTGATGTTGGGTGGTTCACATTCCAATTTCACCAAATTTGCTTTTAAATATAATTATAAATAGGGAAATGTTAACGAGTGCCCCCGGGCACTCTTTATGCACCAAAAGTGGTAAGTTTTTATGAAAGTTTGCGCATTTATTGCATTGGAAACTGAAGTCTTTAATTTTTTTTAAAGAATAATTTCTTTATTAGGGGTGCTTAAAGAGTGCCCTTGGGGCACTCGTTAACAAGACCCAAATAAGTATTTATCATTCAATTAGATCAAATTATCGAGATTTGTAACTGCATAAATATGTTTGCTTACAAAGACACCTCTAGAGTGTAGATTAGAAGTTTGGATTTGGATTGTCTAAAGTTAGTTGACCACAAGCTTTGCGCAAGTTTGTTTGCATGAACTTCTCACGCACATCATATTCATACCCTTGTTGACCACAAGTTCTCTCAACTTGTAATAAATGAAATTAGCAAATAGAAATCATTTGACATGTTTCTAAATTTTAATGCATATTGCTCTATGCATAATGCATAGGTTTTTATGCAAGTAGTTATATAAACCATGTCATATGTATGCCTGATATAGCGATCTAAAAGAATTCATTAATGTGTTGGTGCAGAAATGGACAAGAATGTCAATCTTGAACACAGCTGGTTCATATAAATTCAGCAGTGACCGGACTATCCATGAATATGCTAGAGATATATGGAGAATTGAGCCAGTTGTATTGCCTTGAAAAGTTATGCATGCTTTGTTCTACGGCATATTCAACTTGTTCCTTCTCTCAGAAAGTTCACAAAATGCTTGAAAACTGAGGAAGGATAAAGTTATCTTGAATCACCGAGCTAGTTGAAAAGATATTTGAACACTTGTTGCTCCAGTAGGGTTATGTTATCCTCGTTATGTTCATCGAAAAATAAAGTACTTTCTTAATTATTTTATGGTCCTATTTTCTAAATGAGGATGCTGATAAGGTTATACTGTTCCATAGATGGATTATTCAAACTAGAAAACAAAACTTTCTAGTGTTCTCTTCTCAAACTGTATCTCATCAATCAAGTACAATGTACATTTGCTGTTAGCAATAGCCAAGTCAAAAGAGTTGTCAGTTAAAACATGGATTCATATTTGAATCTCATGCATGTCCTGTTGAATGTGGTGGCTGGCTATAAAATACAAATACGCAAAGGAATTTATACATATGGACCTAGACAAGAGCACATACATTGAGGAAATTATACACCCCTTAATCTCATTCCCACAATTCCATCCAACCACAGATTTCCTAAGCATTACTAGTCAAACTCAATTCAGATTTTAATTAGGCCACGTAAAAATATTTGTAAATAATGAATCAGTCTACGTAAATAACACATTCTTTATGGAAATAACACATTTTGTGTGGTAAATTTTTTGAAAAATAAAACAAAGTTAAGGATTGGAAATAACACATTTTGTGTAGCATAATTTGACCATTCAAACATTAATATACCCGACAAGTTGACTAGTATTTACTAGAAAATATGTTACTTTTTGGATTTGTTATTTAATTATTTTTTATTTTATAGAGAAGGGGGAAGGAGAGTTGCAATTGCATGGTAAATTATAAATAGAAGAAGTATCAAAAGACACATGAATGTTTCATAGAGACTAGTTCATCATGGGAAAGAACAACGTTGTAGATGAAGTTCAGAACAAACAAGTTATACTCAGGGACTATGTTAATGGCAACCTACAAGAAGCTGATTTATACATAAGTACAAGTACGATAAAGCTACAGGTTCCTCAAGGATCAAATGCTGTTTTGGTGAAGAATTTGTACCTTTCTTGTGATCCAGTCATGCAATTCCTTATGAGGAAAGATGAATTTCTTATGTCTGGATATTACTATTACGTCCCTGGCTCTGTAAGTATTTGTCCTAAATATACATACATGAAATATAAAGAAGTTAATAATATTTTATTTTTTTGATGAATTATTTTGGTGCTACACAAACGCTTGAGCTTATTTACATTGAATTTTGTTTTACTTGTTTCTTTTGGATTTTAACTTTGCAGCCTATAAATGGATTTGGGGTGGCTAAAGTTTTGGATTCAGGACATCCTAACTTCAGTGCAGGTGACTTGGTGTGGGGGATAATTAGTTGGGAAGAATATAGTCTAATTCAAAATCCAGACAAACTCTACAGAATCCATCACACAGATGTGCCTCTTTCCTATTACACTGGAATTCTTGGTAATTGAGTTCTTCTCATGTTTTTTTGTTATGCTTTTTCTGAATGTAACGCTGAAAAGAAATGATAAATCTATTATGAGAGTCAGTTTTTGGTAGTTTCTGATGTATTTTTTTTTCTTTCTAATCCAATAGGCATGCCAGGAATTACTGCATATTCTGGTATCTTTGAAGTTGGTACTCTAAAGAAAGGGGAAAAGGTCTTCATCTCAGCAGCGTCGGGTGCTGTCGGTCAGCTGGCCGGACAATTTGCAAAATTGTTGGGTTGTTATGTTGTTGGAAGTGCGGGTAGTAACGAGAAAGTATAATTCCTAAACACATCACATTTTTCATGAAATTAATTTCATCTTTCTTTATAGATAGTAACACTAACAACTTTTGATAGATATATGCATCTAAGTCTCTAACTGCTTGTTTATCTAGGTTGATCTTTTAAAGAACAAGCTTGGGTTTGATGATGCTTTTAATTATAAAGAAGAGCTTGACTTGGATGCAGCCTTGAAAAGGTAATATAAGCTAACATTACATAATAAGAGGAATTGAAAAATTTATCACTATTAGCCCTTAACATTTTAGTTCAAGCCTTGTGAAGGCCTGGAGAGATATTTCTATATTGGACTAGCGGTGAAATTATCAGAATCTTGGTGAACCACTGTGATTTTAGCAATACCTATACTTTGGAATTTCAACAAAATTACGGTGCCACTGTGCTTTTGTGATACTCACCACCAATCCAAACATTAAATGTTTTGTTATATATTATGTCAAAGTGAAGTTATATATATTCCCTTTGTTCTGTTATATTCTATGACATTAGGTACTTCCCTGAAGGCATCGACTTCTATTTTGAGCAAGTAGGAGGTAAAATGCTTGATGCAGTGCTCCTAAATATGAAACTCCACGGTCGCATTGCTATATGTGGAATGATTTCACAGTACAATCTTCCTCATCCTGAACCTCTAAAGAATTTGCTGCATATTGCATTCAAGAGACTAACTATAAAAGGATTTACTCATCGAGATCACCATCATCTCTATCCAAAGCTCTTAGAAACTGTGTTGCCTTACATTAGAGAACACAAAGTTGTCTATGTTGAAGACATTGTTGAAGGACTTGAAAAAGGTCCAGCAGCTTTAGTTGGACTTTTCAACGGTCGCAACTTTGGAAAACAATTAGTCAAAGTTGCTGGCGAGTGACCATTCAAATTATGTAACATATTCTGATGTTCATTCATCCTCTGCAGCTTGCTAGTGTTTAGAAGTATGTAAAATAAATAAGGTTTGTAAAATGGAGTTTCTATGTTGTGTTGGACTTATAAACCAGGTGTATGGATTGGAATAACTTACATCATGCACCTCTCTTCTGTGATACACTGCACTTGTAAACCAAGTGTGTTAATAGCTATTTTGAATTACACAAATAAGTCTGCAAAAAAAATTACATAAACAAGTTATTGATGTAAAGCATCACAGTGTCTGAAATTAAATTTGTCAAAAGCTGCATTTCTTTTCTTTTTTGACAAAAGACCTACATTTGTTGAAGTTGAAAGTAAAAAAACTAATATATGACAAATATGAGGTTTTTTTTTATACTGATGTTGTTCATAGTCTTCTTCCTAAAGCAATTTCATGATTCACCTCTTTACCAAAATAAGTTTGGCTCCTGGCCTCCTGCCATGTAATATTAGTCTAGCTCCTCCCCCTTCATATGATGGACCAGTTCACACTTAATTTTTAGCATGGTATATATTGGTATCATAGTCCAAATGGCACGTTCCTATGATCCAAGTGACTTTTGAGAATTAAGCAGTATAAGTGCAAGCAATAAAAAGTAACAGACCTCTTAATTACCACTTAAGCTAAAAATACTTGAAGTACAAGTTTAGCAAACAAGCTTAAGTCCAAACAAAGCAAGACATGCCATCTTTGAGGTTATATGATGGGGAAATGCAAGTAACAATTGAACCAACAACAACAAAAAAAAAGTGCACGAGTCTAAAGACATTTTTGAGAAAATGTAAATACTCTTAAACTTAAGATGAATTATAAGGAAAAATTCATTAACAGGAAAAATAAAAACAAATTAATTGTTGTGAAATTACATTTGACATTTATTAAATTTAATATATTTTAATTAATTTATATAGCAAAAATGTAACAGGCTACAAAAGCTAGCTTTCTCTGCTTAATAATAATCCAGTTCAGCTCGTTTCCTCATTGGCCCTTATATCAATCAAAAAGGTGATAAGATGATTCCAGTGTTCCTTGTCTCAACCATTCAATCAGATCAAGAAAAGTGTACGTATGTATGAGCTTGGGCACAATTGTTTTTTCAAGATAAAAAAATGTATACATGGTAGAAATTTTTCTCATTTCAATATGAATTTAGATGTCCTTAAAAAAAATGAATTTAGATGTACATATTCGTAAAAACATATTTTTTTTACTTTCTAATAACTTATGCTGTCTGAAAATACAGTTCCAAAACTATTTGTAATTTGTTTAGAAATATATATATTCATGAGTAGGAAATTGGTCAAATTGTGACAAAATCAAGCAAAGGTTGTTTTTAGCAAAACATGGATCGGACATATATTCTATTTACTTTTCTTTGATATATTCTATTTACTTAGTCCAAATTTACGGTGAGAATAAAATCAAAATTGCAAATTTGAATGTAGGGAACTAGTCAAATCAAAAAGCTTCTCTAGCGGTCCTACTTATCTCAATTGGCAGGGACATTGCATACTATATGCAGGGGTCGGGGTTCGAACCCCGGACACCCCACTTATTCATCTTATAAAGGTGAATTTCAGTCATTAAACTACATGACAAACAAAAAAAAAAACTTCTCTAGCGAGCAACGAGGAGGGCCATGGGTGGCCAAGGTAGCACTTTATTTAGGATTCCAAATTCTGTTAGTTTTTAAGAAATTGAAATGTCTCGTATAATCTATAGTCAATCAATGTTAAAAATTTTAACAATGATCAAAGTTGCTCCCATTAAGCAAAAATTTATTGTATTACTCATACTCATAACTTAGATGGGTAACCCAATAGATTTGGTAAAAGACAAACAATAAAAATAAATATTAGTACCTCAAAATTCAGTATATATTTCTTTTATATTGTTTTGTTGTATCAAATGAAGTCATTGTCTCAACTCTCAATTTTAATTACTTAGAAGAATTGACCTTCTATTTAAATGCAATGAATTTGGTTGTAATTTAAAGTTTTGAACGATTTTCAAGTATTTTACACCAGATGAACCACTTACACCACTTGGTACATTTCTTTCCCTAGCATTAATCGCCTTCAAATCCTTGTCCTATACTCATTGATTTCACAACTTCCTCTTACCTTTTTTCCACAACTTTTATTGAGCCCACTCTTGAATGATCTCTTTCTTATTATAAGGCCAGCATAGCCCGTACACAGTTCAACAAAAACTCTATTAAAGACAAATAGTGAGAAATACCTTTTCACAAGATTTTCAAACTAACTATATAAATACGATAACTTAGTAGTATTGCATATATCTTGTTATGAATTAGGACAAATTTGAACCACTAAAAAATAGTGACATTGTCATAAAAAAAATGGTTACAAAATTACAAAAGTTACAGTGTATACATACTTCAAAATTAGATGAGCTCACAAAAGTGTCATGTATTAGCCAGTGGCTCAGATGACTTTATTTTCTCTTATTCACTTGTCACCTTATACAAATGGAATGGTCTGCATGATCCAACAATAAAAAATAACAAAATAAATAATATAGTATACTATACAGGAATAAATTAAAAGAATAAAGTGGTAAGGTAAGAATTGCTTCTTTATCAGTTAACTTTCCTACCACCTTTTTTCCAGATATCTCCATGATGATTTTTTTGCCCAATTTCCATATTGTCCAAGGAGTATTATATATGCACTACCAGCATTTTTCACACCTCAAACTATACTCATCTTCCTTCCACAAGTGACATAGAAAAGCTGACAATGAAAATAATAATAATAATAATAAAAATGAGGAAAATAATTCATTTGGTCTAAACTTTTTTTTGAAGGACATTTGGTCTAAACTTGTACTACCTTATCTGCATCATCCTGAGCAAATTGAACATCCGTATGATTTTTGCATCCATGACACATGACAGTAACACTGACACTGAGATATTGATCTTTTGTTTTTTTTCTCTCAATTGAGGCAGTATTAATTAAATGAACAGACCCAAAAATTACAAAGTTCTAGTATGACATTTCCCATTGTTAACTGGTGCTCAAGAATTAGTAAATAAAAATTACTGCATTTTGTACGCAAAACGTTACAATAAATTGAATAAACTCTTTCATCCCAAACAAACTACACTTCCTAGTTTTTTTTATGTTTTCCTGCCACTTGATCAAAACAATATGTGATTCTGCCGGCCAGAGCAATCTATACAAACACTGTTCATATTTTTGTCACTACTGGAACTGAGGCAGAAAAGTTTCTGCTTAGCAATTTACTTTATGTGTAATAGAGACAACAATTGTTCCCTGATCAATAAGCATGATGACATAAAACCACTCAATTAATCACCAACTTATTGCACTAACCACTGACTCTTTAGTTTCAATTCACCAAGGAGTCCATATTTTGTTGAAGCAAAGCACATAATCAAACAATTTTGACCATTAAATTGATGTTGGGTGGTTCACATTCCAATTTCACCAAATTTGCTTTTAAATATAATTATAAATATTTATCATTCAATTAGATCAAATTATCGAGATTTGTAACTGCATAAATATGTTTGCTTACAAAGATACCTCTAAGACCATTTACAATGGGGTGTTGAAAATGAATTTCAACATGTTGAAAGCCATGCAATGGTGTGTTGAATGTTGGTAGAAAGATGAGTTGGATTCACATTGGTTGAATAAATTCAACATGTTGAAATCTGTTCTGGTGGGCCAGGAGACTGCCACGCGGCGCCAAACGAGTGGCTGGCAGCGCGTGTGCAGCCCACGCGCCCGACAGGGGAGAGTGGTGCTTCCCCAGGCGCGGAGAGAAAAGGTGGGAATGGATGTATGCAATGGTGTGGCGACAGGTGGCGCTTGCTAGTTGACTGGTTTTATTTGCAAATATCTTATCTCATCCTAATTATTTGAACTCAATTATTTCTTTGCAAATGATTTTTTTTAATTTTTTTTACCAAAAATCATGATTTTTTTTGTTTATAAATAGAATCTTGTTTCATTTGATTTGGACACAGAAAAAAAACGAAGTTTTTCACTATCTTAATATTATTATCTTCTTTTCACTATCTTAATAATATAAGATAAGAAAATAAAAATAAATTATTTAAATAAATTTTGTTTTTAAAAAAATTTAAAAGATAAATTGTTAAGTGTTTATTATTTTAATTTAATTATAATCGATAATTGTAATTTTATGTGATCATAAAAACAAAAATATAAAATTAAATAAGAATATGAAATAAAAAGTGGTGGGGTAGAGTGTAGAATGTTTTTGAAAAAAATCATTGGAGAGTGTAAAAGTTGAATGAGTTTTGAATTATTAGGTGAAAGAGATAGAAAATGATGTGGAATGTTGGGAAAAGAAAAAGGTGGTGTTGAATGTTTAAACCATTGTAAATGGTCTAAAGTGTAGATTAGAAGTTTGAATTTGGATTCTCTAAAGTTAACTGACCACACATTCATGTTTAAATATTTATCATTCAATTAGATCAAATGATCGAGATTTGTAACTGCGTAAATATGTTTGCTTACAAAGACACCTCTAGAGTGTAGATTAGAAGTTTGGATTTGGATTGTCTAAAGTTAGTTGACCACGCATTCATGTGGTCAACATATCATTGGTTCGTGGATCGAAATCTAAAGATCAAGATTTCAAGTTCGGTATTTAAATTTTTTTAAAATATCAAAATCTACATTGAAATTTGAATTGTCAGTCTAACGACCGCTAATGTGTTGATGTGTAATGTGTAGATTGCTGACTTTTGGCAATTCAAATCTCTATTTCCTCTAGTCATTTTCTTCTTCCAATTTTAATTCCACATTACGTATAAGGAAAGAGAATCATTATACATGACTATAGACTAGATAATAGCATTGGCAGGCCCAATTGAACTTGTGTTATGTACTCCAAAAAAATTCTAGTCGACTCTTAATTACTCATCAAAAAATCTTTTTGCAATCCTCGTATAGTAGCATTATCTAATTGTAATGATTCCACAGACCTAACCGTTCTATTCTTATGTGTGTTGAGTCCACATGATCGAGCAGGAGCTAGTATAATATCGGTGTGGTCCTCTAATACACTCCAATCGGTAAAAGAATTCAATAAGCAACACCACATATAGTAATTGGCATGAAGGAAAAAAGCATACAAATTCTTCTACTATTAGAACTACGTGTCAGACACGTACACATGGTGCAATTATATGCGTTTTCTACCTTAAGTGCTTGGCGACCTTACAACCACCTCAACCCACAATTTTATCTTCAATTAATTTAAAAAGAGTTTGTAAATTGCTCATAGTTCTTCAAATTAATTATCCTTCATCTCAACTTTTTGATCAAAGGATATTGGTCTTTTCCAAGTTTAACCGAATTTTGAAGTGTTAAATCTTCTGAGAAACAACTTTGTCGTTTGTGTGATTTTATTCGTTTTGAGAAATTAATCTTTGTCTTTAAGCATGAGAATACTCCATTTATAAAAAAATAAAATTACCTCAAGTCAAATGTTCAAGTTCAAGAACAATCTTCCAAATGATGAAGTAAGAAGCAAAACATACTAGTACATTTTAATTTTTTTTTAAAACGAAATAATAAAAATCACGTGAAACACACACAATTGCGAGGTCTTGAGTTCAAACCCGATGAAGATGTTAAATCTAGCAATCTCAATGTTGCCACTTGAATTAGACTTTATTGACACATTTTAACATGTTTTTCACAACAACAAAAAAATAACAAAACATAGATTTTTGTCATAGGCGCTGCACACATCACGGGATGAATTGACCAAAGAACTGAATTTTATGTTAGGGGATACACATGGCTTACTTGGTGCGTTAGCAAAGTTAGTTGGACCAAAAAACAAAAAACGTTTATTTGTAGCTTCAAAAGAAAACCACTTAGATTCAACCTTCGAATTACCTCTTCCACCACTAAGGACTCTATTAATTTATGAAAGTAACTCCCTCCATAGGGAACAAATATGGAGTGATTAAAGTTACAAAGCAATGGAAAATTAACTAATATTCATAGAAACTTTGAATGTTGAATCCAATTTTCTCATAATCACGCGTCCCAAAAGGTTAGCTAGTCACACATTACAAAGAGGAACTTACTTTGATCTTCACCGAAAAAGAAAAACATGTAAAAACAAACATTTAGAATATTGATTGAATCAATGAAAGGTGAGACAAAAATTTCAATGGAATGAAGAGACTATGAAGTTGTCTTGTTCCATTATTAACATGAAAGTAAAAACAGCTACCTCATACCAAATAAAAGATATACTAATTGTTAAAGAACAAAAACAAAAATCATTAACCCACATGGCTTTCTGTACATTGCAAATGCTTTCATCATATGGGATAATGCCAACAAAATTCAAGATATTCATTAAGGTACCTCTGTAGAAGATGCTTCAAAAAATGATGTAAAAGTAAAAACCAAGATAACCCATTTATCCATTTTCCTTATTCATCAACAGGAGCAGGTAGATTGAGATCAATCAAGCAAGGAACAGCAGCAGCAGCAGCAGCTTGTTTGATCACAAAAGTGTTCTCTTCAGATCCTCCAACAAAATGTGATCTTTTATGTCCTCCTAATGCTTGTCCTGACCTGAAAATTTTGTAGCAAATTGGACATTCATATTCTTTGCTTTTCTTTGACTTCAACTTCTTCTTCTTACCCTTGTTGCTTGATAATTTCTTTCTATTCACAGCTTTACTGGTATGAGATTTAGCAGCAGGAAAAGAATCACTTTCTGAACTGTTTTCTTCATCACTCTCAACATCTGTTATTGAATCATAAGAAATATCATTGTCCTTTTCATAACCAAAAAACTCATATTTCAAACTTTTGCTACCATTCTCATAGATTTCTTCATTTTTGTTGCTAAAAGAAAATCCTTCAGAGTTTGCTTTCTTTCTCGAATCGAACTTTGTATCATGATCCAAATCCCTATTCATCATCCCTGATTTCTTAAACATGGTTGTTACATTGTTGTTGTATTTGCTTCTACAATCCTCAAATCCAGATTTATCTGCTTCCACCTTAGGCCTCTTGAATTCATAATTTGAAACACTTGAATCTACAAATTTGATCTTCTTTGAACCATATCTGAAATCCCTCGAATCTGAATTATTCGAAACACCAATCCCAACCATTTTTAGCTTCTTCTTCTCCTCAACAAACTCACGAGCATTATTAGCTACAAATTTGTTACCATTTCTGATAACAATCTTTGATTTCGTCTCTAGAACAATCTCATTGTTATTATCAGAAGATTCAGAAACAAAACGACCCTTATGACTAAAAAAATCTCTAGACAACAACATCAAACACCTAGCAACTTCTTCTTGTTGTTCCTGTTCCATCTCAGAAACAGATGAAGAACCATTAACAGAAGAAGAAGAAGGTTGTTGATTTGAAAGAGTAAGAGACTTGAACCTAATTCTTCTCTTAGATTTCCTTAGATTCATTGTTGTAGCAGCAACACAAGCATCATCATCATCAGTATCATCAGATTGAGTATCCTCCTCCATCATAGCCTTGTTGATCTTTTTCTCTTTCTCAGAATGAGAAGCCATGTGTCCACAAAGTGCTTTCAATGAAGGAAAACCTTTCCCACATTCTTTGCAGAATTTGATCATTTCATGTTCCAATGTGGTTGCAGCAACAGCAACAGCAGCAGCATGATGATGATGAGAATGCACAAACCTCATTGTTTTCTTTGGATTTTCTCTAAGACCATAAATGGGGTTTCCACCATCAGCAGCAACATGTTCAGCATCTCTCTTGTTGAAAATGTGAGCAGCATCACCACCACCACCACCAGCAGCAGCAGCAGCAGCAATAGCAGCAGCATTAGTTCTTTCTTCTGTCATGTGTGTTCTGATGTGACCACCAAGAGACTTTCCACAAGGAAACCTCTTCAAGCAATACTTGCATACAAACTTCTTATGTCTTTCTTCCATGGTTTGGTTAATAATTCTAAATAATATTGAATCTGATATATATATATTATGATGAAAAATGAAGTTGATTTGCTTGGTGTGTTGAATGAGGTGGTGGTGATGATGATCAGAATTCTTCCTCAGAAGATGTGACAGTTGTATAAGTACAAAGATCCGACCCACAAAAAAGGGAGAGACCCCTTCATTTCCGTTTCCCAATAGAATGATCAATCAAAATAATTAATTAAATGGCTTATGGTAAAATTAAAAATAAAAAAATAAAAATGGAATTTTTATTAAAGAAATTAATGGGGTTGCTTGCCACAAACAATGGAGTTAAGTAATATTAAGAGCTACTAATAACCATAAGTATGACTCTTTCTTTTGTTTGTGTTAGTTGGAGGAGAATTCCATGCATGAAAGCAACAATTAAGTTGATTAATTATTAGGAATAATTAAATTAATTAAAAAGAATAATAGGTGGCACGTGTAGTGTTGTGAGAATCATTAGGAGATAATTTGAACGGCTAAGATTTGTGTTAGTTTTGAAGAACTCTAGAGTCTAGGCTTTTAGGGAGTAGTACCATATATGCACACCAAAAATGAAGCTTCCAAAACCAAAACTATGTCTCATAAATTGACAACTGATCTTAAAGCATCAGAATCTGCAACCGTTTGTTTATAATTTCAACTTTTGTTTGTATCAAAAAAATAATTTCAACTTTTGTTTTTAACTTCAATTTTAGTACTAGTATAAGTCTTTTTCTAATGACTAGTATAATGGTGTAGCTGTGACTAAATCACCATTCTCCCAATGTCGTCCCTTAAACTTTTGAATATATTAAATTATATACCGTACATTAGTTGATTAATTTGGCCTATTCTCTTAATTAATTGATTGAAGTTCCACATGAAGTCCATTTCGTGACCTTGCTCGAGCTAGGAGATATTTCATTTTTATTCTCATAATATTTCTCAAGTCTGTTCCTACCTTTGAGTCAAAAAAGATAGTCTGTTACTACCAGAGATTATAAAATTCAAGGTGTGTTTTTTTTTTTTGGTACATTATTCATGCTCTGCTTTTAATGTACTAATTAGTAACGTCTCCTTCAAAAAAAAATGTACTACTAATTAGTAACGTAAAATTTTAAATGAAAGGTAAACCTTAACTTGGTAAGTTCATACTCGTATTTGAATGTTAAATTTTTCAACTCTGATTAATGGTAAGGATCTCATTACAAATCTGGAAATTATAGTTGTATAATATTTGTTTAACCTATTATAGATACAAAATATTCACCACCATTAAAGAGATTAATCTCCACCCATAAACTTGTTGGAAATATAAGGTAGGCCAGCCCAAATCAGTGCTAAACATTTGAACTATATCCATCTATACACAAAAGCCAGGTTCATATTTACCATTCAAACCAAGCATACATTGGTTATTGTCATGCAATGAAGTCATAACATGAGTTGAAACACAGGAGAATGAGGAGAAATAGCAAGCAATGACACCTTAAACCAATCATAGGATTAGTGTCAAATTAACTCATTTGTATTGGCCATTGGGTAGTTTTTTTAAATTCCACCTCCATTTTAAAAATTTGTCTCCTTTAAAGTGTGTAAATTGTAATAATGGTTGTCATTTAAAAAACTCATAATTTGTTATGATTTTCAAATAATATTCACATTTGATTTCTTTACTTTACACTCTAATGTTAGTTGTTTGCTTTATACTAGTCAGTGAGATCCTATTTTAATGCTAACAAAAATTGCACATTGTTGGCCTGAATTGAAGTCTCTCACGGTATTTTAGGCTGGCTTCCTCAAAAATATTAATGATAGGTGACCAAGGTTTTCTTTGAAAAATTATAGGTATTTACTCAACACCCAATGAAAACTACTCAAATGACTAAATTTACAAGTGATATCTTTTTTTTTTTAAGGAAAGAAGTGATATCTTTTTTTTTTGTTACAAGTGATATCTACATTTTAATTTTTACTCTACTAGCAGTTTTGCCTTTAGCTCAATTTATCCTGTGAATTTTTGTAATTAAACTACTTGAAGAAAAAAAAATTACCCACAATATTTTAAAGATAACCTAGAAGAAAAAAATCTTAAAGGATATGAAGTTTTGTGAAACATGCATCATTATTATTCAAATTGTGGCTTCCAAGTTCCAACACAAGCCTTGGTTGAGTTTCATATTATAGAATTGCTTTATGAGCTCTTCAGTTTTGCAAAATATCATTTGATTTATCAGATTGTAACTTTCGATCTCATAAAATTTGTTGAATCATAACTTCCGTTAGATTTTTTTATTAGATAGTAACTACCAGACGGTTTATTTTAAGGGTTGAACAATCCAAACAACACATGGAGCAATTGTCTCATAATATATGTCAAATATTTGGTGGACACTTGGAACCCGAATGGTCATTGCATTCCATTAAGATTAAGTCAACCCACTATTGTAGAGATGTGCTTTGCTTGCCCAATGTTCAATTTGGATTCTTTTCACCTCATTCCCACTCCAACATCTACCACCATACAACATACTCATGTCTTCTTTTTCATATATAGTGGTACGGTGCAGTGAAATGATAGTGATTAATTGCTAAAATTTAATTTAGAAAGGACACTGTTTTCTACACCTAATTTTTTCCACTACTCCATAACAATTTGGATATTTTTTTCTTGATGGCAAACATGGTTCGGAAGTAAATCCAAACAATAAAAGATGTGAAAAAATACATATACATAGGGGTATAAAGTGTTAGGGAATAAGCTTGAAGATTAGTTGAATGCAATGGTTTTAAAGGATACTAGTATGGTGTACCAGGGGAAACCTATTACGTTGGTCAAAACTCAAAAGTTTGAATATTTAAAATTGAAAAATTACGAGTCAATTTTTGCATGATAAAACATGTGTGGTAATTTAAAACTGAAACTAGAATATTTATCTAGGCAAAAAATTATAGGGATCCCATACATTTAGGTAGCCAATATGATTTAGATCAATCTTCACCAAAGCAATGAAGTTTGTTGTCATAAAAAATGTAAAGATGGGAACTTAAACGATTGATAAAGTCGTGCTTGCACCTCAAAAAATTTACGAGAAATATGTTTAGATCAATTCTGCATTCTATTGCGCTCTACCAACAAAGTATCAAACCATAAGTTATAAAAATTAAATAAAATTACAACAGCCCGTCTAGCTCAGTTGGTAGAGCGCAAGGCTCTTAACCTTGTGGTCGTGGGTTCGAGCCCCACGGTGGGCGTTTTATATTTAATTTTTTTCGTCAACTTTCAAAAGTAAAAGAAACTTTGTTCATTGTATATAAACTCTTCAGTAATAATAATTACTTTATTACATAAAATTGCATGTCAACAAATTGTGATTTTATGCAGCAGCTAAGGAAACAAAATTTAGAAGTAATATTCTCTGATAAAACAGAACTAATAATGTAAAGAAAAAAAATGAAAACATGTAATGATAAGAATAGTGAGACATTGTCTCTCAAGACTCATGATTCCTTTTATGCCACTGCAGGCATGTCCTTGAGCCATGGATCTAGTGGCTTACCAATGGAATAAACAATAAATCCAATCTTCCTGAGCTTACCAACATCCATAACATTCCTACCATCAAATAAAAATGCTGGCTTCTGCATACCGTCATAAATTTTTTGGTAATCAAGTTTCTTAAACTCATCCCACTCGGTCATAATGCAAACACCGTGTGCATCTTTCACCGCCTCATAAGCATCCCAAACCACAGCCACTTGCTTTATCGAAGTTGGACTTGGTGGTTGAAGATGAGCAGGCTGTTCCTTATCGAATTTCCTCATCGACAGATCCTTTATGATCTGATCTTCGGTAACTTGAGGATCGTATATGCTCAACCTTGCTTTATCTCCCAACAAACCCTTGCACACATCGATAGCCGGTGCTTCCCTTGTATCGCCTGTGTCCTTCTTGAAAGAGAAACCAAGAACAGCAATCTTCTTAGAAGCAACTGTGTTGAACATGGACGCAACAACTCGGTTCACAAACCGGCTTTTCTGATAGTCATTAACCTTAATCACCTGCTTCCAGTAATTTGCTACCACATGAAGACCATTACACTCACAAATATAGACCAAGTTCATTATATCCTTCTGAAAGCAAGAGCCACCAAAACCAACACTAGCATTCAAGAACTTAGGTCCAATCCTCGAGTCTGTTCCGATTGAGTGTGATACCTCCGAGATATCAGCACCAGTTGCTTCACATAGTGCTGACATAGCATTCACCGAAGAGATTCTCTGTGCCAAAAAGGCGTTAGCAGCAAGCTTAGAGAGCTCAGCAGACCACAAATTGGTGCAAATGATTTTCTCCTTAGGGACCCAATTAGCATAAATATCTCTCAATATTTCTATAGCCTTTTGTCCTTCTGGTGTCTCCCTGCCTCCGATAAGGACACGATCCGGGCTGAAAAGGTCTTTGATTGCCGTACCTATTAAAGATAAAATTGGTACATAGTTAAAAAGATAACAAAATTAAATAACCTAACTAACTATTTCAGGAATTGTACCCTCAGCAAGAAATTCAGGGTTTGACAAAATAGTGAAATTGATTTTTTTCCTATTATGAGTCAGAATCCTCTCGATTGCTTCAGCTGTTCTGACAGGTACAGTTGATTTTTCAACCACAATTTTGTCCGATTTAGAAACATCAGCGATCATCCGAGCAGAACTCTCCCAGTATGTTAAATCAGCCGCTTTGCCGGCTCCAAGACCATGAGTTTTTGTTGGTGTGTTGACAGATACAAAGACTATATCAGCTTCTGCAACATATTTCTCCACATCAGTGCTGAAGAAAAGGTTCCTTCCCCTGCACTCCTTCACCACGTCTTCAAGACCTGGCTCGTAGATCGGTAGGTGCTCGCTGTTCCAACCGTTGATTCTCTGCGCTGAAATATCGACCACGGTTACTTCAATCTTAGGACACTTCAAGGCAATCACAGCCATTGTGGGACCACCAACATATCCAGCTCCAATGCAACAAATTTTCACCATTTTTGCTTTTGCTTAACTTCTTTCACTGTGTGACATGAAGATCAAAATCAAAATAATTCATACATAACAATAATGTATATTACTTTGAAATGCTTATTATTGGTTAAGATAACAACAATGTATATTACTACTTTGAAATGCTTATTATTGGTTAAGACCAAAATTGAATAATTTATGGACATGAAATTTATAAAAGCGAAATGTTTCTTGACACAGATCTAGACACAGACACGATATATTTATACGGTTTGCGAGTTTTAAATTGTATTTTTCTCTCTCATCCTGTGTTTGTTCTCTTTCCTCTCCTCTGGACCATTGCTCACACTCAATCTTTTCTTTTGACAAGATCACACTCAATGTTATATGGTGTCAAGATACGGTGTCCGAAATCATATGTACTTATAACAATATGTCGATATATATGCAATGCTGAGTAGAATGATTTTTTAATAATAGGTCCTGTACTTTTCAATTGAGAAAATCATAAAAGAATATTAAATCCATAGGACATTCTCAAAGATAGAATATTCAATTGTACATGTAGGAAATCTTGTGTGTGTTTTTCTATACACATGCAGACATATTAAACAAGAGACAGAATGAAATGAAGAATAATACTATAAGAGTTGTGGCATATACTAATAAATTAAGGTAGCAAGATCTAGGACAAAACATTTCATTAACACAAATAATAACAACCTGAGAAAAGATCTTGTGACAGAGACACAAAGGGGACAAAATAAAGAAAAAGAAAGTGATAAAATTACCTTGTATAGAGAAGATGGAGAAGAAGAATAGAAAGCTCGTTGTACTTGTTTCTGTTTATGAGGGAACAAGGAAATAGGAATGAGTCTCGAAGCAACAAGCGGATCTATTTACTATAATAATGAAAAACAATGCTAAATTTGATGCAATGTCGTAAAACATTTTTTAAACAAAAAAAAAAGTCATAAAACAATTAATATTACCACATGGATGGGCACACAATTCAAAGTAGCCCTTGCCCTTATAGACACTCTCCTCAACCCCGACACACAGTTGTAGCTTATTGAATAATACTCTCTAAAATCATTGGGTTTTTCGGACCCTACCTAAATGATGATAGTGAAATCGTCCATACTTCAAAGACATCTAACGTCTATACCCTTCCTTCGTTAGTCTAGGATACCCTTTCGGAGCTCCGTTTTAAGTATGGGTAGAAACTATCATTATTTCAAATCGTGTGGGGTAATCCCCGATTCATTTATCTTAAGTTTAAATACTTGAATAGACATTTATCATAATTTAAACTTTCACTAATCAGTCACATGATCATTCATCTCGAATCAACATCTCATTCTTCAATCAATATATTCACATCTCATATTTTCAACAATACATGTTCGTAGTCTAACCAATATTTCATTGTCAATAGTCGTCATAAATTACAAATATATCACATACCACAAATTGATTCCAACAAGGTTCAATATCACATAACATCATATGATAACATTTTATAATGATCAACGATTCAGATGCAGAATGCAAAAACAGAAATAGAGTAAGAATAAAGTGGAAATTATTATGAAATGCTAAGCTAGAAAAAAATCTGTTTGATTATCACAGTGACAATAAGATAGTCACAATAAGGCACAAAGTAAAAATTTGTTCTAAACTGCTGGCAGTCAACCAAAATTAAGAAACCTTTTTCTGTATCTACCAGAAAATTTTGGATAAAAGATGTCAACAAGCATTTGTAGATCCCAATTACTCCCTCATGTCCTTTTTATAGAGACATATGAGTAAACAAAATGGACCAAGGACGTATGACTAAGCAGGGTCGCTAAGACTGATTATTTACATTTTGTGATCCTTACATCAAACACCTTCGTTAGTGATATCAACAATCTTGCATGAGCAAGACATTATTAAGTATGTCCATTATTAGTATATATAGGCAAGAAAAGCATGAACCAGCATAAAATGGTAATCAATCAATTGAACTTTTATGTTATTTTTTTGTTAAACCAAAGATATCATCCGCACGTAACCGACACAGACTAATCATTCGAGGTAACTAAGATTCATTTAAAAGGTTGACCTCTCCCAACAAATATTTTTTTATAGGCATCGGCCAACAATGGTGACTCTAGCCGAAACTTTACGTGAACATATAGAAAAAAATAAAATATACTTTTACGAATTTTATCTTGATCATTTTCGTTGTTTGACAAAACTCTATGTAGTTACACTAGAGACTAAAAGTGTCAAAATAAGAAGAAAAAAATTATCAATGAAGTGATACACTAACTTATGAAGTGTCAAAACTCTGGTCTTTGATATTTCTACTAATAATTTTACAAATAACTTATTTTGGGTAGCTAAATCTATGTTATTAGATCAGTTAAACATAAAAATACACTAACTTATCAAAAACATTAAATAAATCAAAAAATGGGGTAGACAAGTCCACCACAAAGTAAAATTATCCTTCACTCCGGCTGGCAAATAATTGAATCTTGGACCAAATGGTTAAGGACCCAAATAATTAACACTTGTGTGAGATCAATCATATTGGTAAAATATGAAAGAGTCTTGCTAACAAATGTCCTAAGAGCATTTGTTAAAGATTCAAAAATAAAAATAATTTATAAGTTTTATGTAGAAAAAGTTACATCATCCGATCACTAAAATTAATATTTTAGATTCATTTATTAAATGACGTAGTGGTCGATAATAAAGAACATATACACCATTAATTGAATGAATCTAAAATGTAGATTTTTGCTTATAATAGTGATCAAATGGTGTACTTTTTAAACTTTCAATGTGTTGAATGCATCATTCCTAAGACAAAATTTCATCTTTAGACTTTTTAAAAAGTGTCTTAAGAGCACTTGTTAGCATTTCTCAATAGAGGAATGATATTTGTACAATCAATTTTAGACAACTTTGGTGGCAACCTCTTTTCCTCTCTTATTATTGGATAAAAACAATAGAGAGAGAAAGAAGAAGAGAGGATAAAAACACATGTGAGTATGAGAGAGAGAGTTTTTGGGTTTTTGTGTTGTGTTGGCTGTTAAAACAAGATGTTCTAGCAAGATGTTGTACCAGATGTCCTAGACATGTAAGTACGACATCTTAACTTAAGGTGAAGTGTTTTGTTTAGCATCTTGGAATATTGTGTTTTAGCGTGAGATCAAAGAAGATTTGCTTCACGTAGCTTGTGCTCCAAGAGACGTGTGTTTCTAATGTTCATGTCGGTTTGCCTATGTCGTGTTTTTGAAGTTAATGATAAGTGCTTAAAAGTTGTTATATTTTGCTAACTTTTAGGGCACTTATGTTTACTTATTGTACAAGTTACCTTAGGATTAGGGCATAAATGTGTTAGAAATACAATAAATGTGATCCTAAGTCTTACCCCATGTGATTATGCAGGAAATACATGCTTGAACCTGATTGAAGCAAAAGATTGAAGCTTTTCTGGATGCCATCGCTACAAGCGCAGAAGTCATCGCTAGTAGCGAGGATAGGCAGGGATTTCCAGGAAGCCATCGCTTGAAGCGCAGCATCCGTCGCTAGAAGCGAGCTTAGGCAGGGATTTACAAGAGTTCATCGCTTGTAGCGATGAACTGGACGCTTGAAGCGAGCCTAGGCAGGGAATTTCAAAGGCTGGTCGCTTGTAGCGACAGACCTTGTCGCTACAGCGACCAAAGGGGCGGTTTAATGCTGATGGTGACGTGGAACCATATGATTGGCCAGTTGAAGTCCTCGCTACAAGCGACAGGCTGGTCGCTTGTAGCGAGCGTGCATTTTCTCAGCATATTTATAGAATTTTAAGCTCATTTCTTAGAGATAGCTTTTTATCAGTTTTAATATTTTCCAGAGCTTAGAAAACTTGTTATCTTTGAGAGAGAATAGGCATAGAGGGAGAAGAACTTCAAATAGCAATTTGATTTGGATTGAAGAAGATCTTAAGAAGCTTTGAGACATCAAGCTCTCACATATCTTCATCTTCCTTTCTTATTTTGCAAGAGTTGTCATGACAATGATCAACTAATCTCCTTTGTTGGGATTAATAGGTAATCAATCATCCATGTTGTAAACTTTTGATTATTCAATATATGATTCTAGCAATTTTTATATACCATTGAATTTCTTCTTGCTTTTCAATCTTATGTTTGATTTAAATGTTGTTGAAAAAGACTTTTGAATCTAGGTTTAGAATGATTTTCTATCAAGATAAGAAATTCTAGAAATGGGATTTGGTTTTGATAATTACATTATAGTATTGGATCGTAAAGCTTTTGAATCGTTTAATAGATTGAGAAATCATCGATTAAACGATACAATCGATCTCACGACGTCATTTGGGAAATCAATGATGTTGTTGAGCAATACGTAATAATGCAATATATAAGAAAACGCTAGAATTCGTATTTATGATCAATCGGATATAAACGATGTTTGATTGATGAAAGTTAATCCTAACACCTTCTATGTCCTATTACTCTACTATTTATTTATTATGTTTTCAAAATTATGAGTAGTGTAGTATAAAAACTAGTTAAACCCTAACTTAAGACGATAATCGACGTTGAACGGTTTATGATATCACATTAATCCCTGTGGAACGATATAAAAACTAATACTTACTTTTGTTCATTCAACAAAATGGCGCCGTTGCCGGGGATTAAAGTTATGATATTATAATCATTGCAACTTTAATTATGGTTTTAAGCAATTTTGCACAAAATTCTTTTATGTATATAACTAATATTTCTTATCCATCTTGTTTGCTAATTCTTTGTGGTCAGATTGTTGATATCGTTTATGCGAGGTCAAGTATCGGAGGACCAACTTCTTTTTGATTCCGAGATAGAAAGAACAGCTAGAAGAAACAATAGTAAGAATCGGAGAAAGAAGCAACAAGCAAGGAAGAGGCAACAAGAGGAGAGTTCTGTTTCTAGTCATTCATCTATTCCTAGTCCAAGCCAAGAGTTACAAATGGCTGCAGTAGAAGATCCTGGAGGTTCAGGAGGTTCAGGCGGTCGTGGGATGCCATGTAATAACAGTCCACGTCGTTTCGCACAATTGGGGAAGACACCGCGGACTGCTAAGCAAACAGAGATGAAGACGGGGATATTACAAATCTTATATGCTAATCCATTCTCAGGATTAGACCATGAAGACCCGTACCAACATCTCACAAAATTATATGAGATCGCGGGAACCCTTGGTGAGACGGAGAATAACGAGGAGGCAATGTGGATGAGGATGTTTCCACATTCATTGATAGGCAAAGCTAAGGAGTGGTACTTGGACCAGCCACCGACGGTGATGACAACCTGGAACACGCTTGAGGAGAAATTCCTTGATAGGTTCTTCCCTCAGAATCGGTTCATGGAGGCGAAGACAACTATTGCGGTGTTTTCACAAGGTACAAGTGAAACATTATGTGAAGCCTGGGAGCGTTTCAAGTCAATGCTCAGAAGATGTCCGAACCATGGATTTGATGAGTTAACACAAATTCATCTCTTCCGGAACGGGATGCAACAACAATCCAAGCTTTTGCTTGACGCTGCCGCTGGTGGTTCTTTGATGGCCAAGAGCGCCGAGGATGCTGTTGCTATTATAGAGAGAATGGCATTGAACGATCACCAAGCTCATCACAACCGAAGCCAAAGCCAAAGGAAGGCGGGAATCCTAGACTTGGGAACTAATGATGCGATCCTTGCACAAAACAAGTTGCTTACGCAACAAGTGGAAGAGTTGACAAAGAAAATGGTCAACCTTCCTCAACAAATGAAGGACATCCAGAACGAACAAAGAAGACAACACCAAGTCGCATCTTGCGAGCTTTGTTCGGGAGACCACCCAACCGGATTCTGTCCGCCCCCTACAGAAGAGGTAAGCTATGTTGGTAATCAACCAAGGCCTCAACAGTTTCCTAACCAATTCCAAAGCCATCCAAACAACTTCCCAAGAGGGAATAATCCGAATTATGGCCAAGGTTGGAGGGGAGAAGCTGGACAGTATAACCGACAACCTTACCAGAACTATAACCAATATCAACCTCCACAACAAAACCGCAACCAATCCACCGATGAAACCCTCAATCAATTCATGCAGCAGTCAATGGCCAACCAGAAGAACACTGATGCGTCCATCAAAAATCTGGAGACGCAAGTGGGTCAATTGGCACAACAACTTTCTCAAGCTACTCAACAAGGCGGAACCTTTACCGCCAACACACAAACCAACCCAAAGGATCATGCATCGTCATCGAAATGACAATTAAGTCATTTTGATGAGGAAGTCCTTGCAACAAGAGACAACGAAAATTGCAAGGCAATTGCTACAAGGAGCGGGAAGGTAATTGGCCAAGGTATAGGGGACAATCTTGAAGTAGAGAGAAGGGTGGTTGAGAATGAGGTGAAGGAGAAGGATGATGATGAAGGACGTGAGGAAGAAATGGGAGATGTACATATAGAGGATGTAGTAGAAAAAAATAATAAGGATGTAGTTGAAAATGAGAACATTGTATGGAAGAAGGATGTGGTGAAGGAGAAGGGCAAGAAGCAAGAAATAGTGAAGAATGCACCGACACCGCACCTACCTTACCCAACTACACCAGCCAAAAAAGAGAAAGAACGGCAGTTTGCTAGGTTCCTTGAAGTTTTCAAGAGGTTACAAATCAACATACCATTCTCGGAAGCCCTAGAGCAAATGCCTACCTATGCCAAGTTCATGAAGGAAATCCTTTCCAAGAAGAGGAGGTTTAATGAAGAAGAAACAATTTTGCTAGACGCAAATTGTAGTGAAATCATCCAGAACACATTGTCAAGAAAGAAGAGAGATCCGGGCAAAGTTACATTGCTCGTGTCCATTGGCAATGTTGATGTCGGCAAGGCACTCATTGATTTGGGTTCAAGCATTAACCTAATCCCATTATCCGTTGTCAAAAGGATAGGTAATATAGTTGTGAAGAGAACCAACTTAACCTTGCAATTGGCCGACAAATCCTACACTCGTCCATTGGGAATTGCTGAAGACGTGTTGGTGAAAGTCGACAAGTTCTTGTTCCCCGTCGACTTTGTAGTGATGGACATTCCGGAGGATGATGATGTGCCACTACTTCTTGGGAGAACTTTCATGCAAACGGCACGGATGATGATTGATCTTGACGGAGGCTTAATGAAAGTCCGTGTGGACGATGAAGAAGTCAATTTCAACATCCATGAAGCAATGAGGTTCCCTAGTGATAAAGCTGCGTGTTTCAAGATGGATGCAACGGAGGAATTGATAGTTGATACGAGAAACCAGTTGCATGACTTGACACATCTTGAGAGAGTTTTGACAAACGCACTAAGTATCCTAGGAGAAGAAGATGAGCTAGAGCTTGAAGAGAGTTTGAAGGAGCTCGATTCGTTGAAGGAAATTCCTCCTCACAAAGCCAAAATCGAGGAATTAACGAATGAAGCTAAAGTAGAAGAAGTGAAGCCGGAGATGAAGATATTGCCCTCACATTTGAAGTATGTGTTTCTTGATCAAGAGGGTACCAAACCGGTAATCATTAGTAGCTCCTTGTCAAACCATGAAGAAACAAGATTGGTCGAAGTTTTGAAGTCCAATAAGGAAGCAATAGGTTGGACACTATCCGACTTAAAAGGGATAAGTCCTTCCTATTGTATGCATAAGATCATGATGGAAGAGGATTATAAGCCGGTAGCACAACCTCAAAGACGGCTAAACCCAAACATGAAAGAAGTAGTTCGGAAAGAAGTAGTGAAGCTACTTGAAGCCGGCATGATATATCCGATCTCGGATAGTACTTGGGTTAGTCCGGTTCAAGTTGTCCCTAAGAAGGGAGGTATGACGGTTATCACGAACGAGAAGAATGAGCTCATACCGACGAGAACCGTGACCGGTTGGAGGATGTGTATCGACTACCGGAGGTTGAACAAAGCAACTAGAAAGGATCATTTTCCTCTACCATTTATGGATCAAATGCTAGAGAGGCTGTCAGGACAAGCTTTTTACTGTTTCCTTGACGGGTATTCAGGTTACAATCAGATATAGGTGAATCCAGACGATCACGAGAAGACTGCATTCACATGTCCTTTTGGGGTATTCGCATATCGACGCATGCCGTTCGGTTTATGTAACGCTCCAGCAACATTTCAACGATGCATGCAAGCCATCTTTGCAGACTTGATAGAGAAAAGCATTGAAGTGTTCATGGACGACTTCTCAGTTTTCGGGTCATCGTACGATTTATGCTTGAAGAATCTGGACACGGTACTGAAACGGTGCAAGGAAACCAACTTGGTGCTCAATTGGGAGAAGTGTCACTTCATGGTAACCGAGGGTATTGTCCTTGGTCATAAGATCTCCTCTAAGGGTATTGAAGTTGATAAAGCTAAGGTCGACGTGATAGGAAAACTTCCACCACCAGTCAATGTCAAAGGAATCCGAAGTTTCCTAGGCCATGCCGGGTTCTATCGGAGATTCATCAAAGACTTCTCAAAAATCGCAAAGCCATTGAGCAACTTGCTCAACAAAGATAAGTCTTTTGATTTCGATATTGACTGTTTAAATGCATTTAATAGTTTAAAGGATAGCTTAACATCTGCACCCATAATCACCGCACCAAACTGGACATACGATTTTGAACTTATGTGCGATGCAAGTGATTATGCGGTAGGCGCGGTGTAAGGTCAACGCAAAAACAAAATTTTTCATGCTATACACTACGCAAGTAAAGTTTTAAATGACGCACAAGTCAATTATGCTACCACTGAAAAAGAATTACTTGCCATAGTGTTCGCATTAGAAAAATTTCGTTCGTATCTCATTGGTTCAAAAATTGTTATCTGGACTGACCATGCAGCTATCAAGTACTTGATTACCAAACCCGACTCAAAGCCGAGACTCATCCGTTGGATGTTGCTACTCCAAGAGTTTGATTTGGAAATTAAGGACAAAAAGGGGACTGAGAACCTAGTAGCTGATCATTTGTCAAGATTGGTGAACAATGAGATAACGAAGAATGAAATGGACATCCTTGAAGAGTTCCCGGATGAGCAGTTGCTTATGGTGCAAGAAAGACCATGGTTCGCTGACATGGCCAATTACAAAGCAACGGGGTTCATACCGGAGGATTACACGTGGCAAATGAAGAAGAGGTTGTTGAGAGACGCCACTCAATTCATTTGGGATGACCCGTACCTCTTCAAGATTGGAGTAGACCACTTAATAAGAAGATGTGTTGCAAGAGAAGAAGCCAAGGACATCATGTGGCATTGTCACAACTCGCCATATGGTGGTCATTACAGTGGAGAAAAAACTGGAGCAAAAGTTCTTCAAGCTGGCTTTTATTGGCCCTCCTTGTTCAAAGACTCATATGAACATGTGAAAGAATGCGAGAGTTGCCAGAAAACCGGAGGGATTTCAAAGAGGAATGAAATGCCTCTACAAAGTATCCTTGAAGTCGAAGTCTTCGACTGTTGGGGTATTGACTTTGTAGGGCCATTTCCATCTTCTTTGAACAACGAGTATATTCTGGTGGCTGTTGATTATGTTTCAAAGTGGGTAGAAGCAATAGCATCTCAGAAAGCCGATAGCAAAACGGTGGTCAAGTTTCTTAAAAGAAACATCTTTTCCCGATTTGGAACTCCAAGAGTGCTAATAAGTGACGGAGGTTCTCACTTCTGCAATCAACAGTTAGCAAAAGCACTTGAGCACTATGGAGTAAAGCACAAGGTAGCTTCACCATACCATCCACAGACGAACGGTCAAGCCGAGGTATCCAACCGTGAAATCAAACGGATACTTGAGAAGACCGTGTCATCTTCAAGAAAGGATTGGGCGATGAAACTGGACGAAGCGTTGTGGGCCTATAGGACCGCATACAAAGCTCCTACGGGTTTCACACCATTCCAGTTGGTGTATGGGAAGGCATGCCACTTGCCGGTCGAGTTGGAGCACAAAGCGTTTTGGGCGCTCAAGTTTTTGAACTTTGATCAAGAGCAAGCTGGGGAGAAGAGAAAACTTCAGATGCATGAGTTAGAGGAAATGCGTGACCAAGCCTATCAGTCAAGCAAGCTTTATAAGGAAAAGGTTAAACGGTATCATGACAAGAAGATCATGAAGAGGGAATTCAGCCCCGGTCAGATGGTGTTGCTGTTCAATGCAAGGCTACGACTATTTCCGGGTAAATTGAAGTCCAAGTGGTCCGGTCCGTTCATGATAAAAGAAGTAAAACCTTATGGAGCTGTGGAACTAGAGGATCCTATCACCAAGTCGACATGGACAGTGAATGGACAAAGGCTTAAGCCATATTTTGGAGGTGAAGTTGTTCGGCACACGACAACGATTTCCCTCATTGATTCTTATGCGTAAGCGAATCAGGCGTCGATCTAATGACGTTAAACAAGAGCTTGTTGGGAGGCACCCCAATTTTGTAAGTATGTTATATTTTCAGTGTTATTTTACTTCTGTTTAGTTGTTTTTGCATGTTGGGATAGTGGCTAGAACTCAAAAATTTATTTTTCTGTTTCCTGTCATGGTCGCTACAGCGACCAACTCATCGCTGTAGCGATGGAATTTACACTACGTCGCTGTAGCGACGCACTTGTCGCTTGTAGCGACAGTTTTTGCACTTGCGCTTGTAGCGCCAATGTACGCTTGTAGCGATGGGCTTTTTGCCTGTCGCTGTAGCGACGGATCGCGCGCTTGTAGCGAGCGTATCAGAAAACAATTTTATAATACCCAGGCCACTCCTGTCGCTTCAGCTACTTCCCAACCACTTTCATTAAGTGTCTAAGCCTTTTTAACTTATATTTTCGCATCTGTAACATACCATTTCCATTCATTTCATTTCTGCATTGTTCATTTCCATTTCTGCTTAAGTTCTGCAAAAATCCACTCTGTACCTGCAATAATCTTGCTAAATCAACTCTTCAGGTATGTGATTCGGCCCTTTCTGTCACTGTTTATCAGCTCTTTACACATTATTGGTGCTTGCATGTTGATTTAGAATTTTAGGGTTTAGGGTTTATGAGATTTTGAACTTAAACATGCCGTGATTGATTACCCATTGTTATACATAGTTTAAGTTGTTGTAAATGAACGAAAATCACCTAGAAAACTCCCCTTTAATCCTCTTGTTCTTAGGAATCGTATTTTGGAAAAACCCTTTGTAAAAATTCAAAATAAATTAGGGTTTTGAGGATTTAAGAAGTTTAAGTGATTGTTAGTCATTTATATTAGCTTTCATGTTGATTTCGCATGCTACAAGTTAGTTAAAATCCGAAAAAACATGATTTTTGAAAATGGGTCTCCTCGCTAGAACAGGGCTAGTAGCGAAGGAAACTGGCATTTTCTGGGTTTCGTCGCTACAGCGACCAAGCTGTCGCTTGTAGCGAGCGAACCTAGAATTTGTTTTATTTCTGTTTTGATTGAAACTTGACTTGTACCCTACCTGATTTTCATCTGTTTTAAATCATTGTGTAGGAATGGCACCTAAAACCTCGTCTAAACGTCAAAGGAATGTTGAAAGCTCCTCGTCACGACCAAGAGCAAATGTTCAACCACACGACGCAAGTCGTTTCCTAAGCTGGAGGAACCAAGAACGCTACGAGGAGCTGAGGACAAGACGCATCTGGTCTGAGAAGAGGTTCGAGATTTCTGAAGAGGGAGAGTATGGCGGCATAGCAGCAATGATCAACGAGAGGAAGTGGGGAATTTTATGCACGCCACCCAGGAGGATCAACTATGACATCGTGCGCGAATTCTACGCGAACGTGATCCCCTCTGATCCATCTGATGAGTTTACATGGACGACCTACGTGCGAGGGCGCACAATCACCTTCGATCGCATGTCCATCAACGCATACTTGGGCAAGCCTCTGGAGCTGGTTGAGGAAGATAATCCGCTTGCACCCACTGCGCTTTGTGATTTCTGTGAGCATCAGAGGAGTGGTGAATGGGATCACGAGAGCATCGCACGGGACATCTTCCAGGAGGGGAAGAGTTATGATGTGAGTAGGGCTTCGGGTAAGCCTTTCCGAGCATTTCGAGAGGACATGACCACAGAGGCTCAGGTAGTTCTTACCCTTATTCTATATAACATCCGCCCCAAATCTCACACTTCTTCCACCACCTTAGATGTGACCCCTCTTGTTCATTATATCCTCACTCAGCGTCAGGTTGACGTCGCTAGGCTGATAGCTAATGAGATGAGGATAGTAGCCGAGAGCGGCATTTTACCCCCGGGCAAACCAAAATGCCCTCTGACTTTTCCCGGGTTGATCATGGGACTATGTAGGCGAGCTAGAGTGCACATGCCATCACAGGTTGATGAGGAAATTAAAAACCCTATTGATGATAGATACATCAATAGGTACTGCTCTACACCTGCACCTGTTGCCCCACCTCCACCCTCAGCTGGACCGTCCACCTCAGCAGGACCTTCTCATGCACCACCACCACCACCTCAGCATACTAGCCACCCTAGCCACCCGACCATTCCACCATTGGACTTCTCGAGTTGGGATTCTGCTACTGTGAGCTCTCTTCTGTTGGCGCAGAATGCGTCAAATCATCGGGCACTTACTACGATTCAGAGCCATCTGCACGACAGTGGCCAAAGCCCGTGGACACCTGCTTTCTTCTCTGAGCACATTGCTTGGCCTGGGGACAGGCCTTTCTTTCCAGGAGGGGCAGATGCAGCTGATGCTGGTGATGATCAGGATGCTGGTGATCAGGGTGATGACGACGCTGATGTTGATGATGATCTGGATGATGACTCCTCAGCTGCTACTAATAGTATTGATCGCATGGCAGCTGACCTGATAGACTCTGATGATGACATGGATTCAGATTCAGATTGATGATGCAGAGCTGCAGATCTTGATTTGTTTTCTCTTTCGTTTTATTTATTCAGCTTTGTACTTTAACATTTTTATTTATGCTTTGTATTTTGATTATATTTCTTTTGTACCATGGATGATGTACCTTTTTGGTTTAAGTTATTTATGTTTATGTTATTTATTTTGGGTATAACATGTTAGTATAGTTTATATTCTAGTTATGTTTTGTTATTTATTTATGTTAAAATTTTTTGGAATAATCCCAACAAATTTTGAAAGAAAGATGAAAAATTCAAAAGCCAATGCTTGAACTTTGAATCATCTGAGTGATAATGATAGAATGAGTGTTAAAGCGCGCAGCTAAGGTACTCGTTTTCTTGTTTTTCTAGGTATATTCTTTAATGTGAATAAGTTCTTCACACACACTAGTTAATTTATTCAGTTTTTAAGCAAGCATGTGTTTAGTTTTGAACCAATGTAGAACTAGCCAAAATGTGAGGAATCCTCAACCATTGTATATATATGCAGGAGACCAATATCATGTTTAACTCAGTTATTTTATGTTAAATCTTTTGTTGTTTTAAATTGTATAAGAGCATTGAAGTGATCAAGGCAATTTTTTGAAATTGAGAGAAATACTTGACCAAATGAACCTACCCTGTGAGATGTGTGAGTATCTGTTAACCCATCTGAGCCTAATGGAATCAGAATTGTTAACTATGGACTGTCAATTTAATAAGCTCATCTGCTTATTTAAATTGCCGGAGTTTGTAAAAAAATTCAGTTCATAGTTAACTCTTTAATGAATTCTGATAGTTATTTTCTTTTGAACCCTTATCCATCGTTTTTATTGACCTTTGCCATAACGATAAAGGAACATTCGATTAGGGTGACATTGAAATAGTTGGGGAGAAAGGGAGGTTATATTTAAGTCAATGTAAGGGTGAATGTGTTAATTGATCTTGACAACAAGAAAAAGAAAAGAAAAAGAAAAGAAAAGAAAAAAAGAAAGAAAAGCAAACCAAGAAAAAGAAAAGAGAAAAATGAAAAGGTTTGCAAGATTTCAAAGAAAAAGTTGTCAAGAATCAATCAAGAATAGAAAAGAATGAAATTCACCAAGAGTTGTATTGGAAAAAGAAGGAAGTTGTAATTAGATTGAATGTTTCCTTTTGCTTGGCCATTTGAATTCAAATATCCCACATATGACAATTCTTTTGTAACCTAGCCCAATTACAACCTTTAAAGACCTTTTGATCAATGCCTTTTATGCTTTTGGAAATGATAATTAGATAGACACATAATTTGATTGTATGTTATCATGTTTATTGGATGAGTGTTCATAACCCTTACAAATTTTTCTGTCGCGGTGATTTTTGGATATCAAGCTATTAATTAGCGTTGACTCGCAATTTTAATTTCACCACCGATCTTTTATTTTTCCGAGGAAAAGGGAGAAAGTTCGAAAAACCCTATTTTTAAGAGAGATCAAGGTCCGGGGGTTGGTTACGCAAAGGGAAGGTATTAGCACCCTAAACGTCTATAGTACTCTATAGGAACCTCTTGCTTATTTTTATCTTTATGCTAAATTGATTATTTGTTTGTAAATAAATGCTTAAGTGTGAAAAAGATTAAAGTGATGAAAAAGGAAAAGGAAAATGTTTTTGTTATTTTTATTGATTTGGAAAGACAAAGTCTTTTGCCTACGTACCCGAGCGGGATCAAAATCACGTAGTTCGGGGTAAAAAGCTGAGTGATTTGTTTTGGTTGATTTTAAAGTTTTGAAAAAAAGGTTTAAGAAAGATAAGAGGCCGAAAAGGCATAGAAGAATAAAAAGCAGGAAGTGAGTTTGATTGATTTTAAATTGAAGAAAAATGTTTGGATTGATTAAAGTTGATTGAAATTTGATTAAGAAAATAAAAGAAAAGATTGATTTCTTTTGAAAATTTTGATTGTAAAATGTTTTTGGATTTTGACTTTTTGACTTTTTTATGAAAATTTTGATTAAGTCCTAAGGTCCAGAGACTAAGTTATGCTGAGAAATCTAAACGCACCGGATCCCTCAAAATGACGTTGGATCAAGTGAGGGTCCTTTTCCTCGGATACGGGCAAAATTACGTTATCGTCCTCGACATAAAGCATAAAAAATAAATGTGGTGTCGGTGCATATTCTCATTTATATATTTATTTACATTGGACCTAGATACATTCTAATGGCAATAAAATAAATGACGAAAATAATAAAATAAAATAAAATTTGCAATTGCATTAAAGTAAATATGCTAAAAAGAAATAAAATAAATGCATGAAATGCAAAGCAATAAGTAAATATGGTGCATAAAATAAATAAAGAAAATAAAAATGCAAGACATAAAATAAATATGATGCTAAAATAAAAATATGCAAGACATAAAAATAAATATGGTACATAAAATAAAAAGAAAATAAAAATGCAGGACAAAAATAAATATGGAGCTGGAAAATAAAATGCAAGACGGAAAATTAAATATGGTGCTGGAAAATAAAATGCAAGACGGAAAATTAAATATGGTGCTGGAAAATAAAATGCAAGACGGAAAATTAAATATGGTGCTGGAAAATAAATAAAGAAAATAAAAAATGCAAGGCAGAAAATAAATATGGTGCATAAAACAAGAATAAAAAATAAAAAATAATAAAATAAAAAAATGCATGAAGGGCTGTAAGTTAAAAGCAACAAAATAAAATGCATGTAAATAAAATAAGATAAAAAAAATAAATGAAAAGAAAAGAGAAGAAAAAGAAAGAAATAGAGAAAAATAGAAAGGGGGGTGTAAGAGTAGAAGGGGAGGGGTGCAGGAAGCAGCAAGAAGAAGGAAAGGAGAAAGGGGAGAATGGGCCGCAAATGGGCTGTGTTTGGGTGATGGGTATAAAAAAACTTTTCTGAAATTTTTTCTTCATTTTTTGATTTCCATTCTCTCTCTTTCTTTCACTCTTCTCTCTACTCCCTCTGTCCTCTCTCTTTCTCTCTTGCATCGGCCGGACAGGGATAGTTCTCCGGCGCGGTGGTCGCCGGCGGCGCCACCGTGCCGGAGCGGTTCAACACATCCTTTTTTTAAAAAAAACACAGATCCTGGAATCCTTTTCCTTTCTGATCTCGAAAATTGAATTAGTTTTTAAGAAAAATTTCACACACGGCCAGGATCTGAGTTTGAATTTCGCAGAAAAATACCTTCGGTTCTGTCTCGATTTGGGTTCAGTTATGGTTTCTTGCTTCGGCTTTTGATTTCTGATTTGGTTTTGTGGATGATTCTGTTTCCAGCTTGTGGGTTCGAGTATGGGGTATGGCTTATCCGGCTCCGTGTAGTTTTGTTGTTGATTTTGGATCGATGGCTTTGATTTAGTGGATGTTGGCTTCGGTTTTATGTGACTGGGTTATGGCTGTGTCGTGGTTGCTAGCTTTGGTTCGTGTTAATGGGTTTTGGTTACTATTTTAAAGCCTGGTCGTGAGTCTTTTATGGTTCTTTGTGATTTTTGGTTTTTTGTGATGTTGTGTGGTGATTGGGTACAAATTGTGTGATTTGCGGTTATGGGATACGAATTTGTGGTGTTGAATGTGTCTTGGATTTTGTTTCTGTTGGTTTTTCGTGGTTGATTTGTATGGATTTGTGAAATGGTGGTAGGTGGTGGCCTGAGAGAGGCTGTGTTGGTGGTTTGTGGTGGCTTGGCTACTGACTAAAAACGTACTATTTCCTCCCCCTGTACTGTTCATTAAATGCACCATTTATAGTAAAAATCAGAGTAAAAAAGAAAAGGACAAAACTGCCCCTCTGGGCTTGGACTGAAAAAGACTGAAATAAACCCAGTAAAAATTAAAACGAAAATACAAAAAAAATGAAAATAAGCAACATAAAAGAAACTGTTAATAAAAATAATAAAACAAATAAAATTAAAAAAAAAAGAAATAATAAAAAACATAACAAGAAATAGTAATAAAAATAAAAAACGGTCGCCTTCGGAACAAAACATGAGGTATTTTAAAATACCTCCCTGCCGAAATTTCGTCTGAAACGACGAAATTTTCTGGCTCAAAAGGCGAGAAAAACGAATTGAATACGGGTCAAAAATGGGGTATGACAGATAGACACATAATTTGATTGTATGTTATCATGTTTATTGGATGAGTGTTCATAACCCTTACAAATGATTTCAATTGTTCATATACTTTATAAAGAAGTGTGTTAGGTTTGGTTCAAATTTAAACATGTTGCTTATTTAGGATTGTATGATTTAATTCCTTGTGTTTAGAACTAGTTCACATTTGTAGAATGTATCTTGTTTAATGAGAAACTGAACTTTAGCTTGCGCAATCACATTTGAATCACTCACTTGATAATTATTTCTTCGCACTTTTGAATCCTTTGCTAAATTGCTCAATACTGTGGTTTCAAAGCTATGAAAAATTTCCTTTTGTTCTTTGGTTTGAGGACAAACCAAAATGTAAGTTGGGGAGAGTTTGATAAGTGCTTAAAAGTTGTTATATTTTGCTAACTTTTAGGGCACTTATGTTTACTTATTGTACAAGTTACCTTAGGATTAGGGCATAAATGTGTTAGAAATGCAATAAATGTGATCCTAAGTCTTACCCCATGTGATTATGCAGGAAATACATGCTTGAACCTGATTGAAGCAAAAGATTGAAGCTTTTCTGGATGCCATCGCTACAAGCGCAGAAGTCATCGCTAGTAGCGAGGATAGGCAGGGATTTCCAGGAAGCCATCGCTTGAAGCGCAGCATCCGTCGCTAGAAGCGAGCTTAGGCAGGGATTTACAAGAGTTCATCGCTTGTAGCGATGAACTGGACGCTTGAAGCGAGCCTAGGCAGGGAATTTCAAAGGCTGGTCGCTTGTAGCGACAGACCTTGTCGCTACAGCGACCAAAGGGGCGGTTTAATGCTGATGGTGACGTGGAACCATATGATTGGCCAGTTGAAGTCCTCGCTACAAGCGACAGGCTGGTCGCTTGTAGCGAGCGTGCATTTTCTCAGCATATTTATAGAATTTTAAGCTCATTTCTTAGAGATAGCTTTTTATCAGTTTTAATATTTTCCAGAGCTTAGAAAACTTGTTATCTTTGAGAGAGAATAGGCATAGAGGGAGAAGAACTTCAAATAGCAATTTGATTTGGATTGAAGAAGATCTTAAGAAGCTTTGAGACATCAAGCTCTCACATATCTTCATCTTCCTTTCTTATTTTGCAAGAGTTGTCATGACAATGATCAACTAATCTCCTTTGTTGGGATTAATAGGTAATCAATCATCCATGTTGTAAACTTTTGATTATTCAATATATGATTCTAGCAATTTTTATATACCATTGAATTTCTTCTTGCTTTTCAATCTTATGTTTGATTTAAATGTTGTTGAAAAAGACTTTTGAATCTAGGTTTAGAATGATTTTCTATCAAGATAAGAAATTCTAGAAATGGGATTTGGTTTTGATAATTACATTATAGTATTGGATCGTAAAGCTTTTGAATCGTTTAATAGATTGAGAAACCATCGATTAAACGATACAATCGATCTCACGACGTCATTTGGGAAATCAATGATGTTGTTGAGCAATACGTAATAATGCAATATATAAGAAAACACTAGAATTCGTATTTATGATCAATCGGATATAAACGATGTTTGATTGATGAAAGTTAATCCTAACACCTTCTATGTCCTATTACTCTACTATTTATTTATTATGTTTTCAAAATTATGAGTAGTGTAGTATAAAAACTAGTTAAACCCTAACTTAAGACGATAATCGACGTTGAACGGTTTATGATATCACATTAATCCCTGTGGAACGATATAAAAACTAATACTTACTTTTGTTCATTCAACAGTTAATGTCCTAAACATTTTAGGAAACAATATATTTGCTCCTAGAAGATTGTGAAGACCAAATATACATTTTGGTCTGCTGACTTGTTTAGCCCGATTGAAGATCAAGTTCATGCATTCTCTAGCTATATAAATGAAGACTCAAACCTATTGAAGTTATCGAAGTCGTCATTTTGAAAGAGTGTCATTTAGGGCTTCGAGTTTGTCCTTGTTATTTGTGAGTCTCTCTTTGTATCACTTTGATGCATTGAGCTGGACTGTTTAGTTGAGTTGTACTTTGTTATTTATAAACCGTTTTATTGCTTCTAGCATGAGTAGGTTTTGTTTATTGGAGTGTCTCTCCTATTTGATTGTAATCATTGTTGAAATCACGGGTTGTGTGATTGAGAAAAAGTGAGATGGGATCTCAAATCTAGGGGGAGTCTTAGATAGAAATTCATGGGTAGTGTTTAGGTGTCAAGGCAGTGAACAAGGTTTGTTCACATAAGACTACGAACCAAAACTATTATAGTGGATTTCCTTTCTTGGCATGGATGCCTCCAGATGTAGGTGATGTTGCACCGAACTGGGTTACCAAATCTTTTGTGTTCTTCCTTCCCTGCACTTTACTTTATTATTGTTTATTGTACTACATTATTATAACTAATGCCCAGGACATCTCGTAAGACATCTCTGGTGTCTCGGACATTACGTAGGACATCTGTCCAAATAGTGCAAGAATTTCAGGGTTGTTCCAAAAGTTGTCAAAAAGTGGTTGTACAAATATCATTTCTCTTCCCGATATGAAATGATTGAAGTTAAATGGACAAAGGGTTGAAAACAAAGGTCATGCGTTTCAGCAACAGAAAAAAAAAATAACTTGAAGAAATAAACAAAATTTTGTCTAATATCTCTATCAACTGATTTCCACAACAAGAAGGTTAATGTGGACTACATTGGGAACACCTTTAGCAAGAGTAGTTATGATATGTTTACCAAAAATGACATTAAACTGAAGTTGGAGGAATTAAATAGGACCACCAACATTGTTTTCCTTGTTATGTTTTATGATATCAACCAACTTGTGCATGGTGTGGAAAAAGTTAGCAAGTAAGTATTGTCCCAAGGCAACCATCCTCCCCTTGTGAAGAGGATTTACCATGGGTGATGGGATCCAAATCTTTTGTTATGGCTGTAGATTTCTTACAAAATACAAGAACCGGGGCGGGTACACGTGGGTTCGGATAGGTGCAGATTATGTTGCCCATGCCTAGAGTCGTAAATATAATAACATACAAATCAATGCAAATATTATTTTTATCATAAGTTTCAAACATAAAAATTAATTTACAAATAAAATTAACTCACTTCACTTCAAATCAAATATCAATTTTACCATTCCAAATACAATCTTATATCTTCACAACTATTTGGCTGGTTTCAAGAAGTTCTTGAACCATTGGACAGATTGTTTTGGGTATCTCTTCAAATTGTCTTTGTAGTCAACAAAATATAGACCAAACCTAGAAGAGTATCCAGCTGCCCACTCCCAATTATCCAGCAGTGACCAAGCAAAATATCCTTTCACATTGCAACCATCTCTGCAATTAGCCAAATCAACAGTTCATTAATTTATTAACTTCAAAAATTGGTCATGGAAAGTTTAATACACCAAGGTAATAACAACTATTACATACTTAATAGATGCCTGTAGATAAGATAAATAGCCACTGTAGTATCTAATCCGTTTCTCATCCTTCAAAGCATCCTTTTTGGAGATAAATATATTATTTGGATCATCCATCCCTGTGAAAACCATGACCAACAAGATTTAGCTAGCAATTTCTTATTATTTACATGCGCTTTCATTCTGTGGTTGTTGCTTGGGAAGAAGGAAGACAAATATTTGTTCAATTGCAAATTGTGGAACATGCAAAAACTATGTTGCTAAGGATTAAGAGATATAAGCTTCTACTGTTTCATTTTGAAATCATAATAACTATCCCTGAAAAGATACTACAACGCGTCACTGCGAGGTAATTTTTTGTAACAACTATGTAATTTATTGTAGACTTCAATTTGTAGATGCATGATGGAATTCTGTGATGTTATAAGAGTTTGAAGATTACCATTTTCGGTGATAAAGACAAGAGGGTTCCCATACTTTTGTTTGATATAGTTCATTAAGGTTCTCATACTTTGTGGCACAACATATAACCATATAGAATTTGCCTGCAAGTCAGAACTTATAGATTAGTCAATGTGAAAGAAACTATGTCATTGCCTGAATTTCAGTTGACACATGTTCACTTAGTAGTTCTGTTTATGTGGTTAATGAAAGGAGAGTTGATTATAAATGAATATGATATTTAAATACAAGAAGCCAAGAAGGACGATAAATTACATTACATTATTTCAACAGGACAAAAATAATGCTTAAAATAAGAAAACTTACTCTTTCTGCAATAGCTTTAGTGCCATTGAATGCTGAAAAAAAGGGAAGTACTAACTTAGTGGCAAGGCAAAACAGCAAAACTATAAAACACTGACAAAGTAAATGATTGCTTGATAATGTTTGATCTGAAACTTACGAAGAGTAATAGCACCGGAATCTGCAATAGAATCATGGAGCAATATTCCTATCAAATTAGTAGAGTTGTTTCTTGCATAAAATGTGGTGTAATGATTGATTCCCACAAAATCTAATGAACCCTTAACAAGAGCAGCCTCAGATGGAGAAAACTTTGGCAGCCTATTTCCTACTCTGCTTCTCATTGAACTTGGATAATCTCCGAACATCAAAGGATCAAGAAACCTGTGATTAAGTCATTTAACAATTAAGATTGAGTTATAATCACTTCCTTAAACCTTATTTTCAAATGTAAGTAGTCTTTTTATTAACGATCTTAACGGTTGATATGAAAATTTCAATCTGTGAGGTACTATGTGCATGACTTACCAGCCTAGCTGAAAATCTTGAGCTCTCTGAGCTGCTGCAATGTCTTCTTTAGTGTTTGTGGCAGGCTCATACCAAATTACATCAAAAGCTATCCCAAGTGATCCACCCTGTATATTCTGTCAAATAACCGTGTTATTAGTAGCAGTTGATATCCAAGTGCATTGAAGCAAAATACAAGTTGCAAATATGATTTGTTCTATTGCATTCTTAACAGGATGGAAACTTTATAACAACTACAATAATATTCATATGCCTCTGAATTGAAGTATTCGAGAAATCCATAACTTTACCTTATATTTTTTCCTATAAATATCTGCTACTGTTGCATGAGTAAGTAGGACATTGTGAGCAACAATGTAAGGTTCAGTAGCAGAGTTCCCTGCTCTACAAAACAGGTGAAGGAGAATGGAACACCGTCCGGGCGCTTGTAAACCGACATCATACCCTTGTGTGGTAAATGTATGTGGCTCATTAAATGTGATCCAGTGCTTCACCCTATCCCCGAATTTCTGAAAGCACGTCTCAGCATAAGTTGCAAAGTCCTTTCTGTGGCACACATGAATCATATAAGTTTTTTTTTTTTTCATATTCAGAATCATACTAATAATGAAAAATTATTTTTAAAATAATTTGTAACATTTCTCATACATGATCTCAGTGCTGAGCCATCCCGTATACTTGTCTTCCAAGGCTTGAGGTAGGTCCCAGTGGTAGAGTGTCACATAAGGTTCAATTCCTACAAATGTAATGGATCAAGAAATCAGAAGATGCATACAGTATTAACTATTAAATTAACTATACAAATATTTTAAGTTCAAAGCTAAAATACAGAATTGATCAAATGTAACAATTACACAAGGATAACGAGAACTACCTTTCGCCAGTAATGCGTTGATGAGTTTATTATAATGATCGATACCTGCCTGATTGATTGCGCCAGATCCATCTAACACATGAAATGTTTATGGTTTTAAGATAATCTTAGAAGTTATGAACAAGTAAACTGAAACTTTATGTTTATGGTTTCACAGTACTGTACAAAGAATTAAACCAAGGACTAATTTTGAAGTTAATGATGAGTACGAAAGTCGCTTACTGGGATAAATTCGAGACCAAGAGATGGAAAACCTATAGGCATCCATCCCCAAGTCCTTCATGAGTTGTATGTCTTCCTGTATTAACAAAAAATTCAATGTTCAAAAACAAACAACCTTTGACCAATCATTAAAGCAATAACTAAATTGTATGTATTACAAATTAGTTTATTTCAGTAAAGCAGCCTAACTGTTTAACATAATCTAAGATACAATAACCTATTAATTAACTAACTAGCGTCTCTGTCTACATACGGCCTAGATTGAGTTTACCTACTACTTACATACTACTTGTAAGACTGTTTGAGAGTACTTATGAAAACATGTTCATAAGTTATTTTTAGTGCATTTCCATAAACTTCAGAATAGCTACGAAAACAACTTATAGCCTATATGAAATACTTATTCATAAACATTTATATAATAAACGCTTAATTAAATTGTTTATCCAAACACGGTCTAAAACACAGACTAATTAAGCTCACAAGACATAGACTGAACTGTATTAACTACTTACTTCGTATCGGTGGTACTGATCCACTGCAACATCAGCATTGCTGAAATCTGTTACCTTGCCTGTAACAAATTACAAATGTGAGGTAATGATCAGCCAGCATTTTAGCATATTATAAGAATCATGCATATGAAGTGTGTCTTACCAAAAGTATGAGAAAATGTATCCCACACAGATGGTCCCCTTCCATCTTCTTTCACTGCTCCTTCATACTAGACACGAGTTCAATCACATGTATGAATGAATCATAAAAGTCAAATAAGATAGAATCATAAAGGTCAAACAACAATCACCTTTTAAAAAGAAAGTCAAGTGTTAAGTTAACACTTGTAAAACAAATGACTGATTTAATCCTTAAAATTGATGTTACAATTCTAATAAAATATATTATCTTTGTTAAAAATAATAATGTTTTCGATTTAAAATTCAACGACAAATAATTAAGATGATAATTTTTTGAAAATGGTATCTAAAAAATTCATGTATATGATACATTAACGTACCATTTCTGCTTCTATTTCACTCCAGAGTAGTAATAGTATTATAGGCACAAGCAAAGCCAATTAGGGCAGTACAGAAATACAACTAAATCTAACGAAAGCAACGAAGTAAGTAAACTTGTAAGATGATACTGCATCTTTACTTTTCGCATTTGCAAGAAAAATTTTGTTTCTATTTGGTTGTCATTTTAAAAGTGCAATGCAATATCATTTAGTGGTATGTCAATAATGCCCTATGTTATTTATAGTAGAGATATAAATAAATGGAATGAAATCATAAATGATTAAGAGTGTGTTTCGGTGTTTAGATGGGGAATGTTTTGAGGTAATCTAATGTTTTGAGAGAATTCAAATACTTTTAGATGAATTTCATTGTTTGGATAATAATATGGAAAATTTTCAAAATGATGGAAATCTATGAAGTATTTTGTTTAAGTTAAATTTAGAGAATTTCAAATGACACCTAAAAGCTAAGAATTTCAAATTTCTTTAATTTTACAATTTTTCAAATTTTGCATTTTGGTCCTCAAATTTTCCAAAGTTTTTAAATTGATCACAATAAATTTACAAAAAATTGCAATTTGACCTCTAATATTTTTTAGGAATTACAAATTAACCCTCAACTTATTCAAAATTATAAAGACCCTCAAATTTTTTTGAAATTTACAAATTGACCCATAATTTCAATTTTCAAATTTGGCCCAAAAAATTAAAATTTATAAAAGTTGCTCAAAAATGACGACAATGGAATTTTTTATTATTTCATTCAAACAAGGATATTTAGAAATGAAGTCAATTTAATTGAATCATTTGAATTCCCTAAAATTTTAAATTCTTCAAAATTTCTCAATTACCTCATCCAACATGTGCAATATTGCACATGTTAAAGCAACTAAAAGTATCAATTTTTTATTAAAAAATAGTAATTATCTACTAAAAAGTTATATATTTAATATAAAATACAAATTTACTATTTTGAGTTTCTTAACATATGCAAATTTACACATGATAGAAAAAACCCTTATAGAAAATATATAAATAAGGTTATGCTATCATGTGTCTTGAGGGCATATATTAAGTATTCAACGAATAACAAATTTTTGTTGAGAAAAGTTAATTCTCAACTTTTAAAAAATAAATTAACATAATTTTCAATACATAAATTTTACTTTTGGTACACTAACATAACATTTGCACATGTTTGCTTTTCCTAAAATATACTATCAGTATGAAAAGTAGGTGGGAAAAGTAAAAATGCATTGAGGAATAAACATTAATGGTTCAAAAAAAAATTGACCAAATTAATTGTTCAAACTTTTTTTTACCAAATTAATGGTTCAAACTTATTTATTTCTAGCTTCTGATGTGGATCATAATGGATTTAGGAACACACTTGTCAATATTTTGTGAAGTTTTTATTAATGACTAGGGTCTGTTTGGCAAAGAATAATAAGCTAGTTTATACTCCCTCCGTCCCAAATTGTATGTCGCTTTAGAAAAAAAATTGTCCCAAATTATATGTCGCTTTACAATACCAATGAAACATTAATGTTATTTTTCCTATTATATCTTTAACTATTTATTACTCTATATTTTTTCAATTCTTTAATTTATCTTTCTCATACCATTTATTAAGGACAATTTTGTAAAACAACTCATAATATCTCTTTCCCACACAAAATTAATTGTATATCTTAATACATGTGAAATGTCCAAAACGTCATACAATTTGGGACGGAGGGAGTACTAACTTACAATAATTATAAGCGTAACTATAAAAAAACATGTTTTTTTTTAACAAAGATATAAAAACATGTTTTGTAAGTTTATAACTATTTAATAGCTTGCAGCATTTTTTAATAACATAATGCAAGTATGCTTATAACTTAATTTTTCGTTCCATTTTTAACAAAATTAAACATATATTAAAACGTTAATTTTATTAAACACTCAATTTCAATTGGTTAGCTTATTCAATATTAGCTATCAACTAGTTTATCATCTATCTCATTCGTCATATCAACTACTCTAGTTTAATTTTAAAAGGACAAAAGTTTCACATTAGTATTCTGTAGCCGGCACAAAAATTCTAAATAAAAAAAAACAATGGATATTTATACACTCCACGGTAGAATGTATTAATTAGAAATTAATTAAATATTAGTAATAAGAGAGAGAGAGAGAGAGAGAGTTAAACGACAGATTAAGTTGGTTAGTAGAACAAGGTAGTGGAACACAATTTCTCACTCCAACGCGAAATGTCTGTTTTTCGTCTTTTACTATATACACCACCACCGTGTCGTTTTTACTTCTCATCGTCTATTATGTACTATCTTCATGAACCATGTATATGTGTCCAGGAAGAAAGAAAATCATATACTCTAAACAAAACCAACTTAAAAAAGTGAAGACATTTCTTCAAGAATTTGGTTTGCTATTGATTAATAAATAAACGAGAGAAAGGCAAACCAAAACAAATAATATCTAAAATGAGAGTGGGTTATTTGTGACCATAAAATGAGACTAACCTGAAAAGCTGAAGAGGCAGTGCCAAATATAAAGCCATGTGGAAAATCTGCCCTACTTATCTCCGTTGATAAGCATGTCTGAATCTCAAATAATATTGCAATTGCTGCTAATATCATAACAACAATGCTTCTGAACCCCATGTAATAATTAGGGGGTTGTGAATGATGAATGAAAGAGAAAAAAAGAGAGTGAGTTATGCAAATAGGTAGGAGTATTGTGGAACACGATTTGTAATTAAGGGAGTATATATATAGATAGAAATGACGAAATGGGAGTGGGATGGGAATGGGAAAGGAGTGTGAATGGCAATTGGAGACGCGTAGATGAAAGGTGAGAAGAATTAATGTGGCCCCAAACCAAACCAAAACAAAACAAAACAAACACTTATTTTGGAAAGTGGCTTAGATTTGCCTTCACACTCACTCTATTATGAGATTAGATTAGATAATGCTCCTATAACCGTTACCAATCTAATCTACTCCCTCCGTTCCTTTTTAATTGTCACTTTTGAAGAAAAAATTTGTTCCTTTTTAACTGTCACTTTCAAAGTTCAATGCAACTTTAAATAATGTTTTACCAATTTTATCCTTAGTTATTTATTACGGAGAGAGAAATATATGAGATTATATATTAAATGAATAAGGTTATTATAGTAAAAGTATAAATTATTGTATCAAAAGTAGTGACATTTTTCAATTGTCTTGATTTGTGTAAAATGTCAAAAAGTGACAATTAAAAAGGAACGGAGGTAGTATCTAATTAATGAGTTGTGGACTTTGGATGGTTCATATGTTCAGGAATATTTTTTTATTTAATTAAATTTCAATGTTGAACAAATATTATTATAATAATTATATTAGTTATTTATCAATTAGAAGCCTTGATTGAGTAGTGATCAAATTAAGTAATAAAGTTAGTTATATTTCTATTTAGATAATTAACTGATATGGACTCGATATGATTAGATGTGGCCCATGAATGAAATGATGAGAATCTATAATTGGTCATCAGACTATAAGAGGTTATGGTCGGTCCTCAATACACAGACGACATCCGAAGAAAACTTGAGGTTGAGGAAGAACCAAATCAGCCGCCACTTTATGGATCCAGGTATTCATAATGTCTTTAATCTACATAAACAATTCAATTAGATTTATGTTCAATGTTGTATTTGTTACCGCTAATTATTTATAATTTTGTTTTATATTGAGCATATTTTATGTATTTAGACATATTTAGACATTATTTATTAAGATTCTATATTGATATATATTGATTAATCATCCATGTTTTGGTTCGATTTTTGTTTTTGTGGGGTGATACATATCTGTCGTGGCTTTATATTTTCCTATTTGTTTACAAAGCCTATTTGGTCTATGATATTGATGCCTTTTTGTGTAGAAAATTGTTTTTCTCACTTCATAGAAAGCTAAAAAACACCAGTATTTTATGTTTTTAACCCCATCGGCAGTTAACTGTCGTCGGATCCTTCCCATCGGCAGTTAACTGCCGATGGGAAGGAACCCAGCGGCAGTTAACTGTTGTTGCCATGTTTTGCCTATAGTTTCTAAAACTTCACATTTTTTCATCTTAATGTGATCAAAAAACGATAAAATGAGTGAACAAAAATGATAAAATGACATGCGATTAAAGTGAAAAAGCTAAAAAAAAAAAGACAGCTAATTTTTTAACTTAAAAACTGTTTTTAATTTTTTAAAAAACATATTTAATTATAACAAAAACTAATTCTAACATAGTTTTAATTTTAAAAAAACTGATTTTAAAAAAATCAGTTTTTTAAAAAAAGATTTAATTTTTAAAAAAAAACTAATTCTAACAATTTAAAAAAAATGATTTTAAAAATCAGTTTTTATAAATTGTTAGAATTAGTTTTTGTTAAAATTAAATCTGTTTTTAAAAAAAATTAAAAATAGTTTTTAAGTTAAAAAATTAGCTGTCTTTTTTTGTTAGCTTTTTCACTTTAATCGCATGTCATTTTATCGTTTTTGTTCACTCATTTTATCATTTTTGTTCACATTAAGATGAAAAAATGTGAAGTTTTGGAAAATATAGGCAAAACATGGCAACGGCAGCTAACTGCGGCCGGTTTCCTTGTCATCGGCAGTTAACTGCCGATGGGAAGGATCCGGCGATAGTTAACTGCCGATGGGGTTAAAAACGTAAAATACCGGTGTTTCTTAGCTTTCGAAGTGTGAAAAGCAATTTTCTTTTGTGTATCCATGCCTCCATGTTAATTTTTTTGTTATCAATGCCTATTTGTAAATCGGTGTCAAAATTAAAGGAAACATGTGATACTGTCCTTATATTCATCGATATCATCATTGGTGATACTGTCCTTATATTGATCATGCCTATTTGTTTGCAATCCTCTTTGGTAGATGATTTTTTTTTTCTTCTTTCAAATCCATCGATGCCTTTGTATTCATGGATCGGGAGTGCAGTTTTGTGATTTTGGATTCCATTAAAATTATCCTTTGATTTAACCCTATTTTGTCTCTTTTAGTTTAATTTTGAAACAAATCGCTATATGATTGGGATTATTTCCTTTAATTATGGATAGTTTTCTATTTTTGCCAAAACAATTTTCGTTGGATTTAAAATTATTTTTTTATTTTAATTTTTTAAAATTGAATCATGGATGACATGTCCATAAAAGTAGCACATGTATATATTTATTTTCATAAGGAAGGGATTAGTATTATTTTTGAAGCCATTATGTTTCTGGGCATTGAAGCCATTGTGTTTCTGGGCATCATTTCCTTTCTATGTGGTTATTTGTTAATTTGCTGGAATTTATTTTCATGATTATGATCGCATATAATTTGGCAGTTCTTTGTTTATGGATTTTTTTTTAGGTGACAACTTGGGTACCCATCAATAAAAGGTGGGTAACACAACTCATGCTGAGTTGGCACCAATCAAAGTTATTTGTTTGTTTTCTAATATTTTTAATGTTATATAAATACATTGTTTTGATTGGGCCAACTCAACATGGGTAGTATTACCCACCTTTTATTGATGGGTAAACAAGAATTTCCCTTTTTTTTATTTGGTCTTCTTTAAAATCCACTAATGATGTTTACATGAATGTCATGGACTCTAGAATTGATAAAGGTTGCATCAAATAAAGATTTTTGGTTGATACAGTTTTTCTTTTGTCATCAAATTAAGATTTTTGGTTAATAATTTGATAAAGGTTGCATTTTATTATTATTGTTTTCGGTGATATCCTTTTTGGTTGATATGATCTTTCTATTTATTGTGATCTTATTATTTGATTTGATTTATATTTGAAATTAAAATTTGATTGATTGATTCACACAAATTTTATACTTAAAGTTTGATTCTTTACCTTTTGAAAAATATGGACTTTAGAATTGTCTCTTCATTCTTTGGCACATAAGAATATATTTTCTTTATTTATGAAAATATTGATTCTAGAATTAATTTTGTTTATTTATTTAAAGAATCATTCCATATATGAATCAAATTATGGCATGAATATTTTTGTATATATAAAGGTTCAATTTTAATTTATTGAACATTGAATATTTGATTTGCAACATTAATGTCGTCTTTAAATTTATTGTTATTAAATTTCTACGATAATATATTTTTCTCCGGTCATACATTATGGATATATTTCATTTTTATTTATTGTTACTTTAAGTGGCATCTGTAAATGCATTGTCATATATACATCGGTGTTGATTTTTGACTTGCATGTTCTTTTCAATTCCACTAAAAAAAATTCACACTTAAAGGTTGACGAGTGGCTTAATGGTTACTCGGCAACATAATAGATTAATTCGGCATATATTTGTGTATAGTGCCTTGGAAATTTAATACATTTCCCATTTCAAATTATTTATTAAATTGTTTGGTAACTTTGGTTGATTTAGTTGAAACAACAAGTTGACACGCCGGAGTTGGCTGCTGGCACAACAGGGTGGTGCTTCAGGATTCCAATGTACTGCGTCCAAGATCAGAACGAGCTTGCCGGCGGACCACTGCCATTAAAAGTAACATCTTGATTCAATTGAAATTACACCCATTGTCTGATGTGATAACATCTTAATGTGGCAATTATGAAGTTTTCCATGTGGTAATGAGGATGTCAAAAGGCACTCATTGTCTGTCTGACAGGACTTCTTAAGTTTTTCCATGTGGGTAATTAGGATGTCAAAAGACACTCATTGTCTGATAGCACTTATTGTCAATATTTGATCATTGCATTGATGGTATCGCTTATAGTTAATTATTGGCAATCAAAAGATTGCAGATTAATGATTCGTCTAGTATCTTGTTTTAGTCTTTTAATTTACAACTTGTGATGGTAAATATGTGGTGATTCTTAAATTTTCCATGTTGGTAATGAAGATGTCAAAATACACTCATTATCTGACAAACAAAACTTAAGTTTTTCCATGTAAACAATGAGGATGTCAAATGACACTTATTATCTGACATACTTATTACCAATGTTTGATCATTATGTTGAGAGTATTACTTGCAATTAATTCTTGGCAATCAAATGATTGTGGATTAATGATGCGATTGATATCTTATTTTTGTCTTTTAATTTACAAATAAAGATAAATTGTGCATGTCTTATAATTAATTCTTAACATGCCTACTATTGTTTTGTGATTGTAAACTCATTCAAGTATTTAAGGGCTTATTTACACACCTATGATGGTAAACATGTGACGATTATAAGATTATTATTTTTTTAATTGTCATTGTTTGATCATTGAAATACAATACCACTAGCAATTGATGTTATTGTCTAAAGACATGATGTAATGGTGTAGTGCATATTTTAGTGAGCATATTTCACTACTTTTTTTCTCTTTAAACTAATATATTTTATGTATTTGCTAATTTGAGTTGAATTTTTAACTCTTAAAAGTTTTAACTTTTAGGATTTAAAGAAGAATATTAACATTGTTCTTCAAAGATGTATCAATTTAGAATGGATAAAATCGATAAAGAATGATTTATTTATTCTTTTAACTAATTTTAGATTGACGCTACTAGTTTTGAGACGCAAATTGGTTTAAAAAACTACAAGTTTTTTTGTCCCACAATTTATTGAAATTTTGAGACGTAAATTGTTAAATTTCCTTGAGGATATTGAGTTTAGCGGAGAGATAATTTAATAGAAAATAATTGAATGAGGAAGAATTGGTTCTAAACTAATTCATATAGTCATTATGATTATTATAGTATATCTAGATCATCGTGAGGACATTATTGTTCTTCCTCTCAATTGAGTTAAGAAATTAATTAGTATAGATCAAACTCAACACCCTCATGAACTAGGGCATCAGATATCATAAAGAATTATCTAAAAAGAGAAATTATATTTGTATAATTTAAAGACTCTATTAAGACACAGTCATAATACTAGTTTGCTTATTATAATTTTGGAACCATATAAGATGGATGTCAATACAGTATTTCTTAATGTCGAAGTTAATTAAACATATGGTGCAACCAGATAAAACATTGTGACAATATACACAAAGTATATAGTTTTCAACAAGGTAATTAAAACCGGACCGGCCTGTTCAATCAGTTGGACCGGGAACCGGACCTGTATCCGGTCCGTTCACTGGTAAAAACAGGAACCGTCAAAAACCGGAAAATTGGTCAAAAACCGATAAAAAAACAGAAAACTGGTGGTTTGGTCGGTTGTATGGTTTAACCGTATCTTAATTTTTGTAGAGAAAATAAGGGAAGAAATCGGTGTAGAAGGAATCAGGGAAAATGCTAGATTTCATATTCTTCCATCTCAGTTTTATTATAGCAGAGAAATGAAAATATATGGCTAAAATGTACTTTTGGCCCCCAAGTTTCACGAACTTGCGATTTTGGCCCCCCAAGTTTAAAAATAGCACTTTTGGTCCCCTAAGTTTCACCCCCTTTGCAAAACCATGGTCCCCCTTTGACCGAGTCAAAATCAAGGGGGGCCAAAATTTTGCATGGTTTTGCAAAGGGGTGAAACTTAGAGGCCAAAAGTACTATTTTCAAACTTGGGGGGCCAAAAGTGCATTTTAGCCAAAAATATATAAAAACATTGTTATTTCTTGCTTATTCTTTGATCTTTTGCCGGCAGAAGTTAGATCGAAGATGCAGTACACAGTTAGATAAGAGATAGGCAGCCGCACAAACTATAATGAGAATATGGGATTAGGGTTATGTATTATGAACTAGACTCTAACCCGTGCGATGCACGGGTTTTGTATAGCTTCATATATAACTATCAAATGACTATATTATTACTTTTATAGTTATATTCAGTATTATATTATCAAACTATCTCAAAAAGTAACAAAAATAAAAGATGGACTGCAATAAAAATAACAAATCAAAAGAAAAAATATATACAAAAGCTAGCACCAAGAAATTGATCCTAACCACAAAAGCTGTTAATCGAAAGAAAAAAATAATGAAAAGGAATTGTTATTTAGTAACCGAAAGAAAAAAAAAATAAAAAGGAACGTTACGTGGTAATTGAAATAAAAAATAATAATAATAAAAAGGAACCGCTAATAATGAAAAGGAACTACTATCAAAAAAGGAATTGCAATGGCGTTAGTGACTTTTAAAAAAATGACATTTTCATGTGTTATCTGATTCAATTCCTTGCATATTTTTTTTTCATAAAAATTAATTAGGTTCGTCAAAAAGGGTGGTGTTATGGTTATTAGGTTCAATTGCAAGATGGTGAGAGAGATGAAAGTGAGTGAGAAATGATTTACGAATTGTGAGATTGAAAGAAAGAGGACCCGAGATTTGTGTTGAATACACAACATTGAAACAATCACATGTCATAAAAAACATCAGTACCTTGGTGGTAAGAGTTGTGAATTGAAAGCATGTGGTACCTGGTTCGATCCCCATCCGAAGTTTTTTTCATAAATTTTTATAACTAAAAAGTAGGGTTAATGATTAGGGTTAGAGCAACACTACTTAACATTTAGTATGAAAAAAAGAATAATGAAGAAAAAGCTAAAATTCACACAATCACATAACAAAATCAATAATTTTCAAACCCTAATGTCAAGGATTCGAAATTAACAAAATTCAGACAATCAATATCAACATTGGTCATAATTTTTTGTCAATTCGATGAAAGATGGTGTGAATTGGTGAGAGAAAGCGAGTTATCGGCAATGACATTTACGATCGTCAGTTGTTGGTGAGGTGGCAGTTGCGGCGGCGGCGTGATGTGTGTGGATCAGTGAGAGAAAGTGATTTTTCGGCGGTGGCAGTTACGGCGGCATGTGTTGTTGAAGTGGCAGTTGCAACGGTGGCGGGATGTTGTTATTGGGGTCACCGGCGGCGGTGAAAATGAAGTTGAATCGCATGATGTGTGTGAATGACGTTCAATTCGTGTTCAAATGATGTTGGAATTCAGGGTTGTGAGAATGACTTAAAGTGAACTCGCATTTGTGCTAGATAAATAAAATGAAAGCAACTATAAGTCACAAAAAACTTTAGTATGGTTGTGATCTACCAAAACTTGGTCTGGGGTTCAACTTTCAGCAGGAATTGTTTTTCATAAATTTTTTTCAAAACCAAAAATATAAAAATAAAGGGAAATGCGATTTGTTACGAAACGAAACGCAAGAACTATTTATGTCCATAGATTTAAACAACTACTACCCTATGATTTCCGTTAAAAGGGGGACATAGCAGTTTTTTTATAAAAACAATCATTCCACTTGCAATTCTTGCATTTCTTGTATAAAGCATTCGTACTATCTAGCACTACTCAAAAATAAAAAAACATGTATTTAATTATTACCGGTTGAACTCCAGTCCGACCTCTGAACCTTGAACCCATGAGTTCACCGGTTCAATGTCCGGTCTGATTTTGATTACCTTGGTTTTCAAAGTAATAGAATACACTTATGAGTTAAGACGTTAGTTTATTTAAGTTTTACCACAAATTCTCATAAGGTAATTGTCTATTTTGTTTTGAGATAATATTGTGAAGAGTTATGGGTTTTACAATATTAGTGGGAGTAAGTTTCTATTCTTAGTTTAATGTGTCGATTTTATTTTATTTAGTCAAGATGATATATGTTTGTTCCTTCAAAAAAAGATGATATATGTTTGTTATGTGAAACCAAGAAATCTATAACAAAGTTTAGCGATGAAAGATCTTCGGGACACATCTTTTGTATTAGACTTTAGGTACTAAGAGATTATTCTCAAGGAATCATTCAGATGTCACAAAAGAGTTATATCAATAAAGTTGAAAATAAATTGACAAACGATAATAAATTATGTGTGACCTCAATCACCAAAAGAGACTATTTAGTATATAATAAGATTGTTTAGGTGATATTTAAAGCATTCAAATTTGAACTGTTGAAAAGACAACCATAATGATTATTAAAGAGAACAAGAGAGTTTATGCTTACATCAGAGATCTAACAATTTGGAGATCGTTAGTATGTTAGGCTATAGTTTTTTGGATGTCTATATATAATAAACATCCTAACTCCCGAAATGACTGTAAGTATTTATGTCACTTGGTTGTATATGTTAAACTGTATTAAACCACTCAAGTTATACATAGTTCCATAATCCAGTCGTATAGTTATTCAACAACAAATTTTATGAAGTTTCTTGCCTTGTAGATTATTGTTGTTGAAAGATACAACATATAGAGATAAATTTTATGCTAGATGTCCCACTAATCAATGATTTGACATCTAAGGTCTTTGATATGGTTGTTGTCATTACTTAATGATGTCTTGGATTAGTGGGAGTCTATACCAGAAATTGTGAGCACCAAAATCTAGAAGAATAGGGCAATGATCAGACTTGAATCTAAGTAAATGAGAATTTCTGAAACTTGGAAATTTATTTTTCCACCCCTTATTAGCCACAAATCTACCAAGTCTAGAAGTAATAAACTTATCATCGGCCTGATTATTGGCCCAAGTAAAAGCAGTCCCTTGATAACCTAAATCATCCAAATTACACAAGTTAAAAGTGTCCGTATGGGATTGAGCAATGTGAGAATCCATCTGATTGCCCACGCCCTTGTCAGAGTGATTTAAAACAATATTAAAATCTCCAAACACAAGGCAGTCACAACTAGGATTCTCAAAGAAAAGATCTTTAATCAGAGTGCAAGTTTTTATTTTATCAGTTTTATTAGGGTACCTATAAATACTAGAACCACGCCAATTAGTATTAGCCAAAACCATGGCAGATTGCATGGGATAGCTATTGCTAGAAATGTTGTCCTCATCACTCATTTATTTTTTGCTGATGAAAGTTTGATGTTTTGCAGAGCTGGTGTAAAAGAGGTTCAGGAACTCAGTAGGATTTTGGGTGTCTATCAAGTAACCTCTGGACAGAAAATTAATATGAGCAAGTCTAAACTCAGCTTCAGTGGGAATGTGGATAGTCCTAAGAAGGATCAAATTCACAATGTTCTTCCTATTCCAATTGTTGACAAAATTAAGAAATATTTGGGCTTCCCTATGTATATGGAGAGATCTAAGAAACAAATGTTTAATTTCCTAGCTGACAAGATAAAGAAAAAACTAAAAGGATGGAAGGAAAAAAGTCTCTCATTTGCTGGGAGGGGTTTACTGATTAAAGTTGTTGCCCAAGCAACGCCTACCTACATTATGAGTTGTTTCCTTATCCCAAAAGAGGTGTGCATTCAACTTGAGAGGATGATTTGTGATTTCTAGTGGGGCCAAAGAGGGAGTAGCAGGAAGATTCATTGGACTAAATGGTAGAATCTGTGCATCCCCAAGAAAGAGGGGGATATGGTTTTAGATGCTTGAGAGATTTCAATCTAGCTATGTTAGCTAAACAAGGATGAAGGCTGAGTACAGATCCTAACTCTCTGGTAGCTTCTGTTTTAAAAGCTAAATACTTCCCAAAAACTCGTTTCCTAAAATCTAAGGTGGGTCATCAACCTAGCTATATGTGGAAAAGCTTTCATCATGCAAAATGGATCCTCAACAACGGGTGTTTATGGTCAGTGGAGAATGGGGCAACTATCAACATCTGGGAGGATAATTGGGTACCAAGCTTAAATGGGTTTAAGATTCTGACTCGGAACAATCCAGATACAGATGTGTTGCTAGTTAGGGACCTTTTGGATCTAGATAACAAGGATTGGAACATCAATAAACTTCAGGATCTGTTTAACCATGTTGATCAGGAAGCTATTAGATAGATACATCCCCTAAACCTCGACGATGAAGACAGGTTGGTTTGGGATAAGTCTAAGGATGTAACTTATAGTGTGAAGTCCGGGTATTATTGTATGAAAGAGTGGGAAAGAAATAGGCAGATAAAATCTTCAACTTCTCAGCATCACACCAATATGTGAGGGAATCTCTGGAAGACTGACTGTACTCCTAGACAACAGACTCTTTTATGGAGAGTGCTTAAAGGTTTGCTTCCAGTTAGGGAGCTTCTGAATAAGAGAGACATCAATTGCAATATTCTCTGCCCTACATGCCTATCCAAAATTGAATCAACCTCACACTGTTTTAAAGAGTGTGAAACAGCTAGGAGGGTGTGGTTTAGTTCCCCTTTACAGATTAATTTCAATAATTGCCCAACTGTCAATTTTCCAGGATTGGCTCATAGCTATGTTAAAGGACGCAAATAAAGATAGCATAAAGTTAACTATAGATATCATTGATTCTACTTCGGAAAGTTGTTTTTGAATCAGACTGTGAAATTCTAATCAAGGCTATAGGAAGAGTTCCTAGATCTAGACATAGCTAGGGAAGATGTATCGATCAATTAGACAAGTTTCTAGGAAATTTTGATAGAGTGACCTTTGTTCACACTAGGAGGGAGGGTAATAGTAGAGCCCATGGGTTGGCCCAATTAGCTCTTAGATTGCAGTATAAGATATGGATTGAAGAAGACCCAAGTGAAATTTGGGCCCAATTGTATTCTGACTCTCATGAATGCATATTTGTCTTTATTAAAAAAAATCAGATGTGCGCTTAAAGAAATTTGATATAATTATGAAGATAAGTAGCCCAAGTGGGAGATTGTCGGAATATTTTCTTATTTAATTATATTTCAATGTCATTATGTGGGCAAATATCTTAACTAATTACTTGATATGAACTCAATATGAGTGGATGCGAAGATGGTCCATGAACAGAATAATGGGAAACCCTAATTGACCATCACACTATAAGAGGTTATGGTCCTCAATACATCGTACACGACATATTCTCTCTTCTCCTCATCTGAAGAGAACTTGAGGCATAAAGGTACCGATTGAGGAAGAATCAAATCAGTCGCCGCAATCTATTATGCTATCTTTTCTGATGTGTTTCAGATTGCTGAATAGAACCTTTTCATCATGGATCCATGCATTCCGAATGCCTTTAATCTATATCTTTGATAAATCAAACATGTTGTAGATCTGATTATATTCATGCTCAATGTTTTATTTGTTTCCACTAATAATTTTTACTTTTGTTTTGTATTGAGCATATTTTATGAAATTGATATGTATTTAGACATGATTCCAACACAATGTTGTTTTAAGAGTATTGCTGACGAGTGTTTATGTGACACTCTTTAAGAATTCTACATTAAGAAATTATTCATTAAAAAGGTTAAATACTTCAATTTCCAATGCATTAGATAGATAAATTTTCATAAAATTTAATATTTAAGGTATGTAAAGAGTGTATGGGGGCACTCATTAACATTTCCTTGATTTTCATTATATAATAAAATTTTAATCTACATTTCTAACCAACATATTAAAATGGAAGGTCATCGATATTGTGACTATGTGACAATAGAAAATTGGTTATCACAGGAAAAAAATTATTTCATTAAGAGAGAAATTCTAACATGTATCACCTTTGATTAGTATTTAAAAAAATGTTTAAAACTCCAACGATGATAGACATCACTCATTGATAGTGGATGTTAATGAACCTCCTCAAATAATGATTTTAATAATATCAGTTTGATTAAAACAACAAAAAATAAATATATAACTTGTATTAAAACAGCAGAAAAAATGATATGATTGTAAAGGTTCAAGGTAAAAAAATATACTGCTACCCACGTAAAGTTGATTATTGCTTTTTTAAATAGGGACACTTGTGGCCCATTTGTCTCATTTGGGCTTCCATTATGATTATGCCTCCTTTGCTTTTCATAAGGAAAATTGCTATTTTCATCATCAATTTTGCTCCAAAACACTAGGAAATACGAAAATACATCCCGACGACAGTTAACTGTCGCTGGCTAATGTTGTTGTTGTTAACCCCCCGACGGCAACTAACTGTCGCTTGGGGTATTTTTGTATTTTCCTAGTGTTTTTAGAGCAAAATTAATGGTGAGAATAGCAATTTTCGTTCATTAGTCATAACCGCATAACCCAATGTCTTAATTACTAAGTATGGTATCGATAATGTAGAGAGAGTATGGATAGAAGAAGCCGCTCTTTTTTCTTCTTCTTTTGTATCTTATGTGAGTCATTTGGATCTCTAATTTTCTATCAAATATGGTTTTTATTAAAAAAAAAACACACATTTTAATTTGTGAGAAAGTTTTTCCTCATCACAAGACTTAGACACATCATTTAAACACACAAAAATGATAAAATGCATAAGAAAAATAAACCAAATAATATGCATTTTAAAATAAATTATGTGTATTTTTTGTGTAAACAAAATAATTTTATGTGAGCACTTAGGCACCTTAAAATTTAGTTGCATACCTATTGTCTTTTTTATGTAGAATGGATACTTATATATCTATCATCAAATTATGTATTTTATATCAACTTTCTATATATTATTAATTTAAAATAAATTTTTATTTTCGATTTGTTTTATTTGCGGATACCAATTTTTTGGGAAAAGATTTTGGAACATATATATTTTTTTATCAATTTTATACAAAATTTTGTCGGTTACAATTTTTTGCCATTTTTCTCATCGTAGGATGCATGCGAACTTGGGTTGATTGTTGGAGACCATGAATGGTACACGGTGTGGTGGAAGAGAGTGGATTCTCTCAATTGAAAAAAAAGTGACAAACTACCATTTTAGTCCTTAAAAGTGTGCTTTGTTGTCATCGTAGTCCATAACTCACATGAAAACACAAAATAATCCTTGTATATTCGTTCAGTTAGTCGTTTTCGTCTATAATGTTAGTTTAAGACGTTAACTCTTGTGAAAAAAAAACACTTGTGAAAAAAAAAGCTGACATGTCACTTTTTATGGACAAGTGCCCAAATGATGTAGCTTCGTGGATGAGGACCAAAATGAAAGAAGAAAAAAAAAAGGTGCCTTGGTTATTTTAAAATCCCCCAATCTAAAAAAATGGAAACCCTAATTTCTTCAAATTCCTTCTCTTTAATTTTCTGTCAAATGCTAACCGAAAAAGCAACATTAAGATGAATGCTCTTTTCTTTTAAGTGATATTTCTAAAATATAATGATCACAAATTAATTTTCTTTTCTCTCAAATGAGAAAATAGATGTGGTGGAAGGAAACATCAAACTGTAGAATCCACATGAAACAATGTCGGAGAACATTGAAACCTAGCTTGCTTGCGGCTGCAAGATATGATTCCGAGGATGCTTAAGGAAGAACATCTATTTGCATGGTTGCTGCGAATGAACATGGATATTGTGGAGTATTTAATTAATAGAGGAGTGGATCTTAATCCAGCAAATGAGGACAAGAATACACATCCTCATTGGGAGTGTCTCGATCAATTGACATGTACTAAGTAGTTAACCATTTTCACTATTCTACTATAATTTGGAAAGGGGTAATCCACCTCCTTCAAGGAAACTCCAAACTTCATGCGCATATAACTAGTTATAACATCACTGAATTTTGGATCTCTCATAACCACAAAAATAATGAGAAGCTTCAAAGCGTTGGAAATAGAATTACTCAAAAATCTAAATCTTTAAGTCTAATTGTTTTTTAGTGCTCAATCAAGTATATGAATTTGGTCATTAACTTGATGCTGAAATTTTTTGTATGACTTTATTTCATAGTTTGTATGTTCTTTGGGACTCCCGCAATTCTCAAAGTCAAGGGTGTGAGTCTTTTCCAACTGAAATTAGTTTACATATTGTTGTAGTTATTTCAACCCCAAGCAAAAGAAAATGATAATTTTTGTGGTTGCCTTTACTAATCTCTCCCCTTTTATTTTACTTCTCAAAAAGTTGAACTTTAGATGTTGTATAATATTATCATCTTTCCAGCGAATTCATGATTCTTTGGAAAAGTTGGAGATTTTTATGAAAGGTCGCTATAGCTTAGAAGGTTCAAATTATAGCAAGAAGATGATGATTGAAGCAAAAAAGAAACTAACAAATTAAATCTTGAAATTTGCTACAAAAATTGTCATATGATATGAATGTTGCTTTTTTTAGTTAGCATTTGACAAAAAATAAAAAAGAGAAGGAACATAGGTATTAGGGTTTCTATTTTTTTTCCAGATTAGGGGATTTTTAAAATAACCAAGGCACTTTTCTTTTCTTTCATTTTAATTTGATCCCTAAAGCCATATCATCAAAACAATTGGCCATAAAAAGTGCAACATCAGCTCCTTTTAACATAATTAATTAACATCTCAAACTAACATTAGAGATGAAAACAACTAACATAATGAAGAGATAAAGGTTATTTTGTGTTTTCATGAGTCCGAGACTACTATAACAACGAGTTACACTTTTATATAGTAACATGGTGGTTTAATTTGTCCAAAAAACAAATTTAAGAAAATAATGTGTAGATCTTAATCATTTATCTCAATATATTATTAATGGTTAAGATCTATCTTGACCATTGATCTCAACTTTATTAATAGTTAAGACATACTATTACATTTGATTATTAATAAAATAGAAATCAATGTTGAAGATCTCCACATTATTTCTTTAATTTTTTTTTATTTGTGCCCAAATATTTTCCACATTTTTGGGTCCTTCTCATTCCTCCCAGCACCGCACCGATGATAGAATTTGTTATCAATTTGAGACCGTATATACGTGTTGAGTGTGTCCAATCCATCCAACCCAACGTGGCAGATGCTGTATAAGCTACGGTGGCAGCAATGCTACTCCTCACTCACCGCTTAATTAAGCACTCAAGTATATTATAATGCATTTCCTTTGAATATTAATCCATATAATAACATCTCATAATCTCACTGAATTTATACATTTTGTTTCTTTAATATTAAGAATATGGCACAACAACAACAACAACGCCCTGACGATCCATTTCAAAATCTTTCTAGAACGGACGATAGTGAAAATGATATTCAGAAGAACGATGCATTCCAAAGTGGTGCTACGGAACCAGTAGCCGCGTACCCGGTAACCGCGTACGCTTATGAGGCCACCGGAGTTGCTCCTGCTGATGGTGGTGGAATAACCACCACCCCCTCAAGGTATGAATACACTGCTGTATATGGCACTGCTGCTCCTGGATTTGGCGATGCAAATGCTGGTGGAGGACAGGGTGGACAAGAAGCAAATATGGGTGGCGGTGGTGGTGGTGCTGCTGCTGCTGCAGGTGGTGATACTGGAATGAACATGAACATGGGCGGCAATCAGCAGAAATGAAGAAGCTGCGTGCATTGATGTATAAGGCCATAGGCCATAGCTAGCTATAGTGTTATTAGTGCTTAGTTTTTTTTCTTGGTGCTGGCGATAGTACTTAGTTAGTTTGTGTGTTTTGCTGCTAAAAATAATGTCATGACAAGATCTATAGTGTTGAGTTTGCTATATAGTTTCTAAGAATAGAGTCTGTTTCTGTTGTAACTAAAATAATATTATAAATAATAATGTTCCTTTGTGTTTGTTTTCACTAATTATAGAAATATGATTTTCTGTTGTCAATATTATAGAAATAATGTGGCACTTGGTGCGTCTAGGATCAAAAGAGTTAATTTTTGATACATTTCATTAACATATCAAATGGATTTTGATTAATTTTAAATTTTATAGAAATGATTATAGTTTTCAATCTAATGATGGATTTTGTAATATGGAAAAGAATTATCCAACATGTCATGTGTTAAGGATATATATATATATATATATATATATATATATATATATATATATATGGATATGTGATAAATAAAATTTTTTTTTTCAAGTAAGAGATATATATCCATAAAATATCAACCTCAATTATGACATCGACATGCCACACGTTTTTTGGTTTATTTCTGGCAAGGCCACAATCATCAGAAAACTGCTTGACCATTGTTATACCCCAATTTTTGACCTAAAATTCTTTTTTTACTCGTCTTTTTGGTTCGGAATTTTTCGTCGTCTCAGATAAAATTTCGACAGAGAGGTATTTTAAAATACCTCATTTTTTTTAATTTCGTTCGGGTCCGTCTTTTTGTTTTTATTATTATTTCTATCTTTATTTTTATTCTTTTAAATATTTTATTTGTTATTTTATTTAGCATCTTTATTATTTATTTATTTTCTTCCTTTTTATTTACTTACCTTTTTTAATCAGCTGACTTTTTTTATTTATTGTAGAGGAGACTTTGTTAATATTCATTGTGTTTTAATTTGTCTCTAATTTGTCCATTATTGAGTATTATTGTCATTTAATTTGTCAACAAATTCTTTATGGAGCATTAGTGTTGGCATTTAGTATTTTAACAGAGAGTAGCAGCACAGCCAAAGGGGGGGAATTCGGAATCCACACGCACAAAAAAATTCATCTGAAGCAAAACACAAAAAAAAAAAACAAATCACCACAACCACCCAACAACCCACAACACGTCTCCATCCTCCCAACCCCCTCAACAACGCGCCACTCCATACTCATCCCCCTCCAAACCGCAAAATTACACACACTACACAACAGCCACGACCCAGCCGTACATCCCCACTCCTCCCCATCACACGACCACAAATCCGGCCACCAACCTTCCCAACTCCCCAGCCACTCACGGCCTCACTCACTCCCACTCACACTCGGCCATAACCCAAATACAACCACCAAACACGCACGGCTCCCTCTCCAAACCAGCCGCGCCACCAACCACTCACGACCTCTCTCCTAACCGCCCTCCTCTCCCAAACATCACACCAAACCGCGCCACCACCACTTACCAAAACCGAATCAAAACCCAAACCCACCATCAAAACCAAGTCCGAAAGAAAAGAGGTAGTTTTTCTTAAAAACTTTAAACCTAGATCTAGCTTTTAGGAAAGGGGATTCGAAATTTTGAAGTTAATTTTTGGTTAGAGGGTAAGGAGAGGATTTCAAAACATAAAAAAAAAATTTAAAAAAAAAAAGAGTTTGTTGCTCCGGCGCGGTGGCGCCGCCCTCTGGACCGGCCAACCACCACGCCGGAGAGTTTTTCCGGCAGTCCTTTAGTGAGAGAAGTCAGAATGTTGTTTTGAGAGGATCTAGTGAGAAGAAGGTGTAGAGAGAGGGGAAGAAGAGAAAAATGGCCTCTTGGTTCTGATTTTTTCTTTATAACCAACCCAATTCTGCCTAAGCCCAGCACTCAGCCCAGTTTCTTCTCCCTCCAATTTCCAGATTACTGTTCGCCCCCCCCCCCCCCTCTTTTTTTTCCTTATGCACCCCCTTTTTTCTCTATTTTCTTTTCTTTTATTTTCTTTCCTTTTATTTCTTTTCTCGCATTTTAATTTCAGTTTTATTTTTATTCTCATGCATTTTACCTCACTGCCTTTATTTTTAGCACATCATGCATTTTTTTTATTTTTATTATTTTTCTTTTATTTCATGCATTTTCATTTCTTTTGTTTATTTTAGCATATTTATTTATTGCATTTGCAATTTTATCTTTGTTTATTTATTTTGTTTTTATTCTATTAGAATGTATTTAGGACCAATGTAAATATAAATGAGAATTTGCACTGACACTCACTTCATTTTATTCCGCTTTATGTCTTTTATTTATTTATTTTATTTATTTTGCTTTACAGAAAAAAAAATACAAAAATATTAGGTTAGTTTAATTTCAAAAGGGATTTCGTGGTGATCCAACGTCACTACGGACATTCCTCGTATTTAACTCTTAGTTACGTTTTAGTCTTAGTTCATTATCAAAAAAACCAAAAAACATGCAAATAATCAAAAATCACAAAAAAATCTTTTCTTAAATAAACCTTGATTTTCAATCCAGTGTCCTTTTTTCTTTTATTTTCTTTAAACAACCATTAATCCACTTTAATAACACTTTAATCATTTTCAAAAATAAAAAAACACAAACCAATCTCATTTTGCCACTTGGCTTTTATTTTATCTTTAAAACCTTTTTTTAAAACTAATAAAAAACACAAAACAAATCAACCGTTATTTGTACCCCGAACTACGAGGTTTTGATCCCTCACGGGTACGTAGGCAAAGGATCTTGTCCTTCCAAATCATAAAAAATACAACAAAAAACATTTTTATTTTTTTTTTCTCACTATTCTAATTCATTCTTTTCTTTTTTTTAAAAAAAAAAAAATAAGCAAGTTATAGCCAAAATAAATAAATAAAATCAAGAGGTTCTCGTAGAGTACTACGAACGTTTAGGGTGCTAACACCTTCCCTAAACGTAACTAACCCCCGAACCCTAAATCTTTTAAAATGTGGTAATTTAGAACTTTTTTCCACCTTTCTTTTAAAAAATTAAAAGTTCAGTCGTGAAATAAAATTAGTGAGTCAACGCTAATCAATAGCTTGATCTCCGAAAATCACCGCGACAGAAATGGCGACTTCACTGGGGAATAACATAGAGGGTTGAGCCTAACTTGAATTTATTTAATTATTTTTTGCTATAACTTGCTTAAAATAAAAATAAGAATGTAAATATGTGCCTATGTGTTTTTTTCTTTTTACGTGAGTGGTGAGATAAGTCCTACACCCGGACTTGAGGGAAACATAAGATAGGATGGTGGTATAATCAAAGTGTCTTTCCGAGGGTAAATTTCGGATGTGGCTCATGTGATAACCCCACTCAATGGAGGAATCTTAGAAGTATTACTATGTCGGCATGAGTAAGTCGTGTTCGGCATTGATATTTTCAAGTAACATATGAAGTTGAGGACCTTTAGTTACCTTTAACCCATCTTGGCTTTTTAGGACGTAGTGCGGTGGCTAACCAAGAGTAATCTTGAATTAGTTGATACGCGATACTACACTCAAACGAGACTTTCTTACAAATATTATTGGATCGGGAGTCAATCTCGTAACCCGACGATATTTGGAAGGGGTTGAGGACTTTGGGAACTTGGTAGAACCCGTGATACAGGTACATGTGAAACCATAGTCCTTACCAAATGGCGTGTTTACCCTTGACTCCAACATTTTGGAATTAACCTCACCATGTTTTCTCCGTTCTTTAGCATAACCATGCATGCATGCACTCATTCATAAACATTTTTTCATCCAATTATCGAAGGACTTAAACAAGTTTTTTTTAAACATCATAGAGAAGCTCTAGGAAGTACACCTTCAAGAGCCCTGATTTGTTGAATTTAAGGAAGCTAGGAGTCTTTAGATTTTTTTTAAAAAAATCTAGCTTCCACTAAAGGACTTTTGAATTGGTCCCTTGGCTTGGTTTCTAAAAAAGAACTATTTTGTAAGGCCTTGATGCTCAAATGAAATGTTCAAACCATGATGTTTACAATTACTTCAACAAAGTCCTTCGATAACAAATCTTTCTTCTTTTTTGCATACGTATAATCATGCATCATATCGCATTCATAGTTTCTAAATCGAGTCTCACATTGTGTTCACTACTTCAGAGGTCGATCAGCCGCCGTCCAAAGAAAGTGGCCCGACGAATTCTCCACAAACTGAATCGCATTTACAACACTATGGCTAATCGGAAAAGAATGGATCTATTAGAGCAAGAAAACCAGAACCTCCGGGAAGAGGTGGTCAATCTCCGGGAAGGGATGGAGAAGTTGACCTCCATGATGAATGCTCTGTTGGCTTCCCAAGCCCAGACGTCAGTTCCTCAACCTGCTGTCACTACTCTTGAGCAGCCAATCTTATTTGCTTTACCAACTTCTACCATACTTGCTCCACCGCCGGCGCGTCTAGAGCTTACCCATGGGGATGTCATTCCTATCAGACGAAGGTTTTCATCCCACCTCTTTTGGAACCCCAACTCCGGCTATCCAGAAATCAGCTCCAGCCCCAACAAAGGCCTCAGCAACAATATCAACAACAGCCTCGACAACAGAATCGGGTTCAGCGGGTATCCCATTTTGATCCAATCCCCATGGCGTATGCAGAGTTGCTTCCCGCTTTGCTGGGTAAAAATCTTGTTCAAACTAGGGCACCTCCTAAGGTACCTGAAAGGTTGCCACAGGGGTATAGACCTCATCTTTTTTGTGCTTTCCATCAAGGGGCACCCGGTCATGACGTTGAGCATTGTTACGCCTTGAAAGCCGAAGTCCAAAAGTTGATCCAGGCCAACATCCTATCCTTCAAAGGGTCGAGTCCCGATGTGCAAGCTAATCTACTACCTGGCCATAGGACCCCATCTGTTAATTTGGTGCAAGATTGCTCAGAAGCTCACCCTGGTGAAGAAGGTGGCAGTGAATTTTGTAACACATGGCAAAGGTTACTGCAATTGGATCGTTGTTGACATTCCCTCAGTTACTCATAGGTCCAAGTAATGTGTTTTGTTGTCTTGTCTTTTTCAAAAAAATTCCTTTCGTTCCGCCGGTGACGAAAGTGAACTTTTTAGGGCTTTTTGTTTCATGCATTCCCATCATTAAATAAAAAGTCGTTTTGTCCTCGACTTTGTCTTTTTATATTTTGTTTTTTCTGGAAAATGGTAACACAAAAAACCAAAAAAGTTAATTATCTTTCTTTTATCTGTTTTCTTTTTAATCATTTCCAAATGTCTGCATTCTCCACTCATTTTCTAGAATAATCAATCATCAATCATTTGCATCCTTGAACCCGTTGAACACTGTAACCCTATGCTCTCTCCCGACTTTGAATTCCCTGTTTAGGAAGCTGAAGAGGAGGAGGATGAACAGATTCCCGAAAAGATCTCTCTGTTACTAGAATATAAAAAACATCATTCAGCCTCAGGAAGAAGCACTCGAAATGATTAACTTGGGTTCCGAAGAACTGCCATTACAGTATTCCTGGTCAAATCTCAGATGAATGGTGCTATCGAGGCTGCAAAAAAAAACAAAAGCAAAAAAAAACAAAGAAAGAAAATACATCAAAAAGATGGTGCAGAAGATGGTAAGCACTTACAAGGACTTGCATGGGATGTTATCGTATGCTTTACATGGATATCGTACTTCAGTGTGTACCTCAACAGGGGCAACCCCCTCTTCTTTAGTGTATGGCATGGAAGCAGTACTCCCTGTGGAGATTGAGATTCCATCAATGAGAGTTTTAATGGAACCCAAGTTATCAGAGGCTGAATGATGTCAAAACAAATATGATCAGTTCAAACTTGATTGAAGAGAAACGCATGAATGCCTTGTGCCACGGACAACTTTATCAACAGAGGATGAAGCAAGCTTTTGACAAGGAGGTTCGTCCTCGTGTGTTTCAAGAAGGAGATCTTGTGCTCAAGAAGGTTTTATCTTTCCAACCCGATTCTAGGGGCAAGTGGACGCCTAATTATGAAGGCCCATATGTCGTCAAGAGAGCTTTCTCCGGTGGCGCACTGACTCTTACGACTATGGATGGTGATGAGCTTCCCCGTCCGGTGAATGCTGATGCAGTCAAGAAATACTTTGTCTAAAAAATAAAAGAACAGCTCGGTAAGTCGAAAACCCGAAAAGGCGGCTTAGGCAAAAATGAGCGTCTCGGTGGATCGAAAACCCGAAAGGGCGGTCCAGGCAAAAGTTAGAGACATAAAATAGAAAAATAATCATCTTGATAGGTCGAAAACCCGAAAGGGCAATCTATGCAAAAGTTAAGGATCGAATGACAAAGTAACTGCATCGGGTTAGCCATGACTCACTTGGGGCACTTTAAATGTCAAGGAGACTCTAAATCCGAAGCATCCAAATAGTGGAATTCAAAGTTGTTAGGGAGAATAGCGGTTATTGTGTTCAATGTACCTTCCCCTTATATTTACCATTTTCCAAACCTTGTGAGATCCGTGGAGTCATGCCGTTGGCGGGCCACCACTCTGTTAAATGAATTTGAGCCTGTGCCTTTTATTTGGAACTCCCATTTATTCTGTTTATAAAATTTCTTCTATTTTTGATGGTAGTACTTGAAGCAAAACTCTTTTTTTAAAATTATAAATCTTTTTATATTTTTGGAAAGCATAAACAACAAACACATTCTCTTTGAACTCATGAATAAGTGAATTGTGCGTCAACAGCCATCCTGAGAACGGATAAACTTTGCAGGCTGAACATGGTCAATTGCTTAGAAAAAGGGGAATACAAAAAGAAATATATGAAAAAAAGAGAAAAAACAGCTCGGTAAGTCGAAAACCCGAAATGGCGGCTTAGGCAAAAATGAGCGTCCCGGTGGATCGAAAACCCGAAAGGGCGGTCCAGGCAAAAATTAGGGGCATACAAAAGAATATATTCCCGGTGGATCGAAAACCCGAAAGGGCGGTCCAGGCAAAAATTAGGGATTCAAAAAAAGGCAAAACAAAAATAAGCATGACCACAGAAGCACCAGTTCTGCTACCAGGTTTTTGGATTAGCACGCTCTCCCCAAGAAGTGTTTATTCCCCATCAGTTGTTGCATGCCGGGCTTTACCCCGTTAATGTTTTGATATGTCCCCAGTGGCATCATCCCCATTGAAGATTGCCGAGTGTTTGTGATGCGACGTCGGGTCACTTTCCATCTTATCCGTCCAATCTTGTCTCATCAAGTCGGTCTTTCATACAATCATCAAGTCAGTCTTTCATACAATCATACAAGTCAGTCTTTCGTACAATCTTACCAGTCAATCCTTCATACAGTCACAAGTTAATCAGTCATGCCAGTCATACAAGTCGCATCATCATTCATGCATTCATACATTCATGCATATACACATTCATGTATATACAATAAAGACAACATCATTCATACATGGTTGCATTAACCACCCTGAGTCTTGCTTTAATTATCTTTTCATATCTATCAATCATGTATAATTTGTAACTTTCCCTTTCCCCCAAGTGTCATCCCCAGTGTGTCTGGTCCAGAGATGCCATCCTCTTTACGCCAAGTGGCAGTTTTTTAATGAACAGCTTGTGCATCTTTTCGCCAAGTGACAGTTCTTTAACGAACAGCTTGTGCATTTTCCTATCCAGTCTGTTGTCGTCAGTTGACTAGTTCGGCAATAACCCGAACAGCTGACATTTACCTTTTTCTTTTGTCGTCAGTTGACTCGTTCGGCAATAACTCGAACAACTGACATTTACCTTTTTCTTTTGTCGTCAGTTGACTCGTTCGGCAATAACCCGAACAGCTGACATTTATCCTTTTTGTTTCCCGTCGTCGGTTGACTAGTTCGGCAATAACCCGAACAGCTGACATTTATCCTTTTTGTTTCCTGTTGTCAGTTGACTAGTTCGGCAATAACCCGAACAGCTGACATTTATCCTTTTTGTTTCCTGTCGTCAGTTGACTAGTTCGGCAATAACCCGAACAGCTGACATTTATCCTTTTTGTTTCCTGTCGTCAGTTGACTAGTTCGGCAATAACCCGAACAGCTGACATTTATCCTTTTTTTCTTGTCGTCGGTTGACTAGTTCGGCAATAACCCGAACAGCTGACATTTACCTTTTTTCTTGTCGTCAGTTGACTAGTTCGGCAAAAACCCGAACAGCTGACATTTATCCTTCATCCTGCTTTTATATTTCATCCTGCATTTATCCTTCATCCAGCATTTAAATTTCATCCTGCTTTTATATTTCATCCAGCATTTAAATTTCATCATGCTTTTAAATTTCATCCAGCATTTAAATTTCATCCAGCTTTTAAATTTCATCCAGCATTTAAATTTCATCCAGCTTTTAAATTTCCTTTTAAATTTCATCCAGCATTTATCTTTCATCCAGCTTTTAAATTTCATCCAACGTTTATCTTTCATCCAACATTTATATTTCATCCAGCATTTATCTTTCATCCAGCTTTTATGTTTCATCCAACATTTATCTTTCATCCAGCTTTTATCTTTCATCCAGCATTTATCTTTCATCCAGCTTTCACCTTTCATCCAGCATTTACATCCACCTTTGTTTCTTGTCGTCAGTGGCTTGTTACTTTTATTTCCGTCTTTACCTCAAGTGGCAAGCTCTACAAACGAGCAGCTTATGGTCGGTGTCTTTTCCCATATCATATTTCCTTTCTCAGCTGTCAATACGATAGTTGATCCCTTCCCCAGGGAAACTGTGTTATTCCCCAGTGGAGTCGGATCCCTTTTCTTTAACGAACTCGGGTATCCTTTCGTTTTTGTTATCCCCAGTCGGGTCATCTTCGCCGTCTTGCATTCACCTTTGCATCACGAGCATTTCACGTTTTTTTTAGGTCCAAAATTGGCGTACTCTGTATTCAAGTCCCTTCGACCCGTCGAATCCAAGATTTTCTCTTCAAATCTCCGGACGAAGAGACTTAAATAGGGGCATCTGTCATACCCCAATTTTTGACCTAAAATTCTTTTTTTACTCGTCTTTTTGGTTCGAAATTTTTCGTCGTCTCAGATGAAATTTCGACAGAGAGGTATTTTAAAATACCTCATTTTTTTTAATTTCGTTCGGGTCCGTCTTTTTGTTTTTATTATTATTTCTATCTTTATTTTTATTCTTTTAAATATTTTATTTGTTATTTTATTTAGCATCTTTATTATTTATTTATTTTCTTCCTTTTTATTTACTTACCTTTTTTAATCAGCTGACTTTTTTTATTTATTGTAGAGGAGACTTTGTTAATATTCATTGTGTTTTAATTTGTCTCTAATTTGTCCATTATTGAGTATTATTGTCATTTAATTTGTCAACAAATTCTTTATGGAGCATTAGTGTTGGCAATTAGTATTTTAACAGAGAGTAGCAGCACAGCCAGAGGGGGGGAATTCGGAATCCAGCCAGAGAAACACGCACAAAAAAATTCATCTGAAGCAAAACACAAAAAAAAACAAATCACCACAACCACCCAACAACCCACAACACGCCTCCATCCTCCCAACCCCCTCAACAACGCGCCACTCCAAACTCATCCCCCTCCAAACCGCAAAATTACACACACTACACAACAGCCACGACCCAGCCGTACATCCCCACTCCTCCCCATCACACGACCACAAATCCGGCCACCAACCTTCCCAACTCCCCAGCCACTCACGGCCTCACTCACTCCCACTCACACTCGGCCATAACCCAAATACAACCACCAAACACGCACGACTCCCTCTCCAAACCAGCCGCTGCTGCGCCACCAACCACTCACGGCCTCTCTCCCAACCGCCCTCCTCTCCCAAACACCACACCAAACCGCGCCACCACCACTAACCAAAACCGAATCAAAACCCAAACCCACCATCAAAACCAAGTCCGAAAGAAAAGAGGTAGTTTTTCTTAAAAACTTTAAACCTAGATCTAGCTTTTAGGAAAGGGGATTCGAAATTTTGAAGTTAATTTTTGGTTAGAGGGTAAGGAGAGGATTTCAAAACTTAAAAAAAAATTTTAAAAAAAGAGTTTGTTGCTCCGGCGCGGTGGCGCCGCCCTCTGGGCCGGCCAACCACCACGCGCGGAGAGTTTTTCCGGCAGTCCTTTAGTGAGAGAAGTCAGAATGTTGTTTTGAGAGGATCTAGTGAGAAGAAGGTGTAGAGAGAGGGGAAGAAGAGAAAAATGGCCTCTTGGTTCTGATTTTTTCTTTATAACCAACCCAATTCTGCCTAAGCCCAGCACTCAGCCCAGTTTCTTCTCCCTCCAATTTCCAGATTACTGTTCGCCCCCCCCCCCCCCCCCTTTTTTTTCCTTATGCACCCCTTTTTTTCTCTATTTTCTTTTCTTTTATTTTCTTTCCTTTTATTTCTTTTCTCGCATTTTAATTTCAGTATTATTTTTATTCCATGCATTTTACCTCACTGCCTTTATTTTTAGCACATCATGCATTTTTTTTATTTTTATTATTTTTCTTTTATTTCATGCATTTTCATTTCTTTTGTTTATTTTAGCATATTTATTTATTGCATTTGCAATTTTATCTTTGTTTATTTATTTTGTTTTTATTCTATTAGAATGTATTTAGGACCAATGTAAATATAAATGAGAATTTGCACTGACACTCACTTCATTTTATTCCGCTTTATGTCTTTTATTTATTTATTTTATTTATTTTGCTTTACAGAAAAAAAATACAAAAATATTAGGTTAGTTTAATTTCAAAAGGGATTTCGTGGTGATCCAACGTCACTACGGACATTCCTCGTATTTAACTCTTAGTTACGTTTTAGTCTTAGTTCATTATCAAAAAAACCAAAAAACATGCAAATAATCAAAAATCACAAAAAATCTTTTCTTAAATAAACCTTGATTTTCAATCAAGTGTCCTTTTTTCTTTTATTTTCTTTAAACAACCATTAATCCACTTTAATAAAACTTTAATCATTTTCAAAAATAAAAAAACACAAACTAATCTCATTTTGCCACTTGGCCTTTATTTTATCTTTAAAACCTTTTTTTAAAACTAATAAAAAACACAAAACAAATCAACCGTTATTTCTACCCCGAACTACGAGGTTTTGATCCCTCACGTGTACGTAGGCAAAGGACCCTGTCCTTCCAAATCATAAAAAATACAAAAAAAAAACATTTTTATTTTTTTTTCTCACTATTCTAATTCATTCTTTTCTTTTTTTTTTTAAAGAAAAAATAAGCAAGTTATAGCCAAAATAAATAAATAAAATCAAGAGGTTCTCGTAGAGTACTACGAACGTTTAGGGTGCTAACACCTTCCCTAAACGTAACTAACCCCCGAACCATAAATCTTTTAAAATGTGGTAATTTAGAACTTTTTTCCACCTTTCTTTTAAAAAATTAAAAGTTCAGTCGTGAAATAAAATTAGTGAGTCAACGCTAATCAATAGCTTGATCTCCGAAAATCACCGCGACAACCATCTATCTGAATTGTTTGGTGACCTTGCTGTTGTTGTTGGTAAGTGCGTGGATGTAAAGAATGCACACATCTCATTGGTTGATCGACAGTAATATTTGAGGCCCATCACACCCCTTAAATTTGGAAAGTTTACCAGCGAGGGAGGTCGAGAGAGATGAGCATCAGACTTTTTACTTATTTGCTTACCTTCTTTATCTGTTAGGATGCACAATCTTCTCAAATACAAGCAACAAGTGCATTGATGCAGTGTTTCTAGAGGCTCTCCGGGACCTCGGTACACTTAATGAGTGGTCTTGGAATGTTGTGGCTTTAGCATTTATTTACTATTATTTGGCTGAGGCTACTATATATTCCGCATGCATGGATCATCGATGTATATTACACCATACTGCTAGTAGTTATTTGTTTTTGATGCAAACTTACTTATTTTAGAATTTTAACCCATGACCAAAGGACATACGTTAACATTCTCCTTTTTAATTTGATAGGTGTTGTGTTTGTAATATATGTATTTCTGTTTGTTTTTTTTTCTTTTCAAGTCAAGGATATATATATCCATATCAAACCAACCCCAACTATATGACGTCGACATGCCACATGCTTCCCGATTCATTCCTGACAAGGGCCACAAGTGACCAAACAACTACATGACCTTCTTTGATCATCTAGAGGTCGACGACATGATCTTCATCCCCTATGACGAATATCGTCAGACGCGTCTGTTCGACGACATATGTTGGTATTCTAGTTTGATAAAGTGTGGCTGCAAGATGGTTATTGTATTTTACATGTTGATTCCAGTTTGAATATTGATTAAATTTCGAATGTTAATCAAATTAACTTTATGGCATTTTGATTTTTGAACGTTGAGTGTGTTTGAAAGTGTCTAATTGTGTCTGTGAGTTGAGTGTGTTTGAGAATGTTGAGTGTGTTTGAGAATGTCAAATTCAGAAATTCTGGTTCTGATGCCTCTCATTCCTTCCTGCTCCTACATCTTAACTCGCGTTCTTAAGGACGGTTTGTAACCATCTTGTTTTTGAGATCGGTTTATAACTACCGTTCAAATGAGTGTATTTTTAAAAATTTGAGGTGTTTGCGACCAATTTGGAGAGCTAAAAAAACAATTTACAAAATTGACATCCAAAAGTGATCCAGGAAATAGGAGTAGCATATCACTACTAGTTTTGAACTGCTACTTATTTATAAGGCCTGACCCACATATCCAATCCAGCCAGTATTCAGTGGCAAAGTAGTTGCCTTTCTCATTTCCAACGGGTTCCGGTGGATCATCATCATCATTGTGGTAGTATCATATCCTTAAAATAATAGTATCATATATATCACTAGGAAGAGTATTTAATTTTTGCGTAAAAAAAAAGGGAAGACTATTTAATTTTAGCACCAACCCCAACTGCATATGTATATTTTCTCTGTCATTTCAGTTTTAAGACACATACTTGCGCGTCATACTTTCATTCCAAAAGAAAGCCATAAAGCTTAAGAAAAGAAAAAGGTACAGGTTAGTGCTCCTAACTACCGATTCTGATGAGTAAAAAACAAGTCAGTGCTTACTTTCCTAATATAGAGATGCAAATGAAAGCCCAAGTCTTGGCCCACACTAACGAACCCCATTTTAATCTTAATTAATGACACTGTACGATTACAAGTGATTGAGGGGTGGAAATTTTGCTTCTTTTTTTTGGGTACAATTTTGCGTCTAATTTATAACCAAGCATTTTAATGTTACTCTTTCTAAATCTGCAATCAACTCGTTCCTACGACAACAAGCAAAACATATATAACCAATGAAGTGTCGACAACGATAGTATATTCATTTATCTTATTTGACTTTGTTCCATTTACTTTGTTCTATTTTATTACATATTTATGAGAGAGACAAATATAAATGAAAATTTGGTGGGATCCACAAAATCATAAATCTATTTTTTGTCAATCTATCTTATAAATAGATAATAAATAGAGCAAAATAAATGGAGCAAACTAAATCAATAATCTACCTCTTTTAAAAATATCATTAATCCATCTCTTTTAATTTAATAAGTAGTTTTCAGTTTGAAATTTAAAAATGGAATGGTGTTAAAGAGTTTTGTTGCCTATATAGTCTTATCCAAATCCAATACAAAGAATGTGATATTTAAAAAAAATGGAAATGATGAGATTTTCATTAATTAAAGTGACATTAATAATCATTTTAGAACCGTTTTGAGAATATTTAAACTCTATGGAATGAAGTTAAAAAGCTAAGTTGTTACTATTGAGTTAGCACGATATGGACAATCATGTCTAGAATACAAAATGTTGAAATTTAAATATATTCAAAAAATTCAAGTAAATATGTTGAGTTCCATTTGAAGAAGAAATTGAGAAAATAAAGTAATAATTTTATTTGATTAAAAAAAAAGGTAATAATTTTATTGAACGATATAGTCTTGATTACGATCAATTAATTGAATGGTGGTGTAGCTCTTTAAAATTATTTGATAATCCTAATCTCTATCATCAAATCAAGTTTTTTTAGTGTTCTTAAGGATTTGTATAAAATAGAAAAATATAAATAAAATTACAGTAATTTTTATAATAGAAGTTTTTTCCTAGATGTCTTAAATGCGAAACTGATTCGTCTCACACGACATGATGTGTCCCTCGCATACATAATTTAGATTTTTATGTGCTCCTAAACCAGCTCCACATTAATAGAGTAATACAACACATAAATTTTCTTAGGTTGAGCTTATAGACCAATCTTCTCACAATCAAATGTTTAAGCAAAAGAACTCGCTACGAAATTCTCAATTTGATGTACAAATTTACATTTTCTCACCTATATTCTAACATGCTTTTAAGAGAAAAAGGCATGTGTAAGTAGTTTTTAAATGTGGGAGAGGTGCCTTGTCTAACAATACTTCAAATGTAGGAAAAATGCAAAAAAAAAAAAATCCTTTTTTTTTTGTGTGTGTAAAATTAGACTTCATGGTATATATAGAATATGAATTTGAGATTAAAAACTCAATTTTATGATAAATTCTTCTTTGTTTATGAAAATATACCTCTAAAAAAACTATTTATGAAAATATTAACAGTGTGGTATCTTAAAGCTACAATTGGTTAACAAAATTTAAGTTTATATATCGAGTTTTATTCATACATATGAGTTTAATAATTTATAAATGTATGATGAAATTAATATGGACCAAATTGCTTCATTCGTCAATTAACTTAATTTTAAATAACATCTTTATCTTTTATCTTTTTTTTCTCGATTCAAACATTTATCTTTTTAAATACTGACATTGTTATCCTTAATTATTGAATCAGATATATCTCCATTTACACCACAAAAAAAAAGAAGATATATCTCCATTAAAAAAACCACGAAATTAAGATATTCATCGTCCTAAACCTGGATGTCTGAATCTTCAAGCCATAGACACTAGTAGTATTGCGCGAGGTGATCATTTTTACTTGTAGCTTTTGAACAATTCATTCCTATTACCCTAAATCCTCAAATTTTCCGATTTCTCAATTGTGATTTTTTTTTCTTCGGGATTTGAGAGTTTTTTTTTTTTTATTTAAAGTGGTTGAATTTGTGAAGAAGAAGTGTGAGTTTTTGGAATTGGAAGAAGATTTCATTTTATGGAAAAAAAATCCAACGAGTTTGTTTGGTGGTTTTGGGATCTTTCTTTGAATAGTGTTGATGAACATGATAAAGGTGATATAAATTTTTGATTTTTTTGACAGATTCAATTAAAAAGGATAGTTATTTGACATCTAAAAAGATAAATAATTTAATAAAAAAAGATAAATAACAAAAATGTTATATGAAATTAAGTTAATAGGTGAAAAGAATAATAACTTTGCCAATTAATATGATATTTCATCAAATAATGCTAGAATATATTTTAAAAAATATTAAAGAACGTATGTATGGTCGTACCTTATGATTTATTAATTACCTTATTTCTCTGACCACATAAAATATTTTCCAATAAAATATTCTGAATCCATTCGATCTTGCACGAAATGCAGAATATTTTGGCTCATGGATGTCTGTAATAACATCTTGTACAGTAGTAGCTGGACGTGCAGCACATAAGTACGGTTTTGAGCTGTAAATACATTTCCCATTTAATAACACAAATGCAAGACCATTAATTTTGGATTAATGTTTTCCAAATTCTATTAAAAAATAATCCAAATAGAAATTTACTACAAAAATTTAATTAGCACTATATTCTTTTTTTAAAAGAATTAATAGTATATTCTTTATACATAAATCTAATAATTGTTGTCACATCAATTAATAAATATAAAAATATATGAGTTAACATATTCATTAATTGACACGACAACACATCAATTATATATGTGTGTAAAATAATTGTACACTGACAAACTACTAATTAAACTCATAAATACTAGTTTATATATTTGAATTTTTGAACCTAGACTTGAATTATTGCCTTGCTTTTCTGAATGGATGACTGGCAACATTTTTTTATGAGATGGCTGCTGGCAAACAAATTGTTGCCTCCATTTGGTAGCTGTTTAATACTTTGATTAACCAAATCGTGTTCCTTGACATCATAGTTAGTGCTCAACCAAGACTTTATTATAGAAATGAAACAAAATAAATGAGATTAACAAGAGCATTTGTGGGCCCACAAACCCAATAAGATAACATTAACATTTCAATAAAATCTTAAAATACAATCTTTGTAAGAATATTGCGATATCTTAGGGTTGAAGTTCGAACTCAAGAATCATTACTTATTTAACTTAAAAGAAAATTTCTGACCACTAAGAGCACCCACATCGGTGGATACTTCACAAAGTTCAATAAAATTGTGTCAGAAAATTCAGAATTTTTACTGTGCCATCGTTGCATTATTTTTCAATCGGTGCTTGGAATGGCATCGTAGTAAAAGAGGCCAGCTATACAATTTGAAACAATAAACATAATAAAAATTAATAATATAATAATAAATTAATTTATATTATAATTCAACGGTAACATTTCAAATAAAAAGTATAACAGCTAGTTTTTAACGGTCACTTTTTTTTTCTATATATACTTAAATAATTTTTTTTTAAACTTACATACTCCAAAATTTATTTCAAAATTTTTATCTAAACATTTTTTGGTTGTTGCAATGAACCCCAACCATAATTCTTGGTTCAATTTTATACAAAATGGTGGCAATCCTCCTTGTATCCCAAATCTACAAAACACCTCATACATTGAAAATGCATCTCATAATCCAAATCCACACCATAATTCAAATCCACCAAATAACCCACACTTTGGAAATTATCCATATCATACATCACTTTCTCCATATCAATATCAACAATTTTCATCTCAAACAACTAATTCGATTATGCCTCGTGAAGTTGATATTGGTACTAGTGGTGTGCAATCAAATGATCAAGAGTCTGAAATACCACAATTTTCCACTCAAGATGGTTTAAAAACTATCAACCTTGATGAAGATGTTGGAACCACATCGGTTGTAAATATACCGAAAACAAGATTTCAACCAAAGGAGGATGAGCTTCTCATTCAGTCATGGCTCAACGTTTCAAAAGATCCAATTGTTGGGGTTGATCAAAAAGGAGACAGTTTTTGGAAGAGAATTGGCGAAGCTTATAATAAGCATCGCGACAAGATTTTTCAAGAGAGGAAACCATTGACATTAAAAGGTCGATGGCACAAAAAGATTAACCCCTCTGTTAATAAATTTGTTGGGTGCTACAAGCAAGCCATGAATTTAAAAAAAAGCGGGAGCTCCGAGAGCAACATCATTTCAACTGCATATGATATTTATTACCAAGATGAGCGTGAAAAATTTACATTTGAGAGTGCATGGAGATTATTGAAAGATGAACCCAAATGGCTTGCAGGTTCATCAGAACCTTCTGCAAAAAGAACAAAAAATTCGGCTTCTGGAGCATATTCTTCATCTTCTAACCCTCCAACACCAACAAGCAACGAATGCAATTCACCATCACCATCCCCGTTACGAAGACCAATCGGTCAAAAGGCAGCAAAAAGAAAGGAGAAAGAAAAGCTAGTGGAAAGATCAACAACCGATATCAAATTTAATACTTTGCAAGATGGCTTCCAAAAGAAAAATGAATTGATGTCACAGTTTGCACGTGATTATACACGTATTGAGAGTGAAAAACTTGAGATAGAGAAGAAAAGAGTCGATGCAGAGAAACATAAGGCTGAGAGAGATATGGTAAGATTGAAGATCAATGATTTGCAAATACTTTCAAAAGATACATCATACATGGATTCAAGACAACTGCAAGCTCATGAGTTATTGTGTGATGTGATTAGAAGAGAATATGGGCTTGATTAATATGATAATGTATGTTGAATAGATTTTAGTATATCACTAGTTATTTTTATATTCCTATGTATTTTTAGTATTCAATTTGTAGTCGTTATTCAAAGTCAATATTATTCAAATTTAAAGTCAATATTATTCAAACTAGCCGTTATTCAAACTAGCCGTTATTCAAACTAGCCGTTATTCGTAGCCCTATAAATACTCTTAATATGAGTAATAAGCTGCACACTCTTTTCCAACTTATTTTCCTCCTAATTCAATATTAGAATTCTCTTCACATGGATCCTTCCAACCCTTCCCACATTGCAAAAATGTTCATGGATTATATGAATGATGGCATGGATGAAGAACTTGTGAGACTTTACTTTGAAAGTGAAGCCCAAGAAGAAGTTGCAAGTTCTAGCAGGCCTAGACGCCGAAGAAGAAATATAGAGAGGAATCGTGAAGAAGGACATGAGCGTTTATTCAATGATTATTTTTCAGAAGCACCGGTGTACACAGATGAGCAGTTTCGTCGAAGATATCGAATGCATAAACATGTATTCCTTCGTATCGTTGAAGCTCTTGGTCAACATGATGAGTATTTTCGGCTTAAGGTTGATGCAACTGGTAGATCAAGTCTTTCACCACTACAAAAGTGCACTGCAGTTATTCGTATGCTGGCATATGGATCATCTGCTGATAGTGTAGATGACTATTTGAGAATTGGTGAAACAACAACACTAAAATGTGTTGATAAGTTTACGAGAGGTGTTATTAGTGTATTTGGGCCACAATATCTACGAAAGCCAACTATTGAAGACGTTGAATATCTGCTGCAAATGGGGGAGGCACGTGGCTTTCCAGGTATGTTGGGGAGCATTGATTGTATGCATTGGGAATGGAAAAATTGCCCCGTTGCTTTGAAAGGGCAGTATGTCCGAGGTGATCATGGTAAGCCTACTATTATGCTTGAAGCAATCGCTTCACAAGACTTATGGATCTGGCATGCATTCTTTGGGGTAGCTGGTTCAAATAATGATATCAATGTGTTGAACCAATCTGATGTCTTCAACGATGTTATGCAAGGGCGAGCTCCCGAGGTCCATTATTCAATTAATGGCACTCAATACAACATGGGTTATTATCTATCAGATGGCATTTATCCTGAATGGTCAACATTTGTAAAAAGTATCTCAATGCCACAAGGGGATAAGAGAAAATTATTTGCCCAACATCAAGAAGGTGCGAGAAAGGATATTGAACGAGCATTTGGAGTTCTCCAATCCCGATTTGCGATCATACGTAACCCAGCTCGACCTTGGCACTTGGATGCACTGAAGCGCATAATGGATACGTGCATCATATTGCACAACATGATTGTTGAAGATGAACGTGCCACATATGGTGGCAATTTTGATTATTCTTATGAGCATTTAGGCAATGACCCGATTGCACCACCAGATGATTCTAATAATGATTTTCAGGAGTTTCTACGCAGAAGACATCATGTTCGTGACAAGGAAATTCATCGACACCTTCAACAAGACTTGATAGAACATATATGGGAACGTTTCGGACATGAGAATAACAATAACTAAAAATTATTTTAAGTGTTTAGTATATTTTCTGCATGTTTAGTATATTTTCTACTATTAGTTTGTTTTAACATTTATAAATTTTTCAATGTATTTTTATTTTGTCTTTATTTATTTATTTTTGAATATTCTAATTTATTTTTAATATATGTTGTTTCCTTTTTAATATATTTTGATATAGTTGAATTAATTTGTTTAAATTATATATTTATATATTAATGTAAAATATAAATTTGGAATATATTGTAAGTTTAGTGGGACCCATTTTAAAATTTTAGATGAGTAGTATGGATATTTGAAAAATGTAAGTGAGTGGTTTAAGTAATTGAGAAATGTGAAATAATGTATTATATTGAGTGGGGTCCATTTACACTACCACATTGAGTGGTATGGATGTGGATGCTCTAATATACTTAATAAAAAAATCTAATAAAACAAATCCTAAGTTTAATCCCCAACAGTAAAAAAACATAACCACAACCATTAATTAACTTATGATTAATTATTCCATGTAGTATACGCATATGTTGTGTATTTTTGGATGTGTTTAATAAATGATAGCAGAGAGAGAAAGATATAAATAAGGAAAGAGAAAAAAAATACAATACGAAGCAACGAACAGAAGTAAAGTTAGCTAACAACAATCCAAACAGTTTGGACCCAACCGGAATTAGCGCTCTTCTTCACCACCATTCACATTTCCTTTCTCAATCACCAAAAACCCTAATTCTCCCAATTCCTTCGATCCGATTCGTTTCGCGTTTTCATTCAATCAATTCCGCCGGCGATCTGAATCCGAATCGATCGACATTGCTCAATTCTCTTCCGAATTCATTGCGATTCAGTTGTTCAATCTCGAAACGCTAAGATTCATGCTATTACGATAGGTTATGGTTGGAAAACCAAGGTTAACGGTGTTTACATTTACGATTCAGTTTGATTTTTGATTTTTTTTTAAATTTCTTTCTTAATTCGTCAAATTCAGTGGCGAATTCACGATTTTGGTCATGAGAAGCTCTTTGTTGAACAAATTGTGGATGATTTTCGGCCCTAAACCAAAATTGAACTGGTTAATAATAAGCGTGATTAGTATTTTGGCTTTTATTACATTGTTTGGTTCTTCATCTTCCAATGCGATTGATTCTTCCCCGAGGAGACAGGCTTCGCTTATCTATACAAACTATAGAAGGATTAAAGAACGTGTAGCCGTTGATTATTTGGAGCTGAAATCTGTTTCCAGCGGTGGTTTGAAGCAGAAGGAGTTAGGGCTTTGTGGAAAAGAGAGGGAGAATTTTGTGCCTTGTCACAATGTAACTGCCAATTTGTTGTCTGGATTTGAACAAGGGGAGGAGCTGGATCGGCACTGTCAAGTGTCGAGGGAAGAAGATCGGTGTTTGGTTCGTCCTCCAAAGGAATATAAAATTCCGTTGCGTTGGCCTAGTGGTAGGGATATTATATGGAGTGGGAATGTGAAGATAACCAAAGATCAATTTCTTTCGTCCGGAAGTATGACCAAAAGGTAATTAGTTTCATTGTGTGATTAGTAAAATAGTGAAAAATTGTTACTGCAATCTCAAACCCTTGTAAGTTGTCTGTAACTACTGATTGATTCAATGGTTTTTAATTTTTGATGATATACTGCTTGAATGAAAGTAATGTAGTTTTTATTGGGTCTTTGTGGGCTGCAATTCATTATGTTTTTTTTCCGTCACTTACCAAAATTGTCACCATGATTTCCCTAGGTTGATGCTACTAGAAGAGAATCAAATTGCCTTTCACTCACAGGATGGTTTGATCTTTGACGGTGTGAAAGATTACTCTCGCCAAATTGCGGAGATGATAGGGCTAGGAAGTGATACAGAGCTTCCTCAGGCTGGTGTAAGTCTTCTACTCGTCATAATCACCAATTGTTGTTTTTTGGGGAACCGTAATGTTTTATGGGGACTGGTTTTGTGCATAACATGGTTCAGTAAGGAAGATTATGCTATTCAGCTGCCTATATCCTCTTCTAAATTCTCATTAATGGCTGCTCTTTTTGTTAGATATGATATGTTACTGATCTATTTTGTTCATAATATAACAGGTTCGAACTATGCTGGACATTAATTGTGGATTTGGTAGCTTTGGAGCTCATTTGTTGTCACTTAAAATAATGGCGGTTTGTGTAGCGGCATATGAGGCAACTGGCAGCCAAGTTCAATTGTCTCTTGAGAGAGGCCTTCCTGCTATGATTGGCAACTTCATTGCAAGACAACTTCCATATCCATCATTATCATATGACATGGTTCACTGTGCTCAATGTGGCATCATTTGGGATGAAAAGGGTAATTTTTTTATTACGAGCGTTACTCTTTCATTCTTAGCTGAATGGATTTCCTTATAGACTTAATAAAGTACCAGCCCTCTTTGTCAGTATATTCTCTTATGTACTTACGAACATATTCATATGTCATATATTTTATATTTTAAATTCAAGTCATAGTATTTGTCAAAAGTTGTATTTGATGACAAATACTCCCCCTGTTACAAAATATAAGCAAAAGTGTGTCAAAGAAAGTTGATGTATTTGGACCAAAATTTGAACCAAATACATCAATTTTGTTGGAGTCACTTTTGGCTATATTTTGTAACAGAGGGAGTAAGAGAGAAAACTGTGTAGGGTGTACAGTATTTGGTTTTGTAGACTGAAACCAATCACTGATTGAGGTATCACCAGCCCTTGAAATGATACAGATTGGTCAACGGTGAACCTGTGTGTTAGAGATATAAAATCATTCTTGACCTTCATCCAACAATTCAAGTTTATGGGATAGTTGATCCTTGACATGTTATTACTTTTAAGAGTATCTATAATCAAATATTCAGAAGCACCATACTTTTCACCCTCCGTTTATTCAGTTTTACTAGATTTCAGAACAAAATAGTGGGGCTACATATTTTATCCTTGCTTAAACCTTAAAGAGCTTTTCCATGAAGAGGCATGCTAATAATATTGAACTATTATTGGCTTCCTTCTAATTGCAGATACTCATAAATTGCATACTATTTGGTTTTCCATAGCATCTCTATAGACTCTTATGTATTTTATGTTTATTTATCTTTTATAGGCTGATTTAATACCTTGGGAAAGACCTAGAAGGGAACATTTATCATTTAAGTCCAGATCTAAGTCACTTTCTGGTTTGCTTTTGCCAGTTTGTGGCCAGTAGTCTATGTATTTATTAATATCTTGCTTATATAATCTAAATTTGTTTGGATTTATTAAATCACATGTGTTCTTTTTAAATTAGTTTTTTGTCACCAATCAGACGAATTAATTAGGATGTGCCCCATTTTCTTTCTTTTTCTTCCATTCTCTCGATCTCATTGCCTTTTCCTTTTTGCTCTTTCCATCCTTCCATGATTTTTCTATAACATAATGAATATTGTCCAGCTTATGTATGAAATGCTATCCTTTGAGCTCTAACAATGACCTCATCGTGCAGATGGAATGTTCCTCATAGAAGTTGACCGTGTTCTTAAACCTGGAGGATATTTTGTTTTAACATCACCTACAAGCAAGCTACAGGGTTCATCGCGGGAGAAAAAGAGTATCACGTTGAACCCAATGGAAGAGCATACCCAGCAACTCTGTTGGACGCTCCTAGCCCAGCAAGATGAGACTTTCATCTGGCAGAAGACTGCTGACCTGGACTGTTATGCATCTCGGTAAGGATATTTTTATTGGTGTAGGTTATATTAATGATAAATGATTGTTGTTAATAGACTGTTTATTTGAGATGACTTGCATCAACTACTGCTAGTAATGATATTGTCTTTCTCCGTTGATCACTTACCACGATAATATAATAACTATAGCTATTCTGTGATATTTGTTTCTTTATTTTAGCAAGCAGCGTGCTATTCAACTATGTAAAGATGGGGATTATACTCAATCATATTATCAGCCACTTGTACCATGTATAAGTGGGACGTCTAGCAAGCGCTGGATTGCAATACAAAACAGGTCCTTTGATTCTGAACTGAGTTCAGCTGAGCTTGAAATTCATGGAAAGTATTATTTCTCAAGCTTTAAGCTTAAATCCTCTTCCTTCTCTGAAATCTCTTTCCCGTTTTGTTCTGCTTTTCCTTTTCATGAATTTCTCTTTATTATTGCAGGAGTTCAGCCGGAAGAGTTTTATGAAGACATGCATTTTTGGAGATCAGCTGTAGATAATTATTGGTCACTGCTTACACCACTAATTTTCTCTGACCATCCAAAGAGACCTGGAGATGAAGATCCACTGCCTCCATATAACATGATCCGGAATGTTATGGACATGAGTTCTAATTATGGGGGTTTGAATGCTGCACTGCTGGAGGAGAAAAAATCAGTGTGGGTCATGAATGTTGTTCCTGCCAGGGCTTCTAATGCACTTCCTCTCATACTCGATAGAGGTTTTGCTGGTGTTCTGCATGACTGGTAAGTTGCTATTTGTTCATGATCTAGACAAAGTTTATCTATAATTTATAAACTGACTGGAGGTAAGACTTTTGGTTGAGGATGATAAAAGGATAATACCACTAAAGCCTGATAAATGTATGTCTCTTACACTCTCACTGGGAATTCTTATGACAAACAACAGAAAACTAACAGTAACTTAAGATATTTTACTTCAAAAGGAAAGATACATCTGTTCATGATTATTTTATTGCTGAGAATGGTTTAATGGTGTTTGTAAAATATGTACAAAATAATTCCTTAGTAACTTCTTATTTAGTAATTTATATTTTGACATTTAATGCAAGGCTCGTTAGTTTCATAAATATGCCAATAGTTTCCTTTAAAAACTTACTACACATATAGTCATATACGGGGCTGAAATTTCAGTACCAAATATTCAGTTTTTTTTTTTTTTTTTCTAATCTAAGACACCCTTAGCTTCTTAATTTTGTTTCCCCTTTGAGAATGAATTTGAAAGTTAATGCAGCATGCACCTGATGTGTTGGATTGAAACTCGGCCTAGTCTATTGCAAAACCCAATTCTAAGGAACATCATGCGCTGTTTTGTAGTTCCATCACCGAATTCTCTTTTCTTTGGAATTCATTGTCAAAGCTCTTTGTAAAATAATGGTAATGCATAGGAACTTCCAGACAATTGTTTTGTTTCTAAATGTTGATATTGATCTTCAGGTGTGAACCTTTCCCCACCTACCCACGAACATATGATCTGCTTCATGCAAATGGACTTCTGTCACAATTCATTTCAGAACGCTGCAGCATGATAGACTTATTCTTGGAGATGGACAGGATACTACGACCAGAGGTATGATCTTGGCGTTTATATTCCTTTTTCGTGATTGCGCGGGAAAGTTTCATCGTTAATTTTTTAAGGTGTAGTGGAACAGTAATCATGTACTTTCCATCCTCTTTGGGCACAACCTTCAGAAAGGACGATCTCATCTTGATAGATGATTGTTTATAAGCGAGTTGGCTCTAATGAAGCATGCTCTTTATTGTTGTGATTCCCATATGAAATACTATAATATTGGATTTGTGTGTCTTTTAATACAAGTAGTTGTCGATTTCAGTGTAATGTGAAGGTCTATGAAGCCTAATTTTTTAATACACGTTATTTTTGCAGGGATGGATCATTCTTTCTGATACAGTGGGAACGATTGAGATGGCTCGCACGCTTGCAACTCAAGTACGTTGGGAAGCCAGGATAATTGATCTTCAGAATGGCAGTGACCAGCGGTTACTTGTTTGCCAGAAACTATTTTTGAAAAAATGATTGAGCACTAATATATCTCACCAATCACCATGACAGATGAACACAATTTTTTTGCTCTGGTAATTACTCTAGACTCTTCATTTCACTATCCAAACCGGGTAAATTTTCTTGTTTTGGTAAAAATGGGTAGCATTTCAGTTGGTTTAAAACATTATGGTTGCATTAAAAAAAATTGTGCCCGTCATGTGAGACTCAAGGTCTGAATTGGTCATGATACAGACTCCTTTGGATACCGATCATGTTTTGGCTCTAACATAGGGTCCCATGTGTCATCCTGTAATATTGTCAGATCAAAGCATCCATGATAACTCAAGTCCTCCTAGAAACTCTGCAATTCAGAAATGGTGTTTATACTGACAGCTATGAATTCGCCTAGCTATAGCATACATCTGAAATAATTTGTCACTATTTATACAATTTCAGGGAATGGATTGTTTAACTGGCACGTGTATATATAGAGCTCAGAGCCTTGACTTCAATCTTTACCACAATAGGTTCAAGATATTGAAGAAACTGTAGATTGTGAAAGGTTCATGTTGAATTTAGCTACAATTCATTTTTTTTGTCAAGGTTGTTTGTAGTAATTCATTCATCCAATATCTTGTTAGCATTTTTTTATTCTTCTTTATTTCTTTATTGATCATTGGACTTCTAGCAATTATGTTGAACAATCTCCAGTTTTTGAGAAAGAATGTGAATGGCCACGAAATTCAGGAATGAACTTGGGGTAGTAGCACAACCTTCCCTTCCTCTAAGTGCTTTAATTAGGTTGGTTAAGGATAATCTTCATCTGCTCGAACGCCACAGGTGAACCAGACTCCACAATGAGAAGTGAGAACACACACACACATTCACACACAGGCATTGCCTAACAATTTTGTTTGTTGATTTTCTTCAAATATACTTTCAATTTTAAGAGACTACTTTTAAATTAAAATTTCAAAGGAAAAACATTCAAAATGGAGAACAGTAATGCTCTTACAGAGTTTTTGCGATCACAATTCCACACAACCAGAACTCGAAAGGACTCTATAGTACCACATTAATCTCTTTAGTATAAGCCAAGTGCCACAATGGATTTTTTTCCTGTTAATGCTCTGTAGAGCCATTTGATACCTAGGTACTCCCTCCGTTCCATATATAGCAAATACATGAACTTTCTTTGACCCATTTTTATTTATAATTAGGAACCGAGGAAGTATCAAATACTAGAATTTAGCAAGTAGCAATCTTACTATGAGACTTGCTTAATGCCATCTTTGCTTCAGTTCACATGCACGTTTAAGCTATGCATCAATTGCAATTTACAAATTTTATGAAAAGATTGAGATCTACTGACGTGCCATTGTATTCATTTAAAACCTTAACGATGTAATTAATTTGTTTTTGTGCAAAAAACATTCCCCAACTCCAATTGATACCATGTCAGTGTGCCATTTTGGTGGCATTTCACATGGGAAAAGGTGAATCCTTTCCCACTATGGGAAAAATATTTTAACCATTAGATTGAAAGGGAACACCGATCTTACTATAGGTTGTCTACACTATATATTTTTTCTCATTGTCATCAACCTCTCAATGTCATTCATTGGCTTAGCTTTCTGCTTCCATTCCTGCCATAGGACAGAATGATGCACAACCAAGCTCAGCCAAGACAAACAATAATAATAATAATATCGATACGACCCAGCCAACAAATTCAATGGCAAATGACAGAGACAATAAAATCATCTTCAAGGATAAGATCCGATCTTCAACATTTACTGTAGAAATCAGAAGAACACATACAAACAAAATCATAGTTAAAAAACAAGAAAAATGAATTGTGGAATCAGATCTATATGAATAAGTAAAAATTCAAATGCGATGTTTTTATTTTCTTTCCTAGTTGTTTGGTTTGGAGTAAGTGGAAAAAGGCAGATTGCAAGCTTTTTAAAAAAATCAATTGAAGAAAACATAAGCCGGAGAAGATGACCGGAAACTCACCGGCGGTGGCTCTCCGACGATGTGCCTAGAATGAAAAAAGAAGTGGTTCAATAGAGAGAACTTGCGACGAGGATCACATATATGGTTTTTGTTTTCCTTCAACAAGTTCAAGGTTGCCGAAAATAGCCTCTGAAGGGGATAATTAGTGTTTTTTTTGTAGACAAGACAACAAACAAATAATTGAAGAAGTGAAATAGAAGCAGAGTAAGATTTAGAGTTATGTGTGTAATGTGGGATGCACAAGCTAGAAGGAAGAAGAACACGAAATGAGGGCAAGTAAAAGTGCAGCGGTGCTGTTAAGTGATGATCATAAAAGATTTAGGTTGAAATCAATTGTTTAGGGGTGGCTCTTGGAGGAGGTGGTGGTGGGTCTATTGGTGAGGTTGAAGACAGTAAGAAAGATATAATGTGGACAGCTTATAGTAAGATCAATGTTCCCTTTAAAGCTAATGGTTAAAAAAAACTTTTCCATGGTGGGAAATGATTCACCTTTCCCATGTGAAATGCCACCATTTTTGGGTATTCAAATTGACTACCTTTCAATTTTGGTGACTTTGATGACTTCGTCTTCTTTTTCTCGGCAAATCATTCTCTATTATCTAAATAATATTTTTTTGGTATACTCTAAATAATTTATTTTAATCATTTATCTATATCTTGAATACACGAATGTCATTCAAAATTATCAAACAGTAAAGGCAGCCAATCCATCCCCATTTTTGGTGACATGACAAGGAGGTGCTACCAATTCAAGGACAATGATGTCCTACCAATTCAAATGCTAACGTTTTAAAATTTTCAGGGTAAACGACAAGTTAATAACATGTAGTCTAATAATACCGTGGAATGTGGGGGGTGTAGGAAAAAAGACAAAATGTGTGCGGGGACATTTTTGAAAAGTGATAAAGTGTGGGGTACACTTAAAAGGTTCTGAGGTTTGTTTAATAAAATCAGTCATTTTACTTGGTTTGCAGTGTGAATTCATCAAGAAAATTGTTTTTTCCCACTTCATAAAAAGATAAAAAACAAAAGTATTTTACGTTTTTAACTCCATTGGTAGTTAACTGTCGATGGAAAGGATCCGGCGGCAGCTAACTGCCGATGGGAAGGAAACCAGCGGTAGTTAGCTGTCCGTTGCCATGTTTTGCCTATATTTTCCAAAACTTCACATTTTTTCATCTTATTGTGAACAAAAACAATAAAATGAGTGAACAAAACGATAAAATGACATGCGATTAAAGTGAAAAAACTAAAAAAAAAAGACAACTAATTTTTTAACTTAAAAACTGTTTTTAATTTTTTTTAAAACAGATTTAATTTTAACAAAAACTAATTCTAACAATTTATAAAAACTGATTTTTTAAAATCAGTTTTTTTTTAAATTGTTAGAATTAGTTTTTTTTAAAAATTAAATCTGTTTTTAAAAAACTGATTTTTTAAAATCAGTTTTTTTTTTTTAAATTAAAACTATGTTAGAATTAGTTTTTGTTAAAATTAAATCTGTTTTTTAAAAAATTAAAAACAGTTTTTAAGTTAAAAAATTAGCTATCTTTTTTTTAGCCTTTTCACTTTAATCGCATGTCATTTTATCGTTTTTGTTCACTCGTTTTATCGTTTTTGTTTACATTAAGATGAAAAAATGTGAAGTTTTGAAAAATATAGGCAAAATGTGGCAACGTCAGCTAACTGCCGATGGGAAGGACGTCATATCCTTTCCATCGACAGTTAACTACCGATGGGGTTAAAAACGTAAAATACTGATGTTTCTTAGCTTTCTATGAAGTGAGAAAAGCAACAACCATTCATCAATATGAAGTTGGGCTTTCTAAATTCTAAGTGATATTGGTTCCTGACCAAAGTATTAGTTTTTCTTTTCCCACCCTACTAACTTTTCATACGCAGTTCGAAATTTCTCCCTTTACCCAGGTTGATATGGGTCTATTGACAAGGCCTATAAGCTAGCCTATAACGAGACTGACGTTGCAAGTTTTTTGCTACATAGCATGCCAAAAATTAAAAAGAAACAAGATTTCTAACCATATTATACCATTATGTAGTGATGTTTAAACATTAAATGATAAAAAAAAAGATAAAAACTTTATTTATTTTGTTTAAACAAATAAATAATAGAAATGGTGTAAAACTTTTCACAACACACACATACACACAATATATCTATATATATTGTTAATTTTTTTTATCTTATCTCTCTTGTTCCTTAAACAAACGAGTAAAACGTTTGACTGATAGCTAAGTAAGTCCGATTAAAGATTATTTCAATCAAGGATCAAATTTGATGCTCTATATCGATTGAACATTAACTGAAGTTTATTGACCATTTGAGCTCAACTACGTGATTAATGCTTATATTATTTGTTTTGTGCTCTTTATTTTAATCATTTGTAAAAGGAATTAAGACCTCTAAAAAAAATTGGATTCCAATATCATGTAGAAAAATAGGGAGAAAAAGAATGTTACCATGGTTCACACAAAACGTGACCGTTGAAGAAAACACGTTAGTTGAGTGATAAAATGTAGAATTAACGACGCTTGTAGTCCCCTCACATTGGCAATAGTGCATTTTTTCCATGTAGATTGATAGGTTAAACTAACTTATAGCAATGCCTTTTTTAAAAAAGAAAAAAAAAATTTTGAAGGAAAGAAAATAACGATTTGGTTTATTTGCTTTTGCCATATTTTTTTAGTAGCAAAGAAAATAACGGTTCTTTCTAGTATTGCTCCAATTTTTTCTTTTTCTTTGTTGAAAATGGAAATTAAAATTGAATTTATAATAGGAATTAATAGTGATAATTAACTCTGAATATGCAAATAGAAATATAAAATTGAATAACTTAATTCACATGACATTTTTTGAGAGGTGGATTCACATGACATGATCTTCTAAAAGTGATTTTTTTTTATTGGAGAATTACATTGGCATCCCCTGATGTTTCTTTAAATGATACAAATACTCCCTCTAGTTTTATAATAGACACAAACCCTCCTCAAGTTCTTTTAAGATAGATAGACAGTTCCCTTTAGTACTTAACATTGTTTGTCATGCTTGTTACTGTGTTAAAATGGAAAGGAAAATAGAGAGAGGAATGTCACCAATGTTACCCTTTGAACCATGTAAACAATCATAATGCTGGTTTTCATCAATAACCAACAAGTGATCTTGAGCAAACATTTACTTTTTAGGCTTAAATGCACTTTTGATCCCCCTATTCTAACTTAATCAAAATTTTAATTTTAGTCCCCCTATTTTACATTTTTTAGTTTTTTTTTAATTCCCCACCAATTTTAGTGATTTGTCATTGTCGTTAATGACGTGACGGTAACGTGACAGTGTGTTGGCTAATTAAGTTTTCATATCATTAACATAAATAATTAATTACATACAAAATGTAAATACTAATTGATTAATAATTAAAAAAACAAAAATTGAATTAAATTATAATAAGAAAATGAATCAGGTTTGATAATATGATACGTAATTTCTAAAATCCTTAATTTCTTCTATCTCCATCTACTTTTCCTTTCTCACTCCACGCAATAATTTCTAAACTAAATGGTATAAATGTTGGGTTTATATGAAGGGACCCTTCATAAGGGTTAAGATGACGACAAGAAGATTAGGAGTACATTATACTTTCAACTATGGTTGCTTGCTAGTAGTGTGTTCAAGATACCAGTATAGGGACTATAAGTGTTAGAGGTTGGAGTATTAAGAGAAAAATCAAAGAGTTATTGCAACTTGGTTGTGTTCAAATCACTAAAATTGGTGGGGGATTAAAAAAAATCCAAAAAATGTAAAATAGGGGGACTAAAATAGTGGTTTTGAAAATAGGGGGATTAAAATTCCGATTAAGTTAAAATAGGGGGATCAAAAGTGCATTTAAGCCTACTTTTAAATAACAAATCAACTGAAAGGAAATAAATTGTACAAAACTCAGCCCTATTATGTCTGGGAGTTTGAATTTAGCTTTATTTAGTTTCAGTTTCTGATTCAGTTTTTTAGCGTGCCTGCTTTTGTGGCTAAAACGCTAAGTTTTTTCTTGATTTTTTGATGTAACTGATACTTTATCCTTAGTCCTTCTCTGACACTTATTGTGTTCGAGAGACTAAGCTGTGTTTAATATATTCCATTTTAGCTTTCTTAAAAAAAACAAAATTAAGGTTGATTTAACCAAATAATTGAGTTTACGAGACTTTACTTCCCTCACGATAAATTTCAACATTAAGAGGGTCCTTCTTGTTGTTAACACAAAAAAGAAAATTGGGTTTTGCTTTTGGGTGGTGATTGATATAAGAGTACAGCGAAGCATATATATCACTCCCTCCTATTTGCGCGCTTTATTCCTTCCTCTTTCAAAATCTGACATCCAACGGTTGAGATATAGTCTTCCACGACTTCCTCCGCCTATATAACCACTCAACCCTACATTCCCTTCTTCCTCGCTTGCACTCTTCTTTCTTCTCCATTCACACAAATCACAATCTTCTTCTTCTTCTTCTTCTTCTTCATCTTCTTTCCTCTTTCTAATAACACAACACAACAATGTCTACGGAGAAAGAGCGAGAAACTCAAGTTTACATGGCCAAGCTTGCTGAACAGGCCGAAAGATACGAAGGTTTCCATTTTCTTCATTCATTTCCATATTCCTTTAATTTTGATTTCTTCAAATTATAAATCACGTGTAAATTATTTATGTGAAAATTCATCTAATTGATTTGATTTCGATAAATGTGAGTTTTGAAAACCAATTCTGCATGCATTGGATACAATTTATTTTGAGGAAATTAAATTTTTTATTGATAATAGTTGATTCATTCTACCCTTAATGAGATCATAAAACATTTTGATTTTAATTTCAAAATTGATTCAATCTCATCCTAGATTGATTCTCATGAATTTTTTAAATTAATTAATTTATTCAAAATGTAATATCAACAATATTGCAATGTATACCATCTTGCATGGTTAATCTGATAATGAGTTGTTATATAGGAAGAAGAGTATATCATATAGAGGATAATATAGTCAACTCACTAGAGACGGAGGAAGACCTAGTTAAACTATAAGGGAAACTTAGTGGGATACGGCTTGGTTGTTAGTAATATACAAATTAGATAACCAATCAAAATTAGTCAGGATGTAGTCGTGATAATTACTCTGGTGATATTTAGAATTTTTCATATTGATATTCCTCTCTGAAACTTCAAACTTATATATATGATGCAGAAATGGTTGAGTGCATGAAGACAGTAGCAAAACTTGATGTTGAGCTAACTGTGGAAGAGAGGAATCTTCTCTCGGTGGGATATAAAAATGTCATTGGTGCAAGGCGAGCCTCATGGCGCATTATGTCTTCAATTGAACAGAAAGAAGAGGCTAAGGGAAATGAGAACAATGTGAAACTGATCAAGAGTTATTGCCAAAAGGTTGAGGAGGAACTATCGAAAATTTGCAGCGACATTCTCACAATTATTGACAAACATCTGATTCCTTCTTCCACCACAGGGGAAGCTACTGTTTTCTACTACAAGATGTGAGTCATAATATTTTACTTGTGCCATTTTCTTGGTTAGTTTAACAACTGTCTGCTGTTGAAAATTTGTTTTTGAATGGACTAAAATTGCTTGTTCCAATTTTTGTAAATGGATTTTAATGCTGTTAAAAGTTCCTGCACACGATTGGTGTAGCATCAATTTATTTATTTTTTTCCGATCATTGGGTGAAAGATCACACAACACACATTTAATTAAGTTTGTATTTTAAGTCTGAATTATTAAACTGACAATATGAATTCATAAATGTATCATATATTAGTATAACATCAGAGATAAATAAGCTTGTATGATCCAGGAAAGGCGACTATTATCGATATCTTGCTGAATTCAAGACCGATCAAGATAGGAAGGAGGCAGCTGAGCAGTCACTGAAGGCATATGAGGTTTGTATGTGATATTTCCCTCATTTATTTCACCACTGAACTGATTCACATATAATTTCTTGTGTTTATATCTATATGGTGTTGTTGTTGTTGTTTTAATATACATAATATTTTTATTTATATTATTAGGCTGCTTCAGCCACTGCAAGCACAGATCTTCCATCAACACATCCAATCCGTCTTGGACTTGCACTCAACTTCTCTGTCTTCTACTATGAGATAATGAACTCTCCTGAAAGGCAAGCTACTTTACTTACGCTCTTTATTAGCTTTTGGGCTCGAATGTACTGGATTTGGTAGTGTGTTTAGCAAGTTACTGATTTTGTGCCGTCTGGAAGTAAGATTCATGCGGTCCAAAAACAAACTTTCAGAATCACGAGTTTTTTAATAGCGAAGACGGTGAAATGCAGTGTGCCTCTTACTTTGCATGATTGAAGTGTGAATTTCATATCTTTAGTTAGGCCCATTTGACCCAAACTAGTTTTTCACAACTGTGTGCAATGCACAGGGAGAAAATTGTTTAAATAATTGATATTAGAACAGTTTTTTAAATAATTCGGGTTGGTGATTGTTTAGAGCAAATGTAACGGTAGACAAATATAAATATGAATACATGAATAAAAATACCAATCTACCACAACGGTTAATACAAATACCACAAATTGCCACGTAGCATAACTGTTAAAGGGCAAATCCAATGCCTATTTAAATACATAGTAATAGAAAGTTGTTAACATATCCAAAAGACCTGCCAAAACATATAAGAATTTGTCATTGACATAAAACTATAATATATGCATACTGTTGAGTAATCTAAATTATAGACATACATAAAGAGATAAATTGATGACATACCTGTGATTAGCTTTCTAAAGATTGTCAAACACCTCAGGATATACAACATTATTTGTAAAAGTGCAAACTTGGCCATCTTCATCTAAAATCAACATTTTCAACACCTATACATATATACCTTAAAGAAGTTGGAGGTGTTTATAATAGGGGGATAGGGGGATGGCTCTTTAGAGTTTTAGGTTTTGGTCCATCCATCCAAGTTAGTAAACTATCATCTGTTTAAAAAATGTAGGAGTAGAACTTTCTCACTTCCCATCACACACAAATAATCCAATGGGATTGGCCTAGTTGTAGTATGCTAGCTCTTCAAGTGGTGAGAATGTGTTCAAGGATACTCCTTAGTGAGGGATCCCTCTTTTGATCTTTTCTGACAAACAAATTTCTTGTAGAGAGATCGCACACTTGTTATTATGTTGGCCTCGAATCGAATATAATTGTCTTCGATAAGAGAAGACATCTAGATTTAACTCAAAAATCATCACATGCACACATGTGCTTCGAACACTATTATCATTTGCATAGGTTCAATGAATTGCATTTGTTGCTAACCTTCCTTCAAATGTGAATACTGAAACATACAGGGCCTGTCATTTGGCTAAACAAGCTTTCGATGAGGCAATTGCAGATTTAGATACCTTGAGTGAAGAGTCATACAAGGACAGTACTTTAATCATGCAGTTGTTGAGAGACAACCTAACTCTTTGGACCTCTGATTTACCTGAGGATGGAGGTAAGATACTGAATGATACTTAATATGCATTTAAGCAACTCTATAGTTGTGCTCAAATAACGAATTCTCTCATGCAGGTGAAGAATTCAAATCAGAAGAAGTCAAACCTGCTGAACCAGAGGTATGTGTGTAATTCATAATTAGCTTCGGTACTAATTCTGTTAGAATAGAAGCAAATGCAATCGCTCACACATATTAGTTAGAGTGACTACAAATTAAGCTAACCCATAAATTAAACCAACCCCATAATTTTATGAGTTTAATGGCTATATATTGTAAGATACCACTATTTTTCCATGTCACACTATCTGTTTCAAATAACCATACAAAAGTGGGGTGACGTGGCAAAGTAGCGGATTCTCGTTGAATGTTAGTCGGTGCATACCCTTTAATTCCTAGTTTTATTAGTATGAGTAGGTATGGCAACAAGGCGAGGCGGACATGAGTTTTGCCTTCCCCGTTTAGGGTATCCATGTATCTGTCTTGATCCCCGACGGGGTGAAAAATCGAACCCAGTTTCGTATCCGATGGGGTTCAGGTATCCCCGCCCCACCTATTGCCACGCTAACTTAATTGGACTGCATTCTGATACTTTTTGTATTTAAAAAGTAAAAGTAAAAGCAAAAAAAAAAAAAAAAAAAAGAGGAAACAACTTGTTTAAGACTCACCTGAAAAATAAAAATAAGCATATGAATGTAATTTAAGGGTTTGTTGAAGGTTTTCTAATTTATGAGAGCTAAATACGTAGTTTTGATGCAAGTGAGGGGGGACGGATATCATTGTCACTATTACCCAGCCCCACCCGTCTTTAAAAATCGGGGAAAACACAAATCCATCCATTTGGTTTTTCCCGTCAAATTTGGTGTGGGTTCGGGTATCCACGAGTGCAGGTCTGTTGCCATACCTAAGTATGAGTATTGTTTCTTCACTGAAAAAAAAAGGTAAGCATGTTGGGTAGTTAATAGGTCAATGTTTCAATCAATACCTTGTAATTTATGTTTTTGGTAAAAAAAAAAGGGACCATGATTGTCAGCCTCAACGGATCCAAACACCTACCTCAACAATTTACTCAATTGGAAGAGGCTTCGGTCTGTTGGATGTTCAATTGGTCAATGTTTCAATTAACACCTTTTAATTTTATTTTTTAGTCAAAGCGCATAATGATCTCAACAAATTTGACACCAACATAATATGTTGTCTTCAATTGCACTATATCTCGAGAAAAAATCATTTCTCTATATTCAACCAATATGCTTCACATTTTTGGGCAAAAAAACTACGTGCATACGTTTGTGTTGATGATATTTATTTTATTTTCATTTGTAATTACAGCACTGATATAGCACCTTGATCCTGGACGCTGTAGTAAGGTTTCTAATGGCCCTGCTGCAAAGAGAGCATTTTTCAGCTTATCTTGCAGTTCATTTCGAACGTGACTTCATAATTACCGTGTTCACCTTACATCCAACAAATGCTATAAAGTTCGATATGTGGCTTTTTTTTTTCTCTCTTATAATTACTGAAGCTTTTCTTTCTACTATTTTCATATATTTCAAGTATAGTGGTCAATTCAAGTAATGGATAATGTTTTTTTTTGTTTGTCAAGGTAATGGATGATGTTTTACATATACCTAAATGCATCTCTTTTCTTTGTTGATTATTTTGAAACGATTCTCCAAAATATTTTGGACATATGTTTTACATTAAAAGAAGTATTAGTTGCGTTAATTTCTCATAAGGTTATGAATGCAAAGCAGTGTACTTTGAATTGCAGTGCACACTTCGATTGCATTATTTATATGCAAATGCAATCACACCCCAACTAAAAATGTCGTTGCATTAGCTGCAATTCTGTTCAATTTCAAACTTTAAAGATTGTGACGTGCATCTGCAACTACGACCTTAATTTAACATGTTCATGCTAAGCGATAATCTCCTAAACTAAACTAACAAGTGAAAAAGGACATATTTGCTTATAGAAGTTCGTAGTTATTATGATGGAACCTAATCTAATAAAATGGAAAGCAGGCTACATATGGAGAAACGACCACTCTAGCACAATAAAAGATTTTGTAAAGCTTGCAAAGTTGGACTGTTACTAGAGGTGTGAATACAAAAGTTTAATGGGTAAGTGTAACTTATTGTCACATTGGTTCATGAATGTATTAAAATTGCAAATGCATTCATAAGTGTCTCTTTTATTAGTCGTTTTGGTCATATAATCTATTTTTAGGTAATTGATTTAGTCTGAGTTTGTTTTTCTTTGATCAATTTAGTCCATAAATTACTAAGAAAAGAGATATAAAGACGTGTTTGTAATTTCAATACATTTAAAGACTACGGTGACAACCTCTTGTACATTTAACAATCAAAATGACTTTTGGTCAAAGTTTAATACTATTTTAAACAGATTTTTGAGATTTTTATTTTTATTTTTCTATACGACAACAATATTGACCCTCTAGCGATTTTTCGTCAAGAATTTGAAAATTGGCCTTCTTTTGAAATTTAATTTTTGAATATGCAGTTGCTTTGGAATTCTTATGTAATTCTGGCATATTAAAACGAAACCATAATTCTTTCATTCGTTGAATACTAGAAAAAATGACATCCAAGTTCCAAACTAAAGCCAAAATGACATCAAAATTCAAATGTAAAGACATAATGATAAATTACATTTTTAGAATAAGGGCATTTTGCATAGTTTTGGACGGAAAATTACTAGGTCCAACAGTGCTGTTATTTAGAAAGATAAAAGACATATTTATCTAAACATATTTAAATAATGTATTTGAAACTTTAAATTGAATTAAAGAGCTTCAAAGACATATTTACTTTAATACAAAATATTTAAAAGGATATGGTAGAAATCGATGCACCCAACAAAAAGAAGACGATTAGACCAAGACAAAATTACATCGAACACTACTTCTATTTCTTCCAAAAGCAGCAACTTCTTGGGTGTTTTAAATAATTTTAGTAAGAAATCATCTCGACAAATCAAGACATTCCATGGAGTTATGGATGCAAGGAAATGAATAACAAATGAGTTCAAAAAGGTTTTGAAGACAATACAATGTAAAAAAATAATGTTTGAAGATCCAAAATAAAAGTATGAAAAATTACTCGGGTTGAGATAAAAAACGAAGACCTATAGAACATTCCCTATTCTCATACAAACACGTGTATTTTCTTTTTATATAAGTTAACCAAATGACCTACAAAGAAAATAAACATATAGTCTAACACAAAGACGTGATGCTAAGCTACAAAAAACTTAGAATAATGCATGGTGCCTAAGCTTCACACCACCTTAAAGCTTAATAGTTGTGACTTTGCTATCAAGTGCTTAAACCACACCCATAAACCAAACATAATTCCTAACCAAAAGTATGATTATAACATCCTAACATATTGAGAGTAGTATTCATTACATGTCTCATATTAAGTGATTTAGTTTGACTATTTAAACAATTCATATAACATTTTTTGACTATATTTTTATACTAATATATAAAGATAAATAATTTTTATAATATCTATCTTTTATAATTTTTACTAATGTATAAAAGTTATGATGTTTTGGGGTGGCATGTCCTCTTGCAACGAAATCAACCATTTTGATATATAAAATGAAGGCATCTTGATCACATGGGTAATTTTTTTGCTCGAAAGGATCCATGTCCACTTTCATATCTTGTTTTGGTTTGTTATTCTTATGATTATCTTCCTCCTTTAATTTTTAAAATTGTCGAACATTTTTTGCTCGACAAATTATTTGAGAGACATGTACAATCAACCTTTGAGAAGGGGATACAAAATTTAGATGAGATTCTCATTGCTAATGAGGTGGTGGATGAGGATAGAAAGCTCAAGAAGGAGCTAATTCAAAGTTGATTTTTAAATAGCGGATAGCTGATAAGCTAACTGATAGCTTATAGCTTATGATTGATGACTGATGACTGATAGTTTATAGCTGATGACTGATGACTTATGACTGATAAGCTAATTGAAGTGTTTGGTAAAATTAACGGTTCAACTAGCTGATAGATGTAAAATGACATAAAATGACATTTTTATATCATTCAATTTTTCATGAAGACAAGAACAACATACATTAATAATAATAATAATAATAATAATAACAACAATATCATTGTCATTTAAGTACGAATTAAGATAATCTTAATTACACTTATATTAATCGAAAATAATAATAAAAATAAGTCTCGCTTAATATTCCTTAACTACCTATATATATAACCTCTAGAGCTCAAAAATACTTGCATATTCAATTCATTCTTTGCACAAATATTAGACATTAAAACACAGATATATATATAGAATCCAGACACAAAATATGTGTAATATTGGACATCAAAGAAAAAAATACTCTAATCTACTCATCAGTAATAATAAAAAAATAAATTGGGGTTTAGGGTTTTTCAATCTATTTATGAATCAAACAACTCTTTTAAACAACAATACAGAGACTGAAGAAAATAAGGGAAAAATCGCAAACCTGGATGAAGAAAGGAGAAGAAACAATGGAGGAATGGTGGAGAAGAAGAATGACGATACAAAGAGAATGAAGAAGCAGTATAACCCATTTTTATCTCTCTTTGCATGATCGTTGGTATTCCCTGTATTTAATACATTTATTTTTTATTTTAAATTATAATAAAACATAAGGGGTAAAACTGATATTTAAATAAAATAGTAAGGGTAAAAGAGAAAGAAAAAACAATAAGGTATAAGCTCAAATGTTACATGAAATAGCGTCTGAAAAATAAGTTATAAGCTCCTGAAATAAGTTATAAGCTCCTGACGAAAAGATTGTAACCAAATAGATATTTTTTTGCCATACAAGCTTATAAGTTATAAGCTTGTAAGACATAAGTTTGTTTTTGCGCCTTGTCAAACAGACTCCCACAACGTAAAGAAAACTTATCTCCCTCTTCTCTCGGATCCAGCAACAAGCAACAACAAAAATCCATCGGAAAAATCTCATCACAAAAGGGGGGTTTATAAAAAAGGAAAAAAAAGATCAAATTTTGATTTGATTTTATTGAAGCAAGTGTGATTGGATGAAGGTCACTCCACCTCCAAGGATCGAAAATTGAAATCCCTCGTTCATGTGGTAGTGCTGTTATGCTTTCATTCTTCTCTTCTTCACGGAGCACCACCACACTCTCACGAACATGACCCATTGCTCATTCCTTCTCAAGTTCCCTTTTTTCTCACTCTCATCCTCTACACGCCCTAAAACCCCATATGGGTTCTCTCCATTTTGCACTATTTCTTCTTCTGAGACAGTCGCTGAATCCGTAGCTGTTCTGTTGAAAACAACAGTGAAAGCAATGAGAAGAGTAGTATTAAGGATGCTGCTGGGTTGCTTGATATAAGGGTTGGTCAGATTGTGAGGGCATGGAAACGTGATGAAGCTGAATCTCTTTACTGTCGAAGAGGTTGATATTTCGGAAAAAAAATAGAGAATGAGAAGTGAACACAAGGGCAGGAGGAAGAGAAGGGAAACAAGAGAGAGAGAAATCCGAATTTTTTTTGGTTTTTTTCTGGGATTGTTTGAAGTTTTTTTTTAGGAATGTATGAATATATGATTGATGAAGATGAAGATGAAGATGAAGAAAAAAGTAAGGTGTTGGTGGTACATTACATTGTAGATAAAATAGATTAAACTATTTAAATTAAAATAATTAATATGATCTATGGTGAAACACTCTTAAAGTTGATCTACTTATAGACATTTAAGGTTAAAGTTAACAACTAGGAATTTATTTGGATAACGGAAACGTTGATTTTACGAGTTATGAGACCAAAATAAAATCAAAAATTAATTAGGGGGACAAAAAACAGCTTGTATTAAACTACTATCATGTTTATTTGAGAAATTTATCCATCCATGAATTGTACTCCCTCGGTCCTTTTTTATAGGAATAATTTACAAAAATCACGTGTATTAAGAAAAGTTGTTAGAGTAATAAAGTTGTCGCAATGTATGTGACTATTACTAAATTATCTTTAATTAAATATATATTTAGGGTCTGTTTGGCAAAAATAGCGGATAGCTGATAGCTTATGACTGATGACTGATGACCTGTAGCTGATGACTGATAAGCTAATTGAAGTGTTTGGTAAAATTAGTGGTTCAACTAGCTGATAGATGTAAAATGACATAAAAGGACATTTTTATATCATTCAATTTTTTATGAAGACAAGAACAACATACATTAAGGCTCTGTTTGGTAAAAATAAGCTATAAGCTAGCTGATAGCTGATGGCTGAAAAGCTAGCTGATAGCTGATGGCTGAAAAGCTAGCTGATGACTGATAGTTGATAGCTTATAGCTGAAAAGCTCACTTATTAAAAATAATGTGTTTGGTAAAATTAGTTGTTAAAGTGACTGATAAATATAAAATGACGTAAAAGAACATTTGTGTTTAATATATTTTTCATAAATTATATACATAAGTTTTTTTACTTATTTATTTTTTTAAAATATTTAAATTTATTTCAAATTACTTTCATCTCCAAAATGATAAATGTGTTTTATGAATTCAATTAAAAAATATTTATTTAACTAAAATGGCTTCATATTTACTGTATATTTTATTTAAAATTTTATATATTATATTATATGAAATAAGAGCAACGTAAAAAAAAAGTGAACAAAGAAAATATAAAAAGAACTACAACTTGAGTGATACATATGGATAGTCACGTAAGTTGGTGCACCAATATATAAAAAGTGGGTAGTTTTTTTTTAAAAAAAAAAAGATATAAAAAGTGGGTAGTTACATGAATATGGGTAGTTTTTTATTAAAAAAATAGTAAAATTAAAATAGGAAGAGAATATAAGAAGCTATAAGCTATAAGCTCAAAAGCTACTTGAAATAACATCTCAGAAAAAGCTATAAGTTCACTAGAAAAGCTTGTTACCAAACACGTCATGTTTTGATCCAACAAGCTTATAAGCTAATTCAATAAGCTATAAGCTAGTTTTTCGTCCTTACCAAACACAACCTAATAATAATAATAAAGTATATTGTACATATAGAAATTAATTTTATTTGGTTCAAAATAACAAAAGGTATATTTTCATCAAATCTAAACACAACTGAAGGTATATTGATTTGCATGTAAAAAAAATATATTGATTTGTAAAAAAAAATGAAGGTATGCCGTATAAAGCAACGAAAGGAAGTGATTTTTTTTGTTTTGAAAAAAAGTGGATATTTATTAGCACAAGAGACATTGGTATTTATGATGTAGTTATATTAATAAATTGTAAAGGGTAAAAAAAGATTTTAAATAAAATAATAAGGGTAAAAGAGGAAGAAAAAACAATAAGCTATAAACTCAAACGCTACTTGAAATAGCGTCTGAAAAATAAGCTATAAGTTCATGAAATAAGCTATAAGCTCCTGACGAAAAGACTGTTACCATATAGGTCTTTTTTTGTCAGACAAGCTTATAAGCTATAAGCTATAAGACATAAGCTTGTTTTTGTGCCTTACCAAACAGATTTTTAATGTTAACTTTCATATACTAAGACAAATTGATAGTATTAACAAAAAAATATATTTAAAAAAAGAGTAATTAATGTATATTGTATATGATCTTATACTCCCTCCGTTTCAAAATACATGTCCATTTTGGAGAAATTTTTTGTTTCAAAATACATGTCCATTTGATAGTTTAATGATACATTTTGTCTATTTTACCCTTGTCTACCAATTAATTGGATTCTAGATTTTCTCCACAATAATTATTTTCTACTAATAAATGTTGACCCAATTTTAAGTGGATTTACTCATGCACTCTCCCAAGAACTTGTTTAATTAATTTTGGTATTGGTATTGGGAGTAATTATGAGATGGGATAAATAAATGTAAAATGGAGAAAATCAAAGATAAGGGTATAATAGGAACTTTTGTGTCAAACTAGCTTGTCCTTGGTTACTGCAATTTCTCTAAAATGGACATGTATTTTGAAACGGAGGGAGTATTAAAGAGTACAAGAACTGCATGGCATGCGTAATGCCAAGTCCCACACGACACACATGCCACTGGTACGAACCTTAAAGACATGGAGTTTACGTTTGACCACGTGTAAAGTACCATCGCAAAATATGACAAAGACATGGAAAAAGTATATTGCAATTCCCCATAAACTCACGCACACGCACACGCACACTCACACGCCCAATGTATTTTTGTCCTGTACTTTTTAAGCGTTTCTTTTAAAAAAAAATTATTTTTATTTAACTTTCATTTTCAAAGTTTAAATCAATATTAAATATTTTTTTACTAATATTACCCTTAGTTATTTATTACAGAGAAAAAAATATATGAAATAAGATATTAAATTAAAAATGTTATTATAGTAATAGTACTACCTCCGTTCCTTTTTAATTGTCACTTTTTGATATTTTACATAAACCAATACAATTAATAAATGTCACTACTTTTGATACAATAATTTATACTTTTACTATAATAGCCTTATTTATTTAATATATCATCTCATATATTTCTCTTTCCATAATAAATAACTAAGGATAATATTGGTAAAACAATATTTAAAGTTGCATTGAACTTTGAAAGTGACAGTTAAAAATGAACAAAATTTTTCTTCAAAAGTGACAATTAAAAGGAACAGAGGGAGTATAACTTATTGTATCAAAAGTAGTAATATTTATTGATTGTCTTGATTTGTGTAAAATGTCAAAAAGTAACAATTAAAAAGGAACCGAGGTAGTATTGTGCTCATACTTTAGTTTTAGGAAAATGATAACATGTGATAAAGGGAAAATGATAAGTTAAAGAACTCCTCTCATGGTTCTCTAATATAAGAGTCATGCTAACAAGTGTCATAAGAGTGTTGTTTAAAAAATATATAAAAAAAATTTATTTTAAAAATACAAGTCAAACACGTTAAAGTTATTATTACTCACAAAAGTTGTTTTTTAAAATCCTTAAACAATATCATTTGGATATTGGTTAGCATTTCCTTTAATATAAACATTCATTTAACTAAAAATTTGTTTTTAAATATAAAATTCTTTTTAAATTATTAGATAAATTTATTTTTTTCAGATAAATCCCTAATTAGTATCATTAAGTGTCTTGTAATATAAAAATTTAAAATTTACTACGCATATACTCCCTTTGTTCCGTAATAACGAGTCTTTTGTTCATTTTACACGTATTAAAAAAAAGTGTACTTAAGTGAATAAAAAAGAAAATTATTTTGAGTGTCTTGTCAAGTATTGGTGCATTCTCATTATCATAAATGCAAAATAGAGTATATTAAATTGAGAGTGTTGAAAGTAGGATTAATTAAAGTTATAATTAAAAAAAATAATTAATATTACATTGAAAATAAAATGGGTCAATTTTTTGGGAATTTTTTTTATCAAATGACTTAATTATTTTAGAACGGAGGAAGTATACAAAAGGTATTTTATATACATTCATATTAAAATAGACAAATAACTACACTACTAACTTTTTTTGATAAAAAGTGAAAAAAAACAATAAATGCTTATATTATGGGATGGAGGAAGTATAGTACATATAATAATTTTGTTTTAAAAGTTATGTAATATTTTTTTAAAGCACAAACACTGCTTTAGAGCATAAGTTAACAAGACTGTTAATTTGATGCTATAATCCAAATTTTCTTTATGTAAAAAAAGTATGATTATAATTTTACTGAAGTTTTTATCTTGGGAAAAGATTTACTTAAATTTTATCGCACTCTTATATCAAGACTACTAGAGAGAAGAACGTCAAAAGCCATAAGCGGGTTAGGAAAAAAAAACGCTTGTTCTCTTCATCATCACTTCATCTCTTCTTCTTTCACTCTGCCTCAAACATCTGATTCACTTCAAAATCACTTTCTCTTGCTATGGCTTTTCTGCTCTATTTTCTGCTTTTCCTGTCCCTCACTGGTCACTCAAGTAAGCACAAATATTAGATTTTTGTTTGTGTTTCAAGTTTCAACATTTTTATTTATTTTTTCTTACAAAAAAAACTCGTCCTTTCTTATTTTCCCTAGTGTTGGTTCCTATGATTGGTATGAAACTTTGTTGTTGTTTTAATTCATGGTTTTCTCAGTATGAAATATTATTTTCACCTTTTTTTTTTAAGAAACAGGGGAAAAATGATTGCATGCATCTTAATACTATTATTCTAAGAAAAAGGTGAAATTTTGGTGTGGATTTAACTATGTTTTGACAAATTAATTTTGTTGAATAGGTGCTTTATACTGTGTATGCAAAGATGGTGTCTCTAGTCAACTTCTTCAGAAGGCAATTGATTATGCTTGTGGAACTGGAGCTGATTGTAGCCCTATTCTCCAAAATGGACCTTGTTTCCAACCCAACACTGTGAAAGATCACTGTAACTATGCTGTTAATAGCTATTACCAGAGAAAGGGTAATGTTCAAGGTAGTTGTGATTTTGCTGGAGCTGCAGCACCTACTCAAACACCACCAAGTAAGTACTCTTTATTCAGTATATTTACAAAACATTTTTGGCACATTTTTGTTGGATTTTACTCTTACTGTATTTTTTGTTTGTTTTATTTTGTTTTCTGCAGCTGCAGCATCTGGATGTGTTTACCCTTCAAGTCCAGGGTATGTTTTTTCATATTGATCTTGTTCTGAAATTTTATTTTAATGTTGTTTTGTTTATTTGTGAATTGAGTGATTATTTTGTGATTAAAGGAATTTTGCGTCTGTTGAGTGTGAAGTGGGAATGTTGTGGAAAATTCCTATTTCTCATAAGCATTTTATGGTTAGCTGTTGGAATTTTCACTTTATTCAGTCCTTTTTCCAGTGTATAGGTGATTTCACCAGATTTTTCAATTCCTGAAAATTGTATTTTAAGTTTACAATTTTTCTTTGTGTGATTAGATTTGGAGGTATTGATTAGTTTAACATCATGGAATTTTTTTTGTGGATGTGATATCATTTTTCAATTAGTATCATCTAAAAATGCATTGCTAGCATTTTTTATTTTTTTTAATATTTCAATACCGTCAAATGTTGTTATGGAACTAGTTTACTTTGCACATTAGCCAAAATCTTCTTTTCTCTTGAAGTAATAGCTGGCATGATTTTGATATTTCCAACGTCTATGCTCGGATTTGGATTGCATGCACTCAACAATTTCACGCATTGGTAATTGCAAAATCGAGATTGGGCGGTTTAGAATTCAAGGTTGGCATTTTAGTTTTTTTTAAAAATCAAAACCAGGATTGATATCTAAACGGTCTAATCTTAATCTAACTAAATTAATGCGTGGAATTGTTGATTGCATACAATCCAAATCTATGTAACAATGAAATGTATTAATTGTGCATCTTATAATTTTTCAAGATCTATGTTGATCCTTTTATCTTGGCTTTCTTGCAGCAATGCAGGAGCTCCATCCACTGGTTCAACTCCAGGCACCGGAACCGGCACCGGCACAGGCACAGGCACCGGAACCGGAACTGGCACTGGATCAACCTGCGAGTAGTCCTAATGTTTTTGGAATAAGTCCATCATCTACAATTGATGGCAACGGTGGTTCCTCAGCAGCTGGAGAGTCTTATATGAAAAACACCAACACCATATTGCTATTGTCCCTTGTTATTACCCTGTGTTTAGCCTTCACGGTCTAAACTATGGTACAATGCTACTAGTGAACTAGGAAAAATTTAGGGGGTTTGATGTGTGGATGAGATTTTGCACAACAACAAGGATGGTTATTATGTAATTTTACTTATGAGAATCATCTACAATCAAAACCCAATTTTGTTTTCTTCCTCCTAAGTTAAAAAAAGTAGGGAATTTGGTTTTTGTTTAGTGGCGATATATTTTGATTATGATAAAATGGGGTAGAAGTAGAACTTCATTGGTTTCGTTTTAAGCATTTTCTCATTTGTATATCTAAGATTGTGACTGAAACTATTTTTTAATTAATTTGTATAGAAGCCAGCTACCCCATTTATAATCTAGTTTATTATGGTTCAATTTCATGCTAGCCGGCTTCATCTTCGATTTGCCTTTGACATTCCTAGCAAATTCAAAGATGAATGATAAAAAAAGATGAATGATGTAATCTAAAAATAATTAAAAAATGGGCTATTTTTTTTTATATATAAATAAAAGTTCCTAACTCACTGTGGCCTAAAGTCTCAAGGTTGAATAACGTCAAAGTACTTATATATCATCCACCGACGATGTATGCATATCGAAGCAAAATTTAAACTCTGTCCTTTTTTTTCTTCATATATTGAACCTCTCCTTATCTTGCGTTTTAAAAATTTGTGTGCATAATATTTTACTTTTTAAAAAATTATCGAGTAAAATCAGGGTTGTGAATTGTGATAATTTTTTTTTTTGGATAGATGATATATCAAATAACCATCTATACTCACTTACAAATAGAGCGGTCGAGTTTCGAACTCGGTCATAGCATTTGATATAGCAATTTCGGCATTTTGACTAGTTGAGCTATGATTTATGTACAACTCTGGTAATCTTTCTACTATACAAAAATATTCAATTATTATATTTAGTGGATGAATTGTATATAAGTTTTTTTGGTAACACGAAAAGTAGTATAGGTTGTTCAGCGGTCTCTGTATCAACCAAATCATACAAGATGAGAGCATTGTGAATTTTGTGCCATCTCTCTTTCGGTTTTGGCATTTATTTCATGCCGTGGAATAATTTTTCTATTGGACGCAATTGCTCCTAAAAGTCAATAACGACTAAAAGAAAAATTTGTTGACATCACCTAGAAATGCTTACTTGATCACAAACACAAATAAAAAAAGTTTAGACATACACTCATAATTATGTGAGTGTGTCTAAACTTTATTTTGTGTTTGTGTCAAACTAAGACTTAGCTCCATCATGACATGCATAGCCAACAAATCTTAAATAATACTAGTAATGCTTTTCACCAGGCAAATTTTTGTAACTGAAAACAAAATCGAAATAAGGATAGATGTTTATTCTTAATAAAATGAATAACAATAATTTAACGTGTCTTTGTCTAAATAAAAGGAAATTATTTACGTAAAAGAAATACTTGTCCAGAAAGTTTACACTGAAATTAGAGAAATTTGATCCACCTAATTTCGTTTTTTCTAATTCAGAAGATGAAAAGAAATACTAGCTAAGGACCATTTACGTGTGCATGATTCCTCCACTGAATGGAGGTTGATACATGCTTATGCGTTGGAAGATTCCTTTGAATTTCCAACCTATTTAATGATGTAATTATTTATAAGAAAAAGGCAGAGATAAGCATGTCTTGCAGCGATTTGTATTTTTTAATACCATCAATAACAGTAATCATATAGACAACGTCACAAACAGTGGCGAAACTACCACAATTTTTACGAAGGGGCCAAATGTAAAGAAGAAATAAAATACTATATTTTAAAAATTAATATATTAAACTTAATAATTTTTACTTATATTTAATGAAACGGCAATAAAGAAAAATAAAAGCTTCCTTAAAAAAAACATAGAAAATAAAAGCTAACAATAGTTATTATTATTTATAAAAGTTGAGTTATATATATGGAGTTTTAAGAAGTCAAATTTATCCATAATGGACACTAAACTAAATAGATTATCTATTATTTTAATATCATCTCTCTTTGAACAAACGAAATTGTTTGGAGCAGCCAAATAACATATTAATAGGATATTAATAGGGTAGCTATATATTAAACTATAGGGGCGTTTGTTTCATGAATTGTAAATTTATTCTTAGGAATGTGACATTGAGAATACTTGGTTCCCATGTTTGTTTCAAGTTTTCATAAATTATGTCTATGTAATATATTTTATTCCTAGGAGTAAAATTTACACATGATTTTTTCACTTGTTACTCCCATGTTAAAGTATGAGAATCTTTTATTCCCATAGGAATAAGAGGTAACCACTCATAACTTCTCACTCTCACACTATTTTAACTCTTTTATTTTGTGGTTTTAAATTATAAATTAAATTTATTTAAAAATATTCCTGAGACACTAAATTAATTACCAAACACTTTAATAGGATTAAGATTCCTAGGAATAATGTTCCAGGAAATGTTATTCCCAGAATTGTAAATTTAATACTTGAAACAAACACACCCTATGTTAATTATTCAAGTTTTTTTTTTCTTTTGGGGTAGCCAATGCTACCCCATGACTATAAGCCATTCGCCCCTGGTCACAAACATTATCAATTATTAACTGCTTTCGTTCTAAAAACTAAAAGAGTAGTTTAATGGTAAATGAGACATGAGTGAGTATTATATTATGTAAGAGGTTCAGAACTTAATCTCTACTACTAACAAATTAACCACTTTCATTCTGTGTATAAAAAATTATGGATAAGTGAAATGATCAAATGGATAAACGATAAAGGATTAGCCACTCAGCTAACTTTATTAGGCTATCTACCTTTATAACCCCAGACATTGAACTACTAATAGTATATTTTAATTAGACTATCCTCCCCTATAAGACATACGTAGGAAAGGATAGCATTTTAGCCTCAGTGTACCAAAAATAAAAGGAGAGCATTCTATGTTCTTTATCAAAATCAATTAAAAATAAGATTGGGAATGTCCATTCAAGTATATGGATTTATAAAATATGATGTGAAATGTTTTATAATTTTTTTTAAAATGAAATTTATAAATTAATTTTTATTTTTTTTTAAAATGTACTGTACTCCATAACTCAATGATTCCACTAGTGACCAGGAGCCCCACTGAATTGATAACCATTCAAAGCTCCATCACTACTGGTTCCTTTTTTGGAAAAATGCCAAACGTTCTGTCCTTTATCTGTTAGAATGGCAAAAGGGTATTCAACCTTCATAATGATGGAACATATTGATTTATTGTCTTGGTATCCTTCTGAACAAATTCCTTAATGAGTTTCACAACAGAATCTGGTCTTTCAACATGAGGAAGGTGACCACAATCGGGTATTTGGCGTATAATTGCATCAGGTAATTCACAGTGCAGTTGCTAAAAGAGTAAAAATGAAAGTTAATTGCAACATTAGTATTCATGAGACAATTTATATGCAAGATCATTATTTTGATATAAAATAGATATAGAAGAGTGTTGTATAGTAACTAACCACTGCAAGCTTATTGCTGATTATGCGGTCGTTCTCCCCCCAAATTATGAGTGTTTTCTGCTTTACCTGTTACACAAATTTGAAAGCCAAATCTTTTTAGTAAGTATATGAAACTATGAATTAGTTGTACCACTAATCTGAGGATTCTTTCGAGTATCCACCTGTGTTTTCTAACAAAAATAGAATACAACAGAAGTAACATCATAAATTTGTAACACCGGACATACCATTTTTATCTGCGAAGCAACATCGTAGCCACCACTGATCATAAAATTAACCGCGGCATCCTCCCACCAAGGCAATAAACAATGCAAGCGGCCAATCTATACAAGATTATATATGAAAATCATGTTATCTAACTTTGTTCTGCAACACATAATGATGACAAAGTATGCAAATGTCAATTAATATGATATGAAGGTGCTATGGTTGATATCCTTGGTAAGAGATTAGATGCTTAAGAAGGATGCAATCTAAATAGCTATTATAGACAATAAAAATAAACTGCATCTCATAATCCTAAACACTTGTTATGACAAAATAGGATGTTTGGATTCTTGGCTGTCGTAGACAAGCATACAATGCTTACAATGCTTCAAAGTGTGCATTTCCCGAATCCCAAATGGTTTGTTATGAGCTAGAAAATATATTCAAAATATATACATCATATCCTCTAAAACAATGAAAAAAATTTGATCAAGCAACTTACATTTGTCCAATCAAGGCTAGTACTGAAAGATATGTTGGTGAAGGACATATAGTTTGCATATACACGTAACGGGACACTCTTTAATAAATATACCTGATTCAAAACAGAGCCAGTGGTGAGTGTAACCTGCATCATTCAAAACATTAAACATCCTCCTCCTCTCATACTTATCTTTCCCCATGAAAGTAAAAATTCTAGTGAAGAGGTTAATCAAACATTATTGAATGAGATTATTGCAATAATGTGAAAAGGACGGGAAACAGAAAAGGAACTATGAACAATCAATAATGTAAGATTGAAATGACATTTATAATAATGCCAAGCACCGACACCTACTTATACAAAAATCAGGTCAAGTACAGTGTAGTACTACTATCAAATGCTCATCCAACAAGGACAACTTTCCAAACGAAGTTCTTAAAAACAACCCTAATATTTTGATACTTCCCCTTGAATTCTTAACAAAATTACCCTAAATACAATGTGTATCCATAGCCCATAGTTGGAAAGGCAGCTAAGGATGTCAGAGATAATAGAGCGGCATACAACAGATAAGCACTTGATGTACTATTGTAAATAACTCAACAAAACTGCTGAGAAGACTGAGACAGAAGAGTTGGTTGGATGATACATAGCCAAGGAGGATAGACATCACTAGAAAAGTACACGAAGTTATTTATTGTTAAGAAATAATGCACAGAAGCTCTCAAACTTCACCAAAGTCATAAAACCCAACATTTTGAAGCTTTAAAATGGTATGAGCTAGAAACTAGTAAGCAATTGCTAACGCCAAGAGGTTATGAGCCATCCAAGATGAATTCATTATATACTTTTTGTTTCTGTGATTGGCAGGAGCTAGACTAACAGATGTCAAAGAAACAGATGTGATTTCTAAAATACGGAAAATTGAGAATGTAGTTGCTCAAAGGTATCATGGAGAGGGCAGACCCAAAAAAATGAATAAATTAAATTTCATTTTAGTAGGGGAAGTTGAACTATTAAAACATTTTACATAGATAGATTATGAAATAATATGATATAATTGTTAGACTATCAATTGTGAGTTAAAAGTCCAATATATAGGATAAAAATATGAATTGAGCAACATATAAGTGAAGCGATTAATATAACCAATGCCTTCAGGTTTTGGAATGAAGATTTGTTGTCCAAATCACTTGCGTGGTTGCCTTTAGCTCAATGTGGAGATCTCACCCGTGTTTTTGGCTCCCATTGTGACCCAACAGTGGTATCACTAGGCGTTTGGGCTAAAGGTGACCGGCTTCCTTGTAACGAAAGTTTTATGGACTATGTGGTGGTTAGATGGTGTGGGCTGTTGATGTTCTGTGTCGATGTAGGTACAAGTGTATGTGGATGAAAAAGCTTCCACATGAGGGGGAACATATGTGATGAGTGGATTGACTCACACTTGAGGGAGAAACTGATAGACTGTCAAGCATCATGTGTGAGTTAGAAGGCCGACATTAGATGAAAATGTGAGTATTGAGCCACATAATTTAGGTAACCCGTACACTCAATGCCTTAAGATTCTTGGTGAAGATCTCTCCCGTGTGTTAGACTCTTTGTGACCTAACAATAACTTTCTAGATAATTGCCAGTGATGTGTGGCTGAGGGCTTAAGGCTTTTTAAGTAGGAGATATACTCACCCCAGCATAAGCTACCGCTCTAGGTAAGGTTGCTAGGTTTCCTGTCCCTTCTGCATATACACTAGCATCAATCAAAACAAGCTTTTCCACCTGAAAAATTGACCTGATAATGGGATAGTCACTCGATAAAACTAACTTTTAATAAATAATTTCTTCAAAAATTGGGTAACTGTAAATATATTCAAAAATTAAATTATTTGATAGCACATACAGCTTCTGGATAATTGATTGCAAAGTCGATGGCAACAGCAGAACCAAGGCTTGGACCAACCAATATCATCGGCTTTTTAATGTAGGATTTCCAAAACTGATAGATAAACCAATTCAGCCTCAACACAGAGTGAAACAAGTGGAAGTAAAAAAAATAGGTGCGGAAAGAAATTCATCGATCCGTGAAGACTACCATTTCTTTAGAAGAAGCCTATAACATATCTAATTTCTTACTCCGAATTACACAATATAAGCAAACGATAAAAAATAGAAAATATTTAAGAATTATCATTTATATACAACTTTAAAATGGCCACTCCAGCAACAAAGCTGTCTAGGTTTCATAACAATACTGAAAACTCATTAATTCGCATACAAGTACCTGGTAAAAGTGTTCGCGCTTTGATACCACATCGCAGGAAGGAAGTTTCTCTGATGTATATAAGAGAGATAGAAGAAAACATGACTAAAATGAAGAGAGAAAGGAATGAACATAGTAACATAGGAAAAGTAGTGAAACAAACCTAGATCAGAGAAACCCCAACCAAGAATGTCAATGGCCCATGTCTCAATACCAGCCTCCTCAAGCAATGGATATGTGTATCTCCATTCTAAACATGAGCTGAACAATAAGGAGGAGTGAAATCCAAGGGTAACTTCAGAAATAAAATGTACAAACCAATTCTGTCTCCTGCATATTTTTTTAGCACCTGTCAAAACCATGTAAAAGGACAACTGGATTTTCCTTGTTCTGCACCAGTGGCTTCACACAACTACTCATGATAGGATTTTCAGAGAACTTAACCTGTTTGAATTATATGCAAATATGTGAATAAACATAAAGTATTGATTTTTTTTAAACGGGCAATGTTAGTATTATGCTGGGAGTGGGGATCGAACTTTCGACCTCTTTGTCAATCAACTCTTTAATTCCCCCACCCCAGCCACCAAGTTATCTGTATATCCCCTTACACAAGTACTTTTGAGTGACCTTAATCAAGAATTAAGCAATAGTGGGATGATTAGTCCAAAATAGACCTTAAGTAAGGTGAGACCTAAAGCTAGGAGAAGTCTTATAGTGAAAAAATGATGGGAAGGGATTCATAAACAAATCATATGCATAATATTTGTTATGTGTCAAAATGGATGTGAAATCATAAAATTGACGCGCTACGTAGGAGGTGGTGTGAGTAAGGCTAGAGACCTAAGCAAGGGCTTCGATGGCCTTGACCTTAGACCTGCCTAAATCAATAAACAACGTGTTAGTTATATCCGTTAGATTTTATTTGGCCTAACTCATCCTTACAAAACCGACTTGTGAGGTGAGGTCTGCCCCCACTTATAAACACATGTTCAGACCATCTCTTATCCAATGTGCTACTCTTTAACAACATCCCATACATTCCAAATTAGGAGGAAGAAAAATAGAAATACTAAATGAAATGAAAAGGAACAGACTCCATAGTTTCCATCCTATCCTATTATAAACAATTATTACAATATAACGGGTGCATATGATATAAGAAAGGAACGTGATGTTATATTAAATTAGCAATAAGAAAAGAGGTGGAAGCAAAGGTTTTACTTACGGAAACGGGAAGTCTTTGAATCCGTGTAGCGAGGGTTCGAGCGAAAGGGTCTTTGATTCTGTTAACGTCTTTGGGAAGAAAGGAAGGGAATGAGTCAGCTACGACCTTGAATACGGGCAATGCGAAGGAAAACAGAGCAACCATTTTCTGTGAAGGGAACTAAGCTGTTAATAGCAACCAAAAAAACACAGATAACTGCCACTCAATCTTCATCATCACTTTGTTATCCTTTTTTTTTCTTTATAATCTGCAACAATTTTTTTTATTTTTTAAATGTTACCGATTATTTTTTAAAAATAAAAGGATTTTCAGTCATTAATTTATAATTTTTTATAGAGATTGTTGAAAAATAGAAATTATTTTGTGTTTGTTTACCGTAATACAAATTAGGGTTAAATATGTTTTTTTACTATGGTTAAGTATGTTTTTGTTTTTATAAATATATAAACTTTTTTGTTTTAATCCCCCATACAAAATTTCTTCGACGTTTAGTCTCTCAAAAGTTTTTTATCATCTTTGTTGTTTCATACTTTTAAGTCAACTCATACATAACATTTATATTTTTGACTGAAATTTTTTAAGAATTTAAATATTATAATAAACTCTCCAAAAAAAATAATTTTTTTTAACAAAACATAAATTAAATATGAATTTTTTATTTTTTTGCGCTTAAAATTTTATATTTAATTCATGGGTTGTTAAAAAAAATCTAATTTTTTTTATGTGAGTTTGTTATAATATTATACACATTTTTGCAAAATTTCATTGAAAAATAAGAAGGTGTTACACACGAGTTGACTTAAAAGTAGATACCAAAAGTTGTGATAGGAAAATTTTGGGACTAAAAGTCGAAGTAAAAATTTAGAATGACTAAAACGAAAAAGTTTGTATATTTATAGGGACCAAAAACATATTAACCTTGAAAATTACTTTTTGAAAAAATCAACTATAAAAAAAATGTCTTCTATGAAAACTAATCAAAACAACTTTTTATTTGAAACTTATTAGCAAAAAAAAGTAAATTTTAATAATCAGAACCTTAAATTTAAATAAAATGGTTACATAATAAGTATCCGTAAAAAACAATAAATTTTAAATTGATTAATAGAAAATATATCATACATATTGTCGCTGGGTACCCTAAGTGCGTCACTTGGTTGTTCATGCCTTAGCAATTCTTTCTTTTGAAGAATAAAAAAAGGGTAAATTACATTTTTGGTCCCTTAAATATTTTTCAGGTTTCATATTGGTCCTCTAATTAATAAAAGTAACGTTTTGGTCCCTTAAATCCTTCTCTGTTAGTCACTTTGGTCCCTTCCGTTAGTTTGTGTTAAAAAACGTTCACTTTTGGTCCCTTAAATATTTTTCAGGTTTCACTTTTGGTCCCTTAAATATTTTTCAGGTTTCATATTGGTCCCCTAATAGAGACCAATATGAAACCTAAAAAATATTTAAGGGACCAAAAGCGAACGATTTTTAACGCAAACTAACGGAAGGACCAAAGTGACTAACTGAGAAGGATTTAAGGGACCAAAACGTTACTTTTATTAATTAGGGGACCAATATGAAACCTGAAAAATATTTAAGAGACCAAAAGTGTAATTTACCCAATAAAAAACCACTAATCATGTGCAAATATGGATCGGCTGCTGTAGTGGTTTCACACAGTTCTATGTAGTAGTCGATCTCAGTCGTAGATTTATGATCCAATGGTTCAAATTTCTTTTAGTTGACAAAACTTTATTTAATATATATCAAAGATTAATTACACATGAATAGAAGGCAAGCGGACAACAAGTTGCGTCGTTAGTCCTTTTTGGATGGCAAAATCAATCCTTGTAAACACAACATTCATGGACCGAGGAGACGTGACATTGTTGTGCATGACCCTTTGAACTCTATGTAGAAGGTCAGCAGTCTCTCGTGCTAGGTGATAAGTGCCAGAAACTAGTTATAAAACATATTTAATTTAGGCACTTTTCTTACTTGTTTTACAAGTTATCTTGGTAAAAGCTCTGAAAGAAAAGATAAATATCATTTCATGCTTTTTAGACCTAATCCCAACCATTTTTGTAGGTACATGTTTTTTCCTTGGACTTAAAGATCAGACTCTGAAGATCAGAGTCTGAGCAATTTCGCAGAGCGAGGTATGGTCGCAGAGCGAAGCAGCTTCTGAAGCTCCAGACTCTGAAGTTCAGAAGCTGAAGTGGCGGAAGACTTCGCAGAGCAAAGTATTACTTCGCAGAGCGAAGTAGGGCGGTTTGAACTGTTCAAGGCTGAGGTGGCAGAAACCCAGTTGTGAAGAAAGGACTTCGCAAAGCGAAGTATGACTTCGCAGAGCAAAGTCCAGAATAACATACACACTTATAAATAGGTTTAAAAGCTGAATGTTTTGAATAATTGATTTTTATTACAGTTTAGTAATATATTAGGTTGTAGTTTTAGACAGAAAATAGGGCTAGAAGCTCTGATCTTCATGGAGCAAGAGTGATTGAAGGTGGAATCAACTAAGACTCTTTGGGAAATCAAGAACTTGGCTTTGAATCATCATCTTCTTTACACTTTTGTATAGTTGTCATGAAAATGATCAACTAACTCCCTTTGTTGGGATTGGAGGTACTTTATCTAGCTTAGATGTAATCTTTGATCTTTAAATATCTGATTTTAGCAACTTATGTGATATTGAGTTTATTCTTGCTATTCATTACTATGTTTGATTTAAATGTTATTGACGAATACTTTTGAATCTTTGGTGAGAATAATCTTCTATCAAAATAAGAAATTTTAGACATGGAATTTGGTTTTGATAATCACAAAAAGTATTGGAACGTAAAGCTTTCGGATCGTTTGATAGATTGGGAAATCGTCTATTAAACGATACGATAGATCTCACGACGTCATTTGGACACGAATGACTTTGTCGAGTGATACGTGATAATTTCGCTAAAACGCTAGAATTCATATGCATGATTATTAGATTATTTTCGATGCTCGATTGAGGAACTCCGATCTCAACGCTTTTATTCCCTATTACTTGTCGTCTTTATTTCCGTTTTTAGGTTCCAATAGTTTTTATGCAAACAAGTTATAAACCCCTTACTCAAAATGACAACGATTCTTGAATGGCTCTAGATAGCGCACTAGTCCCTGTGGAGACGATAATATAAAAATACTTACTTTTGTTATACCAACTAACAAAATGGCGTTGTTGCCGGGGATTGGTGTTTAGATATTTTGAGCATTGCAACAATTTACATTGTTTTGAGCATTTGTATATATCTTGTTAATATTTTTCGTTTCTTTTGTACATTATAAAATTGTGTGTGCATTAACCCTCTTTGTTATACAAAGAAAATTTTCTTGTTAGTTACACTCGTTTCAGATTCTCAACATAAAGCAAATCATGGCTGATCATCATGATTATTTCAACTTCTATACTCCATTTGAGTATGAATTCTATCAACAGTATCAACAATATCCTTCTGAAGATGAACAAATGTCAAGAATGGAAAATACTTTGAATATGTTCATGCAACAATCCATGATCAACATGTAAAATACCAACCAAAGATTGAGAGTGTTATCAATCCAATTGGAACTTTTGCAAGCTCAATTAAATTTTTCATCAAGAATCATGGATGTTCAAACCAACAATCAATCCACTCTTAAATTCGGAGAGATTGTTGAAGAAGATGTTGATGAAAGTGAGGAAGAGATAATGTTAGAAGGATATGGTATAAGGAAATTAGTGGAAGAAATAGAGATACCACACAAAGTAGAACTTCCTCAAGAAAGGTCAGATTCTGAAGAGGCCAGAACTGTTGATAGTGAAGAAGTGATGGTTATTGAGAAAAAGGAACAGTTTCTTAACAAGGAAGAAACTTATGAAAAGAAGGGGAAGAAAGTGAGCAAAGCAGAAATTGAGTTTGTAATAGACCACATATGTTCCTTGCTCAACAAACTCTGGTTAGGGAGGTTATGGACTCCACATCAGCTATACTTCAAGTTCATGGAATTCCTCCCAAAGCAAAGGAATACAAAGGCTGATGTGCGTTCCGTCTCATTTTGGCCACCCTAACGAATCAGACGTCGAGCTAACGCCGTAAAACAAGCGCTTGTTGGGAGGCAACCCAATTTTGTAAGTATTTATGTTTTATTACTGTTTTTTAGAAACCATAGGTGAAGATAAAATGACAAATCTGTTGAAAAGTTGCAATTTTGAAAATGCCAGAACCTGTCATGTTCGCAGAGCAAAGTCCCTTCGCACTGCGAATATTACAGAGTCTGATAAGTTCGCAGAGCGACGTTTTACTTCGCACTGCGAAGCTTCAGAGTCTGAACTTCAGAGTCTGAGCTTCAAAAGCTGAGCTTCGCAGAGACAAGTAGCTGCGCAGAGCGAAGTCTGTGAATTCTGTCAGGTGCAATTTTCAAAGCCACTACCCATCTTTACTCCTCCCAACCACCCATTCCACTTCCCTCACCCAAAACCTGACAGTTTACTTCTCTTACCCAAAAACCTTCACTTTTCATTAACTTTTCAAAACCACTCGTAATTTTTTTTAACACATACCCATTTTCACAAATCCTATCATTTCCCATTAACATTGTGTCATTAGCTTCAAATTCTTTCCATTTTCGCAAGCACACAAGGTATGTTTTCTGGGTTTTCTCTTTTCTCATTCCTTCTTCAAAATGGTAGGTGTTGAGTATTTTGGTGTTGGCTGCATATTTTGGCAAATCCAATGTGTTGAATAGTAGCATCTCCATGTCTAGAACAAATCTTTAGTTACAAGTTTTGAAGTCATTCAGAAGCTGAAATCACCATCAGAAGCTGAAAGTTACTTCAGAAGCACTGTAGCACTTCAGAAGCTGAATTCAGAGTCTGATGCCAGCGTTGACTTTGGTTGACTTCATCAGAAGCTGATCTTTTTCAAGTTGTTTCTGCGCGAATCTTGACAAGATTTATCAAGGAATTATCCACGCGTATTGCTTCTAGAATGCTGGTTGTTTTGGAGAAGATTTTATGAAGATTTGGTTTGTTGTTATGAAAACACGTATTTTCCTGATATAATCTTTCAAAGATACAATATGGTTTTATTTGTTTCCTTATTGGATTACTCATAATTCAGAAACAAATCATGAGCAGAAGATTGGTTTGTTTTTTATGCTGCTTGTTGGAGGTTATAAAAGGAGGAGTGCTGCTGCTATTCAAGATATACGAAGAACAAAGTATTATTCAGAGAATAGAGTCTTTGTTTTAAACTTAGTGTTTTATTTGTGCACCACTAATTGTTTGAGTTGGTTTAGAGTTTTATTGAGTTGTAAATTCATTCTAAGCCTGTAGGTACGAATGAAGGTTTGTTATTGAAGTTGTTCTTCAAAACAGAGTAGTTTTTGTTAAGGGGTTTAGTAACAGGTTTGTTACTTGAATAGGAAGTTAGTGGTCTCTAATACTCAACGTGTTGGGTAGAATTCAAGACTAGGAGGAAGTTAATTGCTTAGGCTGGGAACTGGGAGTCAGTGTCTTGAGTCATAAGGATTAATTCCTATAGTGGAATTCCTTCCTGGATTGGTATCCCCCAGAGTAGGAGGTGTTTACTCTGAACTGGGTTAACAAACCTTGTGTGTTCTTTAGCTTTCCTGCACTTTTATTTTCTGCTGATTATCTGCTATTATATTGTGCTAAGTTCTGTTCAGAACCTGTTGGTTCAGAACCTGTTAGTATCTTATTTCCTGGCCAGAATTTCAATTGGCATCAGAGCAGGCACCCTGCCTGTGTTTTGGGTGAGATCCAGAGGAGTTAATATCTGGCAAGCATGGATAGAGAAGGAGGCTATGTCAATAGACCACCCCTACTAGATGGCACAAACTATGAGTATTGGAAGTCTAGGATGTGTGCTTTTCTAAAGTCTATTGACAGCAGGACTTGGAAAGCTGTGATCAAAGGCTGGGATCATCCTGTGTTTACAGACAAAGATGGTAATAAGACTGAGGTTTTGAAGCCTGAAGAGGAATGGACCAAAGCTGAAGATGATCTGTCATTGGGAAATTCAAAAGCTTTGAATGCAATCTTTAATGGTGTGGATCAGAATATGTTCAGACTCATCAAGCAATGTACAGTTGCAAAGGAGGCCTGGGAAATTTTAAAAACAACTCATGAAGGAACTTCTAAGGTGAAGATGTCCAGATTGCAGTTGCTGACCACCAAGTTTGAGAACCTGAAGATGAAGGAGGATGAATGCATACAAGATTTCTACATGAATGTGCTGGACATGGCAAATTCTTTTGATTCTCTTGGTGAAAAGATGTCTGATGAGAAGATAGTAAGAAAAATCATCAGGTCCCTGCCCAGAAGATTTGATATGAAGGTTACAGCCATAGAAGAAGCTCATGACATCACCACCATGAAGGTTGAAGAGCTCATTGGTTCTTTGTTGAACTTTGAGACTGCTTTCTGTAAACAGCCTGAGAAGAAAGGAAAAGGTGTAGCTTTTACTGTGAATTCTGAAGCTAATGATCAACATGAGTCTGATGAGGATGACTTATCAGAAGCTCTAGTGTTGCTGGGAAAACAATTCAACAAGATTCTGAAGAATGTTGACAGAAAAGCCAAAGCCAAAGGTCAGAACTTCATATTCAACAACAAGAAGCAACAAACTGATGTGAAAAAGACCAAGTCTGAGGAGAAAAGTAATCAAGCTAAAGGTGTGCAGTGCTATGAGTGTGAAGGTTATGGACATATCAAAACTGAATGTCCTACTGTTCTTAAGAAACAGAAGAAGAAGAGCCTAGCTGTTGCATGGTCTAATGATGATTCTGAAGAAGATGCTGTAAGTGAATCTGGTATGTGTGATACTGGTCTGGTAGTAAGGTCAGGAGTTATCTTGAAGAAGGAAGCTGTTTTAGAGTCTGAGACTTTTTCAGAGTCTGACTCAGAGTCTGAAGCTTCATCTGTGTCTGAAGCTGCTAAAACCTCATATGATGAACTAGCTGACAACTACAGGAAGCTTTATACCAGAAGTGCTGAGGTTTGCAAACAAGTTATGGATCAGAAGGAGACTATTTTTCAACTGGAGGCTGAAAAAGGAGAACTTCTTATGCAGAATTCAGAATTAAAAGAAGAAGTGAACCAGCTAAATTCCCAACTTGAGCATATGAAAAAGCAGGTTAGAATGATGAATACTGCTACTAATGTGCTGGAGGAAATTTTAGATGCTCAGAAACAAGGAAAAACTGGTTTAGGATTTGTGGATGAAAGTCTGAACCTCAAGCAGAGAAACCCAGTTAAACAGTTTGTTCCTGCTACTCAGACTCATGATCCTATGATTGGAACATCTAAGATGAGACCTCAGAAGGTAGCCCAGATACAAGGACAGAAGCAAACTCAGATGAGACCTCTGAAGCATACTCAGATGAGACCCCAGAAGCATGTTCAGATGCATCCCCAGAAGTTCAACAGAAGAAGGAGGAATCATACCTGGACCTGTCATCATTGTGGTAAGAAGGGGCACATTAAGCCTTTTTGCTTTAAACTGTATGGGTATCCTGAACACTTTCAATATAGAAGAGTACAACCAGCTGCAACCAGACAAAATGTACAGAAGGTGTGGAAACCTAAGGTTCAGAATGTAGGACTTATTGCTCATACCTCATTGAGAGCCACTTCTAGAGAGGACTGGTACTTTGATAGTGGTTGTTCAAGGCACATGACTGGTGTGAAGAAGCTGCTGAGCAATATTAGACCTTACTCCAGAAGTTATGTGACATTTGGTGATGGAGCAAAAGGTGAGATTCTGGGTATTGGTGATTTAATCATTGAAGGTTTACCAAGACTGAATGATGTGCTGTTGGTGAAAGGTTTAACCTCTAATCTGATCAGTATTAGCCAACTTTGTGATCAAGACTTAAAGGTTAATTTCAACAAGCAAGAGTGTTTTGTGACTGATCGAGAAGGTAAAGTTCAGATGAGGGGCTGCAGATCCAAAGATAACTGTTATTTATGGGTGTCTGAAGAAGAAAGAAGCCTGACTTCTTGTCTCATGAGCTCAGAAGAGGAAGTCAAGCTCTGGCACCAGAAACTGGGACATCTGCATCTGAAAGGCATGAAAAAAATCCTAAGTACTGAAGCTATCAGAGGTGTACCTAATCTGAAGATCAATGAGGACAGTGTTTGTGGTGATTGTCAAATTGGGAAACAAACAAGAAAGTCTCATCCCAGATTAGTTCACCAGGTAACTACTAAAGTACTAGAACTTTTATATATGGATTTAATGGGGCCTATGCAAGTAGAAAGTATTGGAGGAAAAAGGTATTCATTTGTAATGGTAGATGACTACTCAAGATTCACATGGATTAACTTTGTTAGAGAGAAGTCTGATACTTTTGAAGTGTTTAAAGACTTATGCACTCAATTACAAAGAGAGAAGGACTGTGGTATTGTCAGAATCAGAAGTGATCATGGAAAAGAATTTGAAAACAAGAGTTTCTCAGAATTCTGTGCTTCTGAAGGTATAAAACATGAGTTTTCTGCACCTATCACACCTCAGCAAAATGGTGTAGTTGAGAGGAAGAATAGGACGTTAGCAGAATGTGCAAGGGTTATGCTACATGCAAAGAAGCTGCCTTGTATGTTTTGGGCTGAAGCCATGAATACTGCCTGCTATATCCATAACAGAGTTACTTTGAAGAAGGGAACAACTTGTACCTTATATGAATTATGGAAAGGGAGAAAGCCAACTGTGAAATACTTTCATGTGTTTGGGAGCAGATGCTACATTTTGGCTGACAGAGAAAATAGGAGAAAATTGGATCCTAAGTCTGATGAAGGTATATTTTTGGGATGTTCAGTAAACAGCAGAGCCTATAGGGTGTTTAACTCAAGAACCAAAGTTGTGATGGAGAGCATAAATGTGGTTATTGATGATATGTCTGCTGAGAATGAAAAGAATGAATCTGAAATTATTCCAGAGTCTGAAGCCTCAGAAGAACAAACTTCAGAAGCAGAAAAGCATCCAGAGTCTGAAGAAGCAGAAGTGCATCCAGATCATGATCCTACCAATAAAGGGCCATCAATTAGAGTTCAGAAGGATCATCCTAAGGAACTTATCATTGGGAGTTTGGATCAAGGGGTCAGAACCAGGAGATCAGACCCAGCTGCTACTGATTCTTGTTTTGTGTCTAAGTTTGAACCCAAAAATGTGAAAGAAGCCCTAACTGATGAATTTTGGATTGAAGCTATGCAAGATGAGTTGAATCAATTCAAAAGGAGTGAAGTGTGGGATCTAGTTCCAAGACCTGAAGGGCTGAATGTGATTGGCACTAAATGGATATACAAGAATAAAACAGATGAAAATGGTACTGTAGTCAGAAACAAGGCAAGGTTGGTTGCTCAGGGTTATACTCAAGTAGAGGGATTGGATTTTGATGAAACCTTTGCACCTGTGGCCAGACTAAAGTCCATAAGATTGCTGTTGGGTGTTTCCTGTATTCTCAAATTCAAGCTATTTCAGATGGATGTGAAGAGTGCATTTCTGAATGGATATCTGCAAGAAGAAGTTTATGTAGAACAACCTAAGGGTTTTGTGGATCATCAGTTTCCAGATCATGTGTACAAGTTGAAGAAAGCTTTATATGGACTGAAACAAGCACCAAGAGCTTGGTATGAAAGACTGACTCAATTTCTTGTTGCTCAAGGTTACAGAAAAGGAGGTTCTGATAAGACATTATTTGTGAAGAATGAACATGGAAGTCTGATGATTGCTCAGATCTATGTTGATGACATAGTATTTGGTGGAATGTCTCAGAAGATGGTCAAATTGTTTGTTCAGCAAATGCAGTCAGAATTTGAAATGAGTTTGGTTGGTGAACTGACTTATTTTCTTGGATTGCAAGTCAAGCAAATGAAAAACACTATCTTTATTTCTCAGAGTAAATATGCCAAGAACATTGTGAAAAAGTTTGGTATGGAATCTGCTGCTCATAAGAGAACACATTCTGCTACTCATCTGAAGTTAACCAAAGATGAGCATGGAGTATCAGTAGATCAAAGTCAATATAGGAGCATGATAGGAAGCCTACTGTACTTGACTGCAAGCAGACCTAATATCACATTTGCTGTTGGAGTTTGTGCAAGATATCAAGCTGATCCTAAGATGAGTCATCTGACTCAAGTGAAGAGAATTCTGAAATATGTGAATAGCACAAGTGATTATGGGATCATGTATTCTCATAGTTCAAGTTCTGATTTAATGGGATTTTGTGATGCTGACTGGGCTGGAAGTGCTGATGACAGGAAGAGCACCTCAGGAGGTTGTTTCTTTTTGGGAAATAATCTAATTTCTCGGTTCAGCAAGAAACAAAATTGTGTCTCATTATCAACTGCTGAAGCTGAGTATATTGCTGCTGGGAGTAGTTGTTCACAACTGGTTTGGATGAAACAGATGCTTGAAGAGTATAACATTGAACAAAGAACTATGACATTGTTTTGTGACAATTTGAGTGCTATCAACATATCTAAGAACCCAATACAACACAGCAGAACTAAACACATAGATATCAGACACCATTTTATCAAAATCCTTGTGGAGGACAAGATTATTCAGCTGGAACATGTGGACACTGAGAATCAAATTGCTGACATTTTCACAAAGGCCTTGGATGCTAAACAGTTTGAGAATCTGAGAAGCAAGTTAGGTGTGTGTTTACATGAAGATTTATAGCAATTAATGCAAACTGGATGTGAGGAAGATAGAGTACCTGCCAGTTGTGCTTATGCTGAGTGTGATCCTGCATCTGAGTCTGATAGTTTTTCCAGGATCTGTGTTACTTGGTTTGATTTTATTCCCTATTTAAAGTCTGAGATTTGTCAGAATTTTGTGGCTAAAAAGGGGGAGAAAATCTTATGTTTGAGCTGTTCAGAATTAGAAGATGTGTTGCTGCTCAGAATTAGTTCAAATTTCAGATGTTCAGCTTTCAGTGCTATTCAGAAGTTATTAGTGAAGCTCAGAGTTCAGAACCAATACAACAAGAGTTGTCAAGTTGATATTAAGGGGGAGTATGTGTCTCAGGGGGAGCGCAAGGTCTGTCCTTGGTCCTGAAGTGTGGTCCTGAAGAACATTTGTGCTCTGATACCATTTTTCACTGCAGTTCAGAAGTAAGGGGGAGTGTTATGAGTTGCAGGAGGAGAGTTCAGTTGCTGAAGTGGTTGTACATGTGATTATTTAGTTTGTGAAGCTTCAGGGGGAGTGTTTTATGTGGTTTGAGTGATCCTGAAGTGGTGCAGAGCTTGTTCAGAAGCTGTAATGTGTGTTTCAGTGGTCTGATACTGAAACTGTTTGGTTGTTAGTATAAACATAGCTTAAATCCGCTGCTGGTCTGTGATAATCTATGTTGCTATGTTATATTTATGTGGAGTTCTTCATTGCTGAGATAGTCTTATGGGAGATTGAAGAGCTTGACTGTGTGAACATTGGTTTTAGCCAAAATTTTGCCAAAGGGGGAGATTGTTGAGTATTTTGGTGTTGGCTGCATATTTTGGCAAATCCAATGTGTTGAATAGTAGCATCTCCATGTCTAGAACAAATCCTTAGTTACAAGTTTTTCATTTTGAAGTCATTCAGAAGCTGAAATCACCATCAGAAGCTGAAAGTTACTTCAGAAGCACTGTAGCACTTCAGAAGCTGAATTCAGAGTCTGATGCCAGTGTTGACTTTGGTTGACTTCATCAGAAGCTGATCTTTTTCAAGTTGTTTCTGCGCGAATCTTGACAAGATTTATCAAGGAATTATCCACGCGTATTGCTTCTAGAATGCTGGTTGTTTTGGAGAAGATTTTATGAAGATTTGGTTTGTTGTTATGAAAACACGTATTTTCCTGATATAATCTTTCAAAGATACAATATGGTTTTATTTGTTTCCTTATTGGATTACTCATAATTCAGAAACAAATCATGAGCAGAAGATTGGTTTGTTTTTTATGCTGCTTGTTGGAGGTTATAAAAGGAGGAGTGCTGCTGCTATTCAAGATATACGAAGAACAGAGTATTATTCAGAGAATAGAGTCTTTGTTTTAAACTTAGTGTTTTATTTGTGCACCACTCATTGTTTGAGTTGGTTTAGAGTTTTATTGAGTTGTAAATTTATTCTAAGCCTGTAGGTACGAATGAAGGTTTGTTATTGAAGTTGTTCTTCAAAACAGAGTAGTTTTTGTTAAGGGGTTCAGTAACAGGTTTGTTACTTGAATAGGAAGTTAGTGGTCTCTAATACTCAACGTGTTGGGTAGAATTCAAGACTAGGAGGAAGTTAATTGCTTAGGCTGGGAACTGGGAGTCAGTGTCTTGAGTCATAAGGATTAATTCCTATAGTGGAATTCCTTCCTGGATTGGTATCCCCCAGAGTAGGAGGTGTTTACTCCGAACTGGGTTAACAAACCTTGTGTGTTCTTTAGCTTTCCTGCACTTTTATTTTCTGCTGATTATCTGCTATTATATTGTGCTAAGTTCTGTTCAGAACCTGTTAGTATCTTATTGCCTGGCCAGAATTTCAGTAGGATTACATGTGACTTAGGGTTTAATTTTAAACTTCCAATTTAGGGTTAAGTTTTGTGTTAAGTTTCATTTCATTTTAAACATTCAATGTGGGTAGATGAAATAGAATCATAAGCATGCAATTTTCAAAAATTCAATTTCACTCACTTTCTTTTGAAAAGTACCCATTTGTAAATTTTGAAATAAATGGGTTTGTTAAGTGATTTTGTACCCTTTATGATTCTACATCATCTATCTGAACACCCATAATGTTTAAAATGAAACAGAGCCAAAGGTTTAGGGTTAGATTCTGTGAAAATTTTCATTTTCTGGGTAAGTTCGCAGAGCAAAGTTCTTGGTCGCAGTGCGACCATGGTTCTGGAAAACCGAGAATCCTGCTTTGAACTTTGCTCTGCGACCACAAGTTCGCAGAGCGACCATGACAGAACCAGAATTTTCAGCTTCTTTTCAATTCATTTTGTTTATTTCAATCTTGCCTAATGTGTGTGTATATATATATATATATATATATATATATATATATATGTTTTCTGTGATATTTTCTTTTGTAGATGGCACCAAAAGCAGCTGGAAAACGATTGCGAGTGGAGACCGGTTCATCTAGTGCAAAGCCACAAGAGGCCTATGATGAATCTCGATTCCTAAGCCTCTGAAACCAGCACAGGTACTCAGACCTGCTCAGAAGAACTTTTTGGCCCGAGAGTCAATTCATCATCAATGAGCATGGCACGTACAGGGAGATCGCCCACTTGATAAATTCCCGAAATTGGGGAATATTGGCTAACCCTCCCCTAAACCTCAACTATGACATAATTAGGGAGTTTTACGCCAACGCTATCCCTGCTGACCCTGAGGAGGAGTTCTCCTATCAGACTATGGTTCGCGGCTATGTCATTAGATTTGACCGCGAAGCCATAAATGACTACCTCCAGAACCCCCTCCAGCTGGACCAAGATGAATTGTGTGCCTTCCGTAGGCACCAAAACAGAGGAAATTGGAATCATCAACATATTGCCCAAACCATCTTTCAACCTGGGAAGTATTATGAGCTTAACTCCTCTGGCCAACCCACCAAAGCCATAAAAAACAATCTCACCACACCTGCCCAAGTCATTTTTCATCTCATCGTCCATAATATCAGACCTAAGAGCCACACCTCCTCCACTACATTAGACGTCACCACGTTGCTTTACTACATCCTTGCCAACAAACAAGTGGATGTTGCAAGGGTGATAGCACAAGAGCTAAAGATTGTGGTGGAGAGTGGAATTAAGCCACCAGCTAAGAAAATGTGCCCTCTTGTATTCTCGGGCCTAATTATGGGTCTCTGCCGGGATGCAAGCGTAGTGATCCCTCCCCAGATCCATGAAACCATAAAAAATCCTATTACAGATGACTACATTGGGAGGCACTGCACAGGGAAGAGAGCACAAAGAGCACAACAACCACAACCCCGAGCCCTACCTGCACCACAGGGCCACCATACTTGCACTCATACATGGGACCAGAATGCGTCCAATCATAGGGCCATGGCTACTTTGCATGACTCTTTGTACAGGCTACAGATGCAGATGGGCACACCGGAGGATCCTGCGCTCCAGATCATGACACCTGAGATGTTTACATTCCATGTTGCTTGGCCTGGGGACAGACCTTTTTACTCACAGGGGGGTGGTAGCAGTGCAGCTGCTGGAGGACATGATGATGAAGGTGATGATGATGGTGATGGAGAAGACACAGAGGATGATGAAGCTCACACTCCTTGAGTTGCTCTTTTTAAAGCTTTTGTTGTTTATTTTTTATTATTATTATGTTTTCATTGTACTTTTAAGACTTTATGTGTTTACTGTTATTTGTATTTGTACTTTCTTTTAATGTTATTTATATTAGTACTCTTTTATTATTCGGCTTTTGAATCATAATTGGTGACTGTTATTTTTTAATTTCTGAATATGCTTTAAATGTCAAAAATTCTGCTTTCGCTATGGATCATTAGTAAAAATGACAAATCTTCTCAAATGTTGATTGATCCAAAGCTGAATGATTCAGCCACAGATGTATGGTAATGATAAAAATTGATTGATTTGCTCAAAGCCAAGGTACATGTTTCCTGTTTTTCTAGGATTAACCATGAATCGTGAATATGTACTTTGTACAAAAGTTATACCATACAGTTTGCTTTGTTAATATGTTTATTCTGTGAACCGCTTAGAACAAACTTAAATGTGAGGAATCCTCAAGTTCTATGTATATATGCAGGAGACCGGTATTTTTGTCTAACTCGGTTCTTTTATGTTAAATCTAAAAATTGTTTTAAATTGTATGAAAGCACAGAAATGATCAAGGCATTCTTTTGAATTTGAGAATAAACACTTGACCACAAAAAGCCTACCCTGTGAGAAGTGAGTATTTGATAACCCCATTGAGCATAATGAATCAGAATCCTTAACTATGAACTGTCAATATTCATAAGCACAATGCTTAGTGAATTTGCCCAAGTTTTTAAAAATCCAGTTCATAGTTAAATCACTATTGGATTCTGATATTTTTACTTTCATTTTGAACCCTTAACCATCATGTTTATTTGTCCCTTGCCTATTGATAAAGGAACATTCAATTAGGGTATCATTTTGAATAAGTTGGGGAGAAAAGGGAGGTTTTGTATGTCAAGTAATGGTGAACTTTGAAAAATTGATCTTGACAACAAGAAAAAGAGAAAGAAAAAGAAAAAGAAAAAAAGAAAGAAAAGAAACCAAGAAAAAGAAAAGAAAAAAGAGAAAAATTTCAATAAATCAAAAAAAGTTGTCAAAATCAAAGTAATATTTGTATATCACCAAGGGTTGATAATGAGAAAAAGGAGGAAGTTGTGTAAATAGAAAGAATGTTCCTCTATGCTTGGCCATTTGAATTCAATTTTTCCCACATATGACATTTCTTTTGAAACCAAGCCAAATTACAACCCTCAAAGACCTTGTGATCTATGTTTTTGTGCTTTTAGAAATGATATTTGGATGGACACATAACTTAATCAGGATGTTAGCAGATTTGCCGGATGTGTGTTCAAAACCCTCACAACATGAGTTCAATTTGTTTCATTTACTTGTAAAGAAGTGTGTTTGTAACATCCGGGATTTGCCTTTCAACTGGCTTGCCCAGGTTTGCCCCGCAATGTTACTCATGGTCTTCTCTGTTGGTATAAGCTCTAGAGGCCAATAGTTTATGTCAAACTTTTATATGTATCATGACTTTTATTATTGAATAAAATATGGCGTTCTTTATTACACTTGTTATAAGATAAATAAAGTCCCTAGAATAGTTAGTTCTTGTGATGGAAAATTAAGTGTGACTTAATCATGAGATTACATCAACAGAAAGAACACTATTCTTAAATGTATCCGTAGTCAAGCTTTAATATGAATTGGGATAATATTAAAGCATGGAGACTATTATGTATGTAGACTGATGACCACATCTCATGGGTCATGAATATGAGATATTAAGTCTATACATAGGTGTAAGTATTAGGAGTAATATTTATACTGGATTGACCCATCGTGAGAATACTACATAGTATGTTATGAAATCGTCATAAGTTATTCTCACAATGATAATAGTGTATATCACTCTTAGACCTGAAACCACTATGATCCCTAGATGTGGACTCAAGTGTTTTATTGCCATTCAAACGTTGTCTGTAACAAGATGACTATAACGTTGGTTAATGGGCACTCGACGAATCATGCTGAGGGACATGAGTGTCCTAGATGGGATTTGTCCCTCCTCATAACAGGAGATATATCTTTGGGCCTCTTGATGGAATATGACTGGAAAAATGCATGGCCATGCCGAATTAAGTCAATATGAGATATTGGACTTATTCGTTGTTCAGTATATTTCGGGATCAAGAAATATAGATATTGAACTAAACAAGGGTGACGTAATCTATGCCTTGTGTTCAATAAAGATATTAGGACAAAGGAGTAATCGTACACATAGATATTATCATGGAAAAGGTTTCGTCAGATCACTTGACATTCTTGTCACTTGGGTAGCAGTGATGTGTTGCTAGATACCGCTCACTGTTTATAATATTAAATATAGGATTTAATATTATTGCCAACGTTACAAGAACCTATAGGGTCACACACAATAGAACGGTAAAAAGGAGAAATGTAAGTAAGACTTATATGATGGGGTACGTTTAGAAATAAGCGCTAATTAGTTAGCGGATGCTGATGGGCTAATGGGCTTTTGAAGCTCAAGCTGATTTTGTGCAGCAAGGAGTTCTATAAATAGAAGCTCTAATGCTGAAATCAGCTAGTGCCTTTTCGTGTAACCCTAAAGGCTAAACGAATCCCCACTTCTCTCACTAACCTCTGATCGCTTGGCTAGCACCGGGAACCAGAGGAAGCCGTTCGTGTGGACGAGTAGAGGCTTTGCTTATTTGCTCAGCTGTGATCAACGAAAGTGTTTCAGCATTACAAAGAGGTAACAATTCTATCACTGATTCATGTGATATTCGTAATGATCCAAGGAAAGGAAATCAAAATTTTTTAAACTTCCGCTGCACTTTTGTATGTCGATTTCCCTTCAGTGGTATCAGAGCCAATTACGAAACCATGAATCGGATTGTTTTGTTTACTGCTTTATGTTTTAATTGGATTAAACATAATCGAATACAATTAAATAATAAAGACGAATTAAAATTGGCAAGGCATCACGTTTCCGTGCATGGCTTTTCGGTTTGTTTGAAGCTTCGGAACCGTATCAGGTGAAGCATCAATATATCGATTATCCATATCGACGGAGATGTGTTGCTCGATCACATACGCACATAATTGAATCGTATCACTTTTCTGTGCATGGCTTTTCGAATTGTTTGAAGCTTCGGAACCGTTTTCTGGTGAAGCATCAATATTTTCGATTATCCATATCGACAGAAATATGATTGATAAATTCTGTGTAACAGAAGTATATGTGATATACTCGTGATGATCGTTCACTAAATCAAGTCAGATGATATTTGTTCATATTGGATGATTGTAAACTGGAGCTTCGGAACCGTATCAGGTGAAGCATTCTAAGTTCGATCACCATATTGGATAAACAATCAGAGTACTTTGATTGGTGTGATCATACTGTTACAACGGGATTCATAACGCCGCAAGTGTTGTGCCGTCATGATTAGGGTTACGAAAAGGCTGAAACCTGGTTCAGAATCGTGACACGATTAGAGAATCGTGACACGATTTTGTGCCCAGCAAATCGTTTGCTTCTGCCTATAAAATCGTGACACGATTCCAGAATCGTGACACGATTTTGTGCCCAGCAAATTGTTTGCTTCTGCCTATAAAATCGTGACACGATGCCAGAATCGTGACACGATTTTTCAGCACCAAAATTCAAAGTGAATCGTTCATATTGAATTAGCTTCCGGGGCGCTGCCCCGGAAGCCCCGCAAGGGGCGCTGCCCCCTTGACCCCTGTCCGCTGACCGGGCAGCGGAACCCCCGACTAATCTGCGTAGTGTGATCAATCGCCAAGTTTTAATTCAATTTATTTAATTATGAGGTGCTAATAATAATAAAAGGTGTTTTATTGTTGTTGTGTGAATGATTATGGCCTTAGTCTTATTATTTCTTTTATTTTGGATTTTTGAAATACGGCCTGCGTGTCGTGCCTCTCTCTTGAATTCTATATGTACATTCTCTTCTCATCCAATCCCTCGTATGTAAAACGAGTTTCTTTATATGTAATGTAATTAGAATACAAGGAGGTAATAGGACCATTGACGTTGGATTAGCCCTAGAAGTCCAGCTTGGAGAAGCAAGGTCGTTTCTAGGATTAGTTTAGATTCTTTCATTGGCTTGAAAGAATCATAGCGTTAGGAGGCCATAATCATGTCACTTTTATTTTGTATAATTGTTATGCATGCTTGAATGATTGGAGTGCGAATATATATGATATATAAGCCGTGGTGAGGTGAGATCAAACTAAATAAAATCCTTCAAAGTGATATATTAAGTTTAATGCTTTCCAAAAGAATAACACCCTTCAAGACTAATATCGAATGTGTGGGTTCTGCCCTAGCGAAGCACATGTTCTATGTTTGTAAGTCGCGGTGCGGTAATTTCATTTACCCGATTGTTATTCTATTGAGTTTAACTTAACTAAATTAATTTTAATATGATTAGAATAAATTTAGAAGCAAGAATTGGGAAATATCTATATGATAGATCAGAGTAAGAGTTACTCGCCCAATTGATTTGAAAGTTGTATAAGATACAATTGGAAATGTTCCTACCTAAATAGCTGAGTTTTGGGTGATCAGCCCTAGCTGACTCAAAACAAGGTGAAATAAGGATTTCAACCCGCTAGAAAATCTTCCAACGGGATTTTCCGAATTAAATGTTTGAAGGTCATTTGATTTGAGTAAAATAGTGGGAGCGTATTTAATTAAAGGCCAAATTAAATATGTTATTTTCATGATACTTATTTTGCATATTTTAAATTGTAGATGGCAAATAACACTTCAAACAACATTTTGCGATCAATCCTTGAGAAGGATAAGCTGAATGAAACAAATTTTTTAGACTGGCACCGAAACTTGAGGATTGTCCTCACACATGAGAAAAAGCTGTATGTGCTTGATGAACCTGTTCCTGAAGAGGCATCAACTGCAAATGCTCCCAGGGCTGAAAGAGATGCTTATAGTAGGCATGTCAATGATGCCGTGGAAGTCGCTTGCATCATGCTTGCAACCATGACCTCTGAGCTTCAGAAGCAACACGAGAACATGGCTGCGTTCGATATGATCGAACACCTTAAGACTCTTTATGAAGAGCAAGCTAGGCATGAAAGGTATGATGTCTCCAAGGCCCTTGTCGTCAATGGCAGGTCGGAACAACCGACAGTTGACAAACTTTTTTTAACTAAAACGAACCAGCGTACAAACTTTTTCCAAAGAACTACGTAAGCTTTGAATTCTCCGACTACCGGGAGATACGTAGGAGCAAGATCGACGTCTTGTCAAGCCCGTTATTAAAAAATCTTTTTTCTCTTTTTTCTATTTCGTTTGTTTTTATCTCTTTCTTCACCTCACATTTTATTTACTTGTTCATTTACATATATATATATAATTAAGCGTGCAAGCAAAACGTCAAAAAACATTTTAAACCTAAGCCAACTAAGAGGTTCCCGTTGAGTACAACGGATGTGAGGGGTGCTAATACCTTCCCCTCGCATAATCGACTTTCGAACCTAAAATCTCTTTCAAGGTAATTTAGAACTTTTTTCCTTTTTCCCCGAAAAATTAAAAGTTCAGTCGTAATTTAGAATTAGTGATTCAATGCTAGTCAATAGCTTGACATCCGAAATTCGACGCGACAGCCCTTTTTGGAACTAAGCTGTCAGAAGGAAGTCCTGTAGGACCTCATGTACTCAAGATGATTGGGTACGTTGAGAACCTCGCGCGATTGGGTTTACCCCTTGAGCAGGAACTTGCTATTGATCTTATCTTGCAATCGTTGCCGGAAAGCTTTAGCCACTTTGTCATGAATTTCCTAATGAATGACATGGACAAAACTCTTCCACAGCTTGCAGCAATGTTAAGAACTGCTGAAAAGAATATGAAGGGAAAGGGTAAGACCATTTTGATGGTTAACAATGGAAAGGTCAAAAAGCATAATAAGAAGCCTAAAAGGTCTAAGGGAAATGGCAAAGGCAAAGCAGTTGCTAAGCCATCAACCAAAGCCTTGAAGCCTACTGGAGGTGTGGCTAAGGAGGGCAAGTGCTTCTACTGCGGTAAGACCGGGCACTGGAAGCGCAACTGCCCAAAATATCTGGAAGATAAAAGGAATGGAACAGTTGCTTCCACTTCTTCAGGTATTTTTGTTATAGAAATTAACATGTCTACTTCTACATCATGGGTATTAGATACTGGATGTGGTTCTCATATTTGTACTGATGTGCAGGGGTTGAGAACGAGTAGAACATTGGCAAAAGGGGAAGTCGATCTACGAGTTGGCAATGGCGCAAAGGTTGCTGCTTTAGCTGTTGGAACTTATGAATTGACTTTACCTAGTGGTCTTTTAATACAGTTAGAGAACTGTTATTTTGTACCTGCAATTAGCAGGAATATTATTTCCGTTTCTTGTTTGGACAAGTCCGGTTTTTGTTTTACAATAAAAGACAAATGTTGTTCTATTTATTTGAATAATATTCACTATGCTAATGCCATTATGAGTAATGGACTTTATATTCTTGATCTTGATATGCCAATCTATAACATAAATACGAAAAGGATGAAACCTAACGAGTTGAATCCAACTTATCTTTGGCATTGTCGTTTAGGCCATATAAACGAAAGTCGCATTTCCAAACTCCATAAAGATGGAATTTTGGACTCTTTTGATTTAGAATCATATGAGACATGTCGATCTTGTTTATTGGGAAAGATGACAAAGATCCCATTCACCGGAACAGGTGAAAGGTCTAGTGATCTTTTGGGACTTATACATACTGATGTATGTGGACAACTAAACACACCTGCTAGAGGAGGGTTTTATTACTTCATTACATTTACTGATGACTTTAGTAGATTTGGATATGTGTATCTAATGAAACATAAATCTGAATCATTTACTTTCTTCAAAGAATTTCAAAATGAAGTAGAAAACCAACTTGGCAAGAAAATCAAAATGCTTCGATCTGATCGAGGTGGCGAATATTTGAGCCAAGAGTTTGACGATCATCTAAAAGAGTGTGGGATCTTATCCCAGCTCACACCTCCTGGAACACCACAATGGAATGGTGTTTCCGAAAGGAGAAATCGAACCTTGTTAGACATGGTCCGATCTATGATGAGTCATGCTGATCTTCCAAACTCCTTTTGGGGACACGCCTTATTAACTGCAGCTTACACACTTAACCAAGTTCCATCCAAAGCGATTGAAAAGACACCATATGAGATATGGAGTGGTCGAAAACCCAATGTGAGACATTTAAAGATTTGGGGTTGTGAAGTTTATGTGAAACGACTAATGTCCACTAAACTTGAACAAAGATCTGACAAATGTTTCTTTGTGGGATATCCTAAAGAAACTAAAGGATACTACTTTTACAAACCATCTGAGGGCAAAGTGTTTGTCGCTAGAGATGGAGTATTCCTTGAGAAGGAATTTGTTTCCAAAGAAATTACTGGCAAAAAGGTAGATCTTGAAGAAGTTCAAGACCCACAAAGTAGTACGCCATTGGAGGAACAAGAGCAGGATACACAAGCTGTTGTGACAGAAAATCCTACTCCAATAACACAAGAACCACGTAGGTCAAATAGGATACGTCAAGAACCTGAGAGATATGGGTATCTCATATCAGAAGAATGTGACGTATTGCTCATGGATCAAGATGAGCCTATGACTTATCAAGAGGCCATTACTGGTCCTGAATCTGAGAAGTGGCTTGAAGCCATGAAATCTGAAATGGATTCCATGTACACAAATCAAGTTTGGAACTTGGTTGAAGCACCTAAAGGAATTAATCCTATAGGATGCAAGTGGGTTTTCAAAAAGAAAACTGACATGGACGGAAAGGTTAACACCTACAAAGCGCGGTTGGTTGCTAAAGGCTTCAAACAAATTCATGGTGTAGACTATGATGAAACCTTTTCACCAGTCGCAATGATTAAATCCATTCGGATCTTACTTGCTATCGCTGCATACCATGATTATGAAATCTGGCAGATGGATGTCAAGACTGCTTTCCTTAATGGAAATCTCCTTGAGGATGTGTACATGACACAACCTGAAGGATTTGGCATTCCTAATAACATCCAAAAGGTATGCAAATTGCAGCGATCAATCTATGGATTGAAGCAAGCTTCCAGAAGTTGGAATCTTCGTTTTGATGAAACTGTACAACAGTATGGATTCATTAAAAATAAAGATGAACCTTGTGTTTACAAGAAGGTTAGTGGGAGCATAGTCTCATTTCTGGTATTATATGTGGATGACATATTGCTTATCGGAAATGACATCCCTACACTTCAAGAAATTAAATCTTGGTTAGGGAAATGCTTTTTTATGAAGGACTTAGGTGAAGCTTCCTACATATTAGGAATCAGGATCTATAGAGATAGATCACAAAGATTGCTTGGCTTAAGTCAGGGTACATACATTGACAAAGTCTTGAGACGTTTCAATATGTATGAGTCCAAGAAAGGACTCGTACCTATGTCATCAGGTATAAATTTGTCAAAGGCACAATCCCCTTCAACTGATGAAGAAAGGGATCGAATGATCAATGTTCCATATGCATCCGCAATTGGATCTATCATGTATGCTATGTTATGTACTCGACCAGATGTCTCGTATGCTTTAAGTGCTACGAGCAGATACCAGTCTAATCCAGGTAACAGTCATTGGGTTGCTGTTAAGAACATCCTTAAATACTTGAGAAGAACCAAGGATACTTTCTTGATCTATGGAGGTCAAGAAGAGCTCTCTGTAATTGGTTACACAGATGCTAGTTTTCAGACAGATCATGATGATTTCAAATCGCAATCTGGATACGTGTTTTGCTTAAATGGCGGTGCTGTGAGCTGGAAGAGTTCAAAGCAAGAAACAGTCGCTGATTCTACAACTGAGGCCGAGTATATTGCTGCATCTAATGCCGCAAAAGAGGCTGTTTGGATCAAGAAATTCATCTCTGATCTTGGTATAGTTCCAAGCATTGTGGATCCCATTGAACTGTTATGTGATAACAATGGAGCAATCGCACAAGCTAAAGAACCTAGATCTCACCAAAGATCCAAACACATACTTAGGCGCTATCATCTCATTCGAGAAATCATCGATAGAGGAGATGTGAAAATATGCAGAGTACCAACATCAGACAATGTTGCTGATCCACTTACTAAAGCTCTAACTCAGCAGAAGCATGATGGTCATACTAGATCTATGGGTATTAGGTCTATGCCTGATTGGCTCTAGTGCTAGTGGGAGATTGTTGGTATAAGCTCTAGAGGCCAATAGTTTATGTCAAACTTTTATATGTATCATGACTTTTATTATTGAATAAAATATGGCGTTCTTTATTACACTTGTTATAAGATAAATAAAGTCCCTAGAATAGTTAGTTCTTGTGATGGAAAATTAAGTGTGACTTAATCATGAGATTACATCAACAGAAAGAACACTATTCTTAAATGTATCCGTAGTCAAGCTTTAATATGAATTGGGATAATATTAAAGCATGGAGACTATTATGTATGTAGACTGATGACCACATCTCATGGGTCATGAATATGAGATATTAAGTCTATACATAGGTGTAAGTATTAGGAGTAATATTTATACTGGATTGACCCATCGTGAGAATACTACATAGTATGTTATGAAATCGTCATAAGTTATTCTCACAATGATAATAGTGTATATCACTCTTAGACCTGAAACCACTATGATCCCTAGATGTGGACTCAAGTGTTTTATTGCCATTCAAACGTTGTCTGTAACAAGATGACTATAACGTTGGTTAATGGGCACTCGACGAATCATGCTGAGGGACATGAGTGTCCTAGATGGGATTTGTCCCTCCTCATAACAGGAGATATATCTTTGGGCCTCTTGATGGAATATGACTGGAAAAATGCATGGCCATGCCGAATTAAGTCAATATGAGATATTGGACTTATTCGTTGTTCAGTATATTTCGGGATCAAGAAATATAGATATTGAACTAAACAAGGGTGACGTAATCTATGCCTTGTGTTCAATAAAGATATTAGGACAAAGGAGTAATCGTACACATAGATATTATCATGGAAAAGGTTTCGTCAGATCACTTGACATTCTTGTCACTTGGGTAGCAGTGATGTGTTGCTAGATACCGCTCACTGTTTATAATATTAAATATAGGATTTAATATTATTGCCAACGTTACAAGAACCTATAGGGTCACACACAATAGAACGGTAAAAAGGAGAAATGTAAGTAAGACTTATATGATGGGGTACGTTTAGAAATAAGCGCTAATTAGTTAGCGGATGCTGATGGGCTAATGGGCTTTTGAAGCTCAAGCTGATTTTGTGCAGCAAGGAGTTCTATAAATAGAAGCTCTAATGCTGAAATCAGCTAGTGCCTTTTCGTGTAACCCTAAAGGCTAAACGAATCCCCACTTCTCTCACTAACCTCTGATCGCTTGGCTAGCACCGGGAACCAGAGGAAGCCGTTCGTGTGGACGAGTAGAGGCTTTGCTTATTTGCTCAGCTGTGATCAACGAAAGTGTTTCAGCATTACAAAGAGGTAACAATTCTATCACTGATTCATGTGATATTCGTAATGATCCAAGGAAAGGAAATCAAAATTTTTTAAACTTCCGCTGCACTTTTGTATGTCGATTTCCCTTCATTCTCCACCCCCCATGTGGAGTTTTATGCCTTCCGTGGGAATCGAACCAATGTTACTCAATTGGTAGTGGGAATGCAAGGAACTTGTACTTAAGCCCCAGGTACACGGTTCGATTCCCACGGAAGGCATAAAACTCCACATGGGGGGTGGAGAAGACCATGAGTAACATTGCGGGGCAAACCTGGGCAAGCCAGTTGAAAGGCAAATCCCGGATGTTACAAAAAAGGCGCCTTTTTTGTAACATCCGGTGGCTCCCAATGGGCTGGCCTCCCTATCTTTCAAGGGCCGAGATGTACTCATGGTCTTCTCCACCCCCCAAGTGGAGTTTCATGCCTTCCGTGGGAATCGAACCGTGTACCCTGGAGGCTATAAGTACACGCTCAATGCATTCCCACTACCAATTGAGCTAGTAGCTCAATTGGTAGTGGGAATGCATGGAACTTGTACTTAGGCCCCAGGTACACGGTTCGATTCCCACGGAAGGCATGAAACTCCACATGGGGGGTGGAGAAGTCCTAGAGTACATCGCGGGGGATCGCGGGGGCCCAGATGCCGAATCCCGGATGTTACAGTGTTAGGTGTGGTTCATTGATAAATATGTTATTGACTTGAACTGTATGATATAAATTTTGTGTTTAGTATTATTTCATTTTTAGTGCGATCTTAGATTAATGGGAACATCAGAACTGCCTGTGCAAATCTCATATGAATCATGCAATCTGAAATTTTGTTTAAATCTCTGCCTTTGCTATTTTGCGTCTTACCTGTTGTTTAAAGCTTGTATCTTTATTTATAGAGTCCTTTGTTTGAGGACAAACAAAGATTTAAGTTGGGGAGTGTGATAAGTACCAGAAACTAGTTATAAAGCATATTTAATTTAGGCACTTTTCTTACTTGTTTTACAAGTTATCTTGGTAAAAGCTCTGAAAGAAAAGATAAATATCATTTCATGCTTTTTAGACCTAATCCCAACCATTTTTGTAGGTACATGCTTTTTCCTTGGACTTAAAGATCAGACTCTGAAGATCAGAGTCTGAGCAATTTCGCAGGTATGGTCGCAGAGCGAAGCAGCTTCTGAAGCTCCAGACTCTGAAGTTTAGAAGCTGAGGTGGCAGAAGATTTCGCAGAGCAAAGTATTACTTCGCAGAGCGAAGTAGGGCGGTTTGAACTGTTCAAGGCTGAGGTGGCAGAAACCCAGTTGTGAAGAAAGGACTTTGCAAAGCGAAGTATGACTTCGCAGAGCAAAGTCCAGAATAACAGAACACTTATAAATAGGTTTAAAAGCTGAATGTTTTGAATAATTGATTTTTATTACAGTTTAGTAATATATTAGGTTGTAGTTTTAGACAGAAAATAGGGCTAGAAGCTCTGATCTTCATGGAGCAAGAGTGATTGAAGGTGGAATCAACTAAGACTCTTTGGGAAATCAAGAACTTGACTTTGAATCATCATCTTCTTTACACTTTTGTATAGTTGTCATGAAAATGATCAACTAACTCCCTTTGTTGGGATTGGAGGTACTTTATCTAGCTTAGATGTAATCTTTGGTCTTTAAATATATGATTTTAGCAACTTATGTGATATTGAGTTTATTCTTGCTATTCATTACTATGTTTGATTTAAATGTTATTGACGAATACTTTTGATTCTTCTATCAAAATAAGAAATTCTAGACATGGAATTTGGTTTTGATAATCACAAAAAGTATTGGAACGTAAAGCTTTCGGATCGTTTGATAGATTGGGAAATCGTCTATTAAACGATACGATCGATCTCACGACGTCATTTGGACACGAATGACTTTGTCGAGTGATACGTGATAATTTCGTTAAAATGCTAGAATTCATATGCATGATTATTATATTATTTTCGATGCTTGATTGAGGAACTCCGATCTCAACGCTTTTATTCCCTATTACTTGTCGTCTTTATTTCCGTTTTTAGGTTCCAATAGTTTTTATGCAAACAAGTTATAAACCCCTTACTCAAAATGACAACGATTGTTGAACGGCTCGAGATAGCGCACTAGTCCCTGTGGAGACGATAATATAAAAATACTTACTTTTGTTATACCAACTAACACTAGGAAGCCAAAAGTGTCAAAAGCAAATGGTATAAAAGCATGTTGATCGTCAGAACACACTTTCTCATGTTTGGCCACTTTGCTTGACGCAGCTTTTAGAGCTGCCTGCCCTACCGTAAAATTACCGACCCCTAATCCCACTCGTGGCGAAACCTCGGTCAAGTCCACATATGCATGTTTACTTCCTACCCATCCGTAAACCATAACATATGCATGCCTAAGTGTAGATCTTCTATCTAGTGGGTCATTGAGGAAGTTCACATGCGCCTTCTTCTTCACTAATACTCTCGCCCGCCTAGATATATATAAAATGACATCCCTAACAAAGTCATGTCTGTACTTAAAGCCAGGAAGCTCCTTACAATGAACTGCATACTCCCCAAAAGTATCCATGCACACCTTACGACAAACATGACACATCTCATCAATAGGAAATAGTAGAATCATAAGACGATATCTAAGGATAGTACAGTACTTCACTGGTGACATATGCTGACTTAACCCATCAATAGGGATAGTTAGAAAAAAAATCATCAGCATGTGCTGCTTACAAACACCCTAAAATTGTCTTCTGTCTAGTGGTCATGTCAAACTTAACTTCCATATCTTGAACACTTTTACTAAAAAAGGCTTCAGTATTATGATTGGACGGCCAACAACACTTACAGCATCCATGTTGTAGCTGTGTTAAATTCAAATCCCAGATGTGCATAATCGTTAAAATAAAAGCAATCAAATAAAATCCATGAAACATATCCAATTGTGGATCATACTCAATCTCATCAAATACCTCATTTGAAAATCGATTTTCCCGAACCATTTCAACAATTCAGTTCGATTCGGTTCGGTTTTCTTCAAAAACCGAACCAAGCTCACCCCATGCCCCCACCAAAACAATGAAAAGTACTCACAAGTGTGATGACATCGCGGCGTGTCTATAATATGTCCTCAGCTCATTAGGCGTGTCTATATTGATACACACAGTTACCATGTTTCATCATGGTAATTAGATGCTACATTTTAGTTTTGCTACCTCTAATGGATGAACAAAATGTTGGTCGCACATTGTAAACCTAGCAGTAGGGTTGGCAATAGGCTAGGCCGAGCTAGGCTTTGCAAGGCCTAAGCCTGACCTACCAAATTTTTTAAGGCATAAGCCTGGCCTGCGACCTGTCATATGCTTACTTTTGAGGCCTGAGCCTGACCTTCTGAAAGCCTGATAAGGCCTGCTAGCCTGTTTAAAAGTCTATATCATATGAACATCTTTAAGTAAGCAATATGATCTAAGTTTAAATAGACTAGCGAACTAATAGATCAATTAGATTAAACTCTCCTTTAGTAATCAACATGAGTTTTTAGGAAATTTAACTATATATTGCTTCATATTTCAATTCTAGTTTATAATAATACATTTGTATATGCTAAAAATTAATGTATACTAATAAACTTAAATTACTAACGAATTTATATTTTAATTCAAAGTATAAAATATATTATAATAATAAATAATATTAATCATATTTACTTAAATATGCCGACCTAATAGGCTTAAGAGACTTTTTGAATGGCTTGTGGCCTGACCTTTTAAGCTAAATAGACTTCTAAAAAAGTTTAGACTTTCTCTATTTAAGAAAAAATCTGGTCTGGTCTAACCTGTCGTAGGCTAGGTCGTAGGCCCCTGTAGGCCGGTTTTAGCTATTCCCATCCCTACCTAGCCGTTAAACTCTCCACATAATGATTCTTCGGTGTCAACAATATATTTCTCAATTTAATAATCTCCTTTGTCATTTCAGTGACTAATTAAAGCCTTCACTTTACAAGATACAAGATATCCAGCCACGACAATGACTAATATGTTTTTGCCAACTCATGGTTGTGTAGACCACATGCTACAGGCTGATTCAACCCTTCATCCACTTTTGAAGATCTTCCTTTTAATCTAAATAGACGATAACATTTTTTTGGGTGCAGATACCTTTTATAGGTTTAAAGCTCATTCAAAGTCTACCGCTTATTCCGCCAATTAAGAATTAACTTTGTCTTTGTACCCAGACGTCCTGTGGTTGTGTTATATCTCAAAATCACAACCACAATTCCTTTTTCCTTTTTAGTTTAACGATCAATGAATCATTTCGCGTAGCAAACATACAAAAACAAAACTGAAAACTTGTAAACATGAGGTATTGTTGTTCACATGTTCATAATTTGGAAAACAATGTAATAAATTTTAATTTATTACATTACCAGTTAACAATGTCGTTCATTGCATCCAAATTTTCTTGCTCAAAGTCGATTGACTGCAGATTAACATTGCTTTAAGTAAAATTATCCAAATTGGATTGGACAAGCTTACGTGAATTGTTTGTCAAAAAAAAAAAACTTACGTGACTTGAATTTCATTATAACATGGAAATTGATTTCACAAATGAATTTTTTTTTGGGTGGAAATTTCACATAAGAACATTAAATTAGAGTATACGTGAATTTAATTTGCGAACTTACTTTACGTATGTTTATGTGAAATAATATGATGTGAGTTCATGTAACATTTTGAATTTACAAACAAGACAATACACTTGTTGAATTTATATGCATGTTAAAGAAAATTAACGTACACAAAAAAGACCACTCATCTAAACAATGGAAGACTAATTAAAAACTTTACAAATATCTTCAACCTTTGATCCTCTCAAAAAAAATATTCAACCTTTGATGAACTTTCCTCACAATTGTAGGCGTAGCATGGGGAAGATAGGAGAGTTGAGAAAAGTAGCGAACAAGATTGTAAAAAATGATAGAGGATGTTTTGAAAATTAGAGAAGACTTTGGAAGTATTTTGAGAATTTTTGTTAATTAGATTGTGTCATAGGTGTAACTAGGATAATGGGATGAAATTAGCATAAATATATACTTTTTACCAAACATTTTCTTTTGGTCCACTTATTGATTTTTTTTTTTTTGAGGGAAAAAAGCAGACTTATTGGAACTATTTCCTTCTTTTTCTCCCAAAATGAGGTGAAAGGTTCCATCATAGAATTAATTCCACGAGAATAAATTATTTTCAGTAAACAAATGAATAATTTGTGTGTGGATGCTTCCCATCCTTGCAATTTCAGGCATAACAACTCAATATTTAAATGAGGTTGAGTGCTTCTTCGATTAGACCAAAGAAATTTTAGAAAGACATAATTGTATTTAATATTTGAGTATTTTTTTTTAGTAAAACTGATTTTGATTATAGAGTTAGTCACAATTTTATGCTAAAATTTAATATCTTTTTAGAAATTAGTTATTTAAAACACTATTTATTTATTTTTCTAAAAAACTATCTTTAAATATATACATTAATTTTCATGCAATGACATTGTAAATTTTTTCTATGTATGAAGAGTATAAATTTGTTTAGACATATTTTAGGAACTTACGTAAGTATAAATATTTTTAGACATATTTTAGGAACTTACATAAAAATGTGGTATCATAGATAATTTGATTGGATACATGTGTAAAAAAGTTTTTAAATTATCGATATATAAAAATTAAATCCTGAAATATAAATTGTTAATTTAATTAATATACATTGACAATGCAATTTTTTTATACATACATTCAAATGCTAATTTAATTTATTTTATTAACCATGTGATGTAGATATTTGTGGATTTAATTTATAAAAATAAAATTATATTGTGATTTTTTGTAAAAAAAATACTATATTGTGATTTGATTGGATCTAGTGTTAAAATTTTACAAAATCTCTGTTTTTTTGTGTGAATTTTGGTATCAGACTGAACCTTGACAAAAATATATTGCAATCTCATTTGCCAAAATTAATTTATTATAATTCAAAATCAATTCTATGTATTTTCTACCCAAAAAATAATAATTAAATTGTATGTACAAATAAGGAAGCAAGATGAGTTGTTTTATACCAAACCCAAACTCAAAGGAATCAAACTCGCGAAAAAGTTGAAACTGTGATAGACATCAGACACAGTTTTCCACCGCCATGGAATCGCAGCAACCACCAACTCGTCGAGCACCGCAAGCCGCCGGTGATCCTCCTTCATCTTCCATTCTCATTCCTTTCCTCTTATTCATAGCCATTGGCGCTTTCGTAACTCTCTCTCTCTCTCTCCGCAAATGTCATGCAATTTTTGTTGTTCTGTTTCCCGTAATCGCCATCAACATGTCCCTTTTTAGGGCACTCGCGTGTAACACCTGCATTGTTAATATAACCTTTGTTTTGTGCCATTGAATTTTAAAGTACTAAATTTAAGTCATGATAGTGAATAGGAAATGGAATTTTTGTCTTAATTTGGTCTTGTTGTTGTTGTTTTCATATTAGTTCTTGCTTGCTTTGGTTTTGTCTTTGAAATGGAGGAGGGTCTCAGATGTTTTAAAGATTGGAGATGTTGTATGGGTCAAGAGTGTTGGATGGTAAAAAAAACTACACAAGAATAAAATAAGCACCGTTAAAAAACAATAAAAAAGAATAAGCATATCTGAGATGAGAATGTTGTGGTGGATGTGTACTATTGTAGAGATAATTATATTGCGTTGGATGGTGGAAAATCAGGTTAGATGATTTGAGCATATGGAGAGAAGACATGTTGATTATATAGAATGGAGAGTAAATTAGATGGAGGGTGGTCAAATCTCTAGAGGCAGATGAAGAACTAGAAAAACTATTAAGAAATACTTGTAGATTAATGAGTTGGATAAAGATATGATATATGACAGAAATTAATGTGTCGTTTGATCCATGTAGTCTATTCTACTTGGTGGGATAAGGCTTGATTGTTGTTGTTGTTGATGTCTTGCCTGCTTGCTTGCTTGCTTTGATTTTGATTATAATGCATAATGGTTTATTTGATTTGTGTATGTAGTTGGACCCACCTAAGCTATGGGATAAGGTTTTGTTATTGTTGTACTAATAATACTTATTTACATTAATTGGAAATTGATTCTCCATATCATCTAAAGCCTAAAACATGCCTTATTATCTACAGGTTTTGGTTCCTTCAGCATCACCATCCTTCAAAAATACAATGGCAATTGTTCACCAAGTCCCTGAAGGCCATGTGGGGGTATATTGGAGAGGTGGTGCGCTTCTGAAAACAATTACGGAGCCAGGTGAAAAATGCTTCTTTGTTTTTTCAATGTTTTTCTTCGATGTTTGCGCCCACAAAATTTTGGTTCATGTTTTTAATGTTAATTCTTCCAGGTTTCCATATGAAAATGCCTTTCTTAACTCAGTTTGAGCCTGTTCAAGTGACACTTCAAACAGATGAGGTAAATTCTTTAGAACAGTGTCGGGAATTAGGGTTTTTGTTGGCTCTATAATTTGGATTTTGAATCATGATGACAATTGCAGGTGACAGATATACCGTGCGGTACTAAAGGAGGTGTTATGATCGTTTTTGGGAAGATTGAGGTAATAGCAAATATATATTTCTGACGTAATATTTGATTTACAAGTTTCTACTTTTTTACAGTTAATTGTATATACGGTTAATGTTCTTCTGTTAGGTTGTTAACCGACTGCATAAGGAATCTGTCTATGAGACATTGCTCAACTATGGTGTACAATATGACAAGACATGGATATATGATAAGATTCATCACGAGATTAATCAGTTTTGTAGCTCTCATAGTCTTCAACAAGTATATATTGATGTGTTTGATCAGGTAATGTATTGTTTTAGAAGTGTAATTTTACATCCATGATTTATTTTATACTGGTAACTTCCATTTTTATTTTATGGTTAATCAAACTAGCAAAATATGAAGGGTTGACATAATAGGAAATAATTTGATCTTTGGTGTATTTTTGTAAGTTGTAGCGTTTATTGTAATATACTAAAAAGTAGTCGATGCAAGTCGTAAGTTTTTGTCCCCCAAAAGCTTGTGATTCTTTTGCTCTGCTGTGTCAGAAGATGAGTTACCCAAGATGTTTTTTTTTCTTTCCTTCTGGCATTTCTCCTTTCTTTCTATTTCATCTCAATATGTTAACAAAGCAAGCATTGGGGCACTTTCAGATCGACGAAAAGATGAAGGATGCCCTTCAAGTTGACTGTACCCGCTATGCTCCGGGCATTGAGATCATTGGTGTCCGTGTCACAAAGCCGAATATTCCAGAAAGTATAAGATACAACTTTGAACAAATGGAAGAGGAACGTACTAAGGTATATTTTACTAAAAAGTGCCTGTCATTTTTCTGTGTATATGCCTGAAGCTAGACAGATGCAATGTTGAGTTGAAAATCTCATTAAAAGAAGACAGGGCTAAACATGTGTAAGCTCGTGTTATTTAACCTTGTGATTAATTAACACTGTCATTATCTGAGATATGTGTCTTGTAAATGCTTCTATAAGTTTTTTTTTTTTTTTTTTTTTATGTTTTATGCTACTACCATTTTATTTCAGTTTGAATTTTCTCTCTTCTAATAAACACTGTGCTTTGGATGCTATTGGATAGGTCTTAATTGCTATTGAGAAACAGAAAGTATCTGAGAAGGAGGCAGAGACTATGAAGAAGATGGCTATTAGCGAGGCTGAGAAAAATGCCAATGTTAGCAAGATCCTAATGGAACAAAAATTGTCAGAAAAAGATAGTGCTAGAAGACAGGAAGAAATTGAGAATGCAATGTACCTCGCACGTGAGAAGAGCCTGGCAGATGCAGATTTCTACCGGTGAGATTTTCCAATTTACTAATTCCTTTAAGAAAGTTTATGACTATGATATTTTAATTTGTGGTCTTTGAAATACGAAATGATCAATTTATTGGTTTTATAATTTTCAGTGTAATAAGGGAAGCTGAAGCAAATAGGTTGAAGCTTACCCCTGAATTTCTTGAGCTAAAATTTATCGAATCAATTGCTAATAACACAAAGATTTTCTTTGGGGACAAGGTATTTCTCTCATACTAGATATTTCGATATTCGCCTGACCTTGTGCATAGATTTGATCTTCTGGGTTTGCTCTGCAGATTCCAAATATGATTTTGGACCAAAGGCTGCTTGGAAACTTCCTTGTTGAAGAAGTTTCTAGAGGGGCAGCTACAAAGACCAAAGCCGATATCTAAACTCTGTCAGTGTGAGCTGCGGTCTCTCATAGTTATCTTCTACAGTAAACAATGAAAAGAAAGATACTTTTTTTTTTTAGATTTTTTTTTATTTGGAGGGAACGTAGATTACAGGTGTGCCTTTTTGATACAATGGAAATTAGAAAATCGAGCATATTGGACAACTGTATCAGGTTCTGAAGTTGATGTTACATTTTCTCATCTGTATGTACTGGTATTTTGTTGTCCATAATCCTACCACCCTTCCCAAGTTGTACCAAGTGTTTTCAGATATGAAATACAGAAGTAGCTAGTCTTCGGATTGAGGTCATGCATTTGACACATTTTTATGCACTGAAAATACATTTATATTAAGGTCCAAATTATTACTCCACAAAGAAAATGGATTGCTTTAAGGTGAGCTAATGTTATTAATTGATAAGATTGTAACTAATATCCTACGGTCTAATTATACTGCAAAGTACATGAGGGCAGGTGTGTTACAGACTTGCAGTGTTACTTACTATTTACTATTACTATGTGAGTGGTCAGTGTTGAAGGATTTATTAGTTGTTACCCATATATTTGCACCACTAGAATTGATTGCCATTTTTAATATTTGATAGAAAATTAAAAGCCAGTACATCATATAAAAATGCAGATGCAGGAATACCTATTAATGTTACATTACACTCTCAAACCACAACTCAAATATCCATCCTTGTTCATCCAAAACAACTAACAGGATATCAATAAAATAAAAGATAATAAAAGAAGAAGAACAACAAAAAGAACTATGAAACAGGCACCAAGGATTGTTTTGTTTCATTAGCTTGACTCAAACTGCATGCTTCAGTGATTCAAACTTGAGAGTGTTCTATGAACTTCTTTCAGGAAGTCCCTAGTATTAACAGTTGCATTGGTAGAAGAGGCGCATGCAGAAGCAGCAAGTGATGAAGCTAATGAACTTTTTGGTGGTGAAATTACACTATCATTTGAGTTGATTTCCCTATCATCTTCGGAAATTGTTTCCATCATTTTTGTTGTTCTATGCCTCATCACACTTACATATTGTGGCGGTGCCACCTCCATGAAAAACCTTGCAATGCGAGAGTTTGCCATTGTTAATTAATGTGAACTAGTTTGAAGTGTTTAGAGGGGAAAAGGGGTAGCTATTAGAATGAAAATTGAACTGGTTATGTTTTGTATTGAGGATGTCTATCAAGCACAATGGCATGGTTCAATTTATAAGGGGTGGCTAGAAATGATAACTAGGCTTAAATTGAGTCAAGGGTCTTTATATTAAAGGTTTAAATCAATTTTTTATTTGTTAGTGCCGCCTCCAACTTTTGCTATTAAATGTGAAATGTGATACCATACTAACTTACAAGACTTTGTTCCTAATTTCCCATTGTGGGACAGTGTTTGGCATGTGTCAAACCCTGGATTGGAATTATTATATATATCCTTTAAGATACGGCTCCTCTTGTTGGGTACACTGAGTTCCAAATTTGCACTTTTCTTTTCCTTTTAATACTCTTACATGACTTTGAAGGGAATTTTTTTTTTAATCACAAGTACTCTACTAATCTCATGTGTTTTATTTGAGTTTTGTACGATTACTAAGATAATAAACAGTTGTATTGATTTCATTGATAAAATGAGTTTGGAGTAACAAATGTCACATTGACACTTGCAAAATGGACAAATGGAGGTGTATGATTTAAGACCGTTGAGTATTATTAATTGAGTGGCTTTGACTGGCTTTTGAAGTGCTTCAGAAATGGTTAAGCATGTTTTATTAGACGAGTGTGGGAAACAACTGCCAAGTGTATGTGTATCATTGAATTGGCTGTGGGTGAGGTACTTTCAGTGTACTCCTTCGACTTGTGTTTATTTCTCATCCTCACAATGAATACAATCTTTTCTCATTTCAAACATGATGGGATGAAATATCAAGCCGGTGAGACAGAGCCATAGAGCAGAACAAGTCCAACTAAAAAATCACCTGATATTCACGATTATACGTGTTTTAATCTTATATATTTTAATTTAAGCCATGTACTTAATAATGAGTGCTGGTTTCAATATGTTTTTAAATTATATTTCTCAACAAAAAAAAAATCATTGACTATCTAACAATTTTGGAGTGAATAAGTTTTTCCAATTTTCTCCAATAATTTATCTGTTCAACTATTGCTTTTATCGATTTCAAATTACACGAGCTACCTTGAAGTTTTATTGGGAATTGCAAAGGAAAGCAATCACACAATTGTAAATGTTGTTGTTCTTGCTCGAGAACAGAAGAATTGGTCGAAGTAGGTGCGAAGGTGTATTTGTGAAGACACTTCAACTCTCAAGTCAGGGAAATCTCAATGTACTTTGAGGAGATTTCTCAAAATGAGAGTCGTATCTTATTTCTGTGAAAATGTGAACGCTATATTTGTAGACCCCTAGAGAGGATTTATCGATTTTACCTTTATGGCTCGATGGTCCGACGTCGTTTGATCACACAAAAGACTCAGATGTGCTATGATTGTATTATTTGGTGCATCACAACTCTTCATCGTTGCATATGGTTCGCATATGTGGATGGGCGCACCTTATTGAGCTTAAGCTGGGATAATGGAATCTGGATTCCGTGAATTGGAACTTGACCCGGTGCAAAAAATATATTATATTGTCATTATTTTGTGTAGACGACTATATTTTATCTGTTGGGTCTGGAGGGGCTTTTCCAATAGCGGGGTTGAAAACTTTATACAGTTTGGTGCATTAACCAAAGGCAAGAAATTAAGGGAAATATGATTTAGATTAGTTAATAAGAGAGTTGAAATATCTTATAGCTTGTACATTGAAAATTTAGAATAACGTTTTTCTATCGAGTTGAAATGTCTCTTTTGTAATTTTATATTTTGTTTCGATTATAAAAAAACACCAATTTACATATTCACTCATTGTCCATTATTTGGGGTTCTTAGAGATTGCTTGTTTTCGTGCAAATCTGATGTTCAAAGCACGTTTAAATGGAAGTTATAATTTGTAGCTTTTGTCAAATCAAGGTCAAGATTACATCAAGAGGGGTGACTTGAATATGCAAAAGCTAACCAAACAAACATGCACATAGTTTTATCGATTTTGAAAATCACTCGCACGCTCATATCTTGTGTCTTTACTAGTTAATTAAAAAGTAGTTTTTCCTGGAAAAATTAACAATTAAAACTGAAAGAAAATATTATTTTTTTTAAAATTAATATTCAATAATATATAATTTTTTATTGAATGGATATACAAGAAAATAAACAGACATGTGAGATAGATAAATTTTATCACATAATAATCATAAAGATAACCCAAACTCTATCACTTCTTTCACTATCATAACTAAAATCCATAGCTTCCTTTCCATTTTTATTACAAAAATAGCGTGTCATTGAGGGCTTATGCATAAAGACACTTAACAACTATCACAACATACATTGTAGTGGATATACATTAGTTTTCGAAACTTTTTAAGCTAATAATATATAAATGTCTATATTTCACAAAAGAAGAATTTTTTTTTCTAGAGTAAAAAAATAAATTACATTAACTTGATATTTAAAGCAGTTCAAATTATTTCGGAGGGTATGTAATTGGAAAATCTATTGACTTGACAATTATACATCTTCAATTCAAACTTTTTTTTGAAAGAATCTTCAATTCAAACTTGTAAGCACCTTTTAATATAATTTTTTGGCTCAGCAATTTTTTTTTGGTCAAGTAGTCTAGTTGTTAGAGCTCACACATTTTAAATGTGGAGAAATTGGGTGTCCGGGATTTGAACCCCGGCCCCTGCATATAATATGCAATATCTCTACCAACTGAGCTAAGCTTACGGGGATTCGGCAAATTTTTAAATTCATATAGTTATTTAAATTCATATAGTTATGTTATTTCCTGCATTAGGTTCTCACATTCACACATACAACAATATATCATTACGATTCACATGGAAACAGATACCAAAAGGATGTGAATGTGGTGTTTTAAAATTTGGGTTGAGCAGACATCAACCTTATAAAACTAATTTGTTAGGTGAAGACTATTCGTCACTTACAAACACATATTTGAACCGTATTTCATTCAACATGAAACTATTTAACATTGTAGAGTGCAAGAAATAGTTTGCTCATGATTTTGGATATAATTTGAACCCTCTCATGATTTAACCCAACATGAGAGAGTTTTGCTCATCATATCATCAATTAAGTGGGGCCTAATAAGTTTTAATGGTGAGATGACACTGAGTTTTAATGGTGAGGTGATGATCATAACCATCTTATGTTAAATTCAAACAAGAGAGGATTCAAATCGGAAAATGATAGGGATATACATAGTGGTCCAATGGACACACATAAATGGCAAATTTACTATAAAGACAGAGTATAGAAATCGGATTCACTGCAATCAATTTTTTCCGCATTCACAAACAACATATTTTAGTTTTCACGGTTCTTAGACATATCTTGGCTTCAATTTGTTTAATATTCATTAGATATCCTCTTTCTAATATTCGAATCTGGTCTAATTTCTGTATCGCTCAAAAAACTTTCCCGCATAACTAGGTTTTTCTATATATAAATGTGATATACATGATTGCCCGAGGATAACATCTCCATAATTATATGTGTACCATCCTTCTACAGTACTACCTCCGTTCCTTTTTAATTGTCACCTTTTGACATTTTACACAAACCAAGACAATCAATAATTGTTACTACTTTGACACAATAATTTATACTTTTACTATAATGACCTTATTCATTTAATATCTCATTTCATATATTTCTCTCTCCACAATAAATAACTAAGGGTAATATTGGTAAAACAACATTTAATGTTGCATTGAACTTTGAAAGTGACAATTAAATAGAAACAAAAAATTTCTCTAAAAGAGACACTTAAAAAGGAACGGAGGGAGTACCAAATAAGGTCACAAGTATGTCCTAACTAAAATAGCATATAGTAACATCACAAACATTGCCACATGCAGCTTCTAAGAAAGAGTACTAGCTAACTCGTATCCAGACATAGAATATGGAACATAAGCACGGTCTTAATTCCTTGCTATAATTAAACATGACATATATGTGCCGTACTAGTGAGGGTATATACAATTATGCAAGAGAGAAAAGGACTAGACAAGTTGATGAAAAATTTGTATTCTAGAGCTTTTTTAATCCAATCCTTAGATGGCCACATTTAGAAGCAACCGTTGCAACCATTCAGGAGTGGAAAAATTGATGGAACCAAGTGGCCTTGTCAAGTATTAATTAAATTGAATTCAAAGGAATAATACCAAACTTTGCATTTATTTCACAAAGCAAGTCATGCATTGCATACAGCTACATATTTCGTGTATTACTCTCCAACCTCCTTTCCACTATGTGGTCTATACTGGAACTTAGATAGGATCAGGTCCAACAAGCCACTGTTGTCTATCTGTATTCAATTTGCCTATACTTGAGTCAATTCGGACCAAACTCTCTGCTTCCATTCCATATCACTAAAACTATACTATTTTTCATAATATTTTGAGACTCAAAATATCATATTACAATTCGGGTCGCACAAACCCTAAAAAAACAAATGGGTCGCACAATGCCGCTCATATTAGTATAATTCAATGCATCTCAACAAGGGCCAATCTGATTAATTAGGAGGTTTTGCTCAAATATTAAAAATACACCTTCTTGTTGTTTGAAAAAAAATGTATTGCTCCTTGCTATCTGAATATATGACAAATTAGTCTCATTATCGGAAAAAGAAAATAGTAACAAACTAGTACTAGCATGCATGATTAAACTTAAAACAAAACAAAAAAATACTAATTATTTAAGGGACTTAATTTGTGTTGTTAATACAAATAAATATGACAAAAAATTCAATGCATATAATAGTTTTCTACCTTCAATAGAGAACTCTGAATTCAGGGACGAATCCACCGTATGGCTAAGTATTATTACCCGGAAAAAACATAATTTTTTGTTACGAGGCTCCAATCACTAATTATATATTTACCACGTCAATTAATAACATATATGCTTCAATGGTCCAATGGAAGGGCTTGTGCTTTGCATGCGCGAGCCTCGTTTCAACTCTTTGAAGGTTTTTTTTTTGTTGAATCCCCTATTTTGATTTTCCTTAGAATGCTTTGAAAGAATGCTAATTAACTATTATGCTTACAAAGTCCCTGTTTATAGGATGAAGAAATATTTTCATGTGTTTTCTAAAGACAAACAGTGTTATTTCTTATTTTTAGTATAATGTAGTTCATTGCTTTTTGTTTATAATTTAGCCACACCAAAATGGTATGTTTGGATCGCCCCTGTTTGAAATACTTGTTAATTTGTAAATTTGATAAAAGAATTGTAATGACCTCTTGATTTTGTATGTAATTGAGACTTTTGTACTAGCTAGGTTTAAACCTCAAGTTTTACAATTTTTATGTTATAATTTAAAACTGACTAAAACTAATATTATTAAGAAAATAAAATAAAATTTTGAGACCCCAAAATTGTGAGGCCCGACATCGTTGAGCACCTTGCACATGCTTAGGGTTGGGATTGCTAGTCCCACGCACCAACGTAAATTATGAATTATGTGACTATAACTTAAGTAGTAAATGCAGAAATTTGGAGAATATATAATCGTAAAATAGATTGAATTAACCACTTATTATGAAGGCCATGACTTGAATTTGACCATACTATGAAATTTGTGGATGCTTCCACTTAGGACACATAGTAAGAAAGATGCTATTAGCTTGTAGCAGTGACACTTCTATTCGAATGTGTGTCCAGTGTCTGATATGTGTCAGTGTTCGACACCGACAGATATCATTACATTTTATATTATTGGTGTCGACTATATCAGTGTTAGTGTCGTGTGTTCGGTGCTCACTTCATAGGCTATTACACGTTTGATATTCATGCCAAAACTTGTGGCAGAGTTTGAGTTTTTATTGATAGAAAATTATGAGCATGTACTTCATAGAAAAATACAGATACAAGATCCATATCAATGTTACATTACACTCTGGAGTCTCAACTATGTATCCTTGTTTATCCAAAACAACTAACAGGATATCAATACATAAAAGATAAGAGAAGAAGAACAACAAAATGAATTATGAAACCGCCACCCACCAAAGATTGTTTTGTTTCATTAGCTTTGCCTCAAACTACATGCTTCAGTGATTCAAACTTGAGAGTGTTCTATGAACTTCCTTCAGGAAATACTTAGAATTAACAACTGCATTGGTAGAAGAGGCACATGCAGAAGCAGTAAGTGATGAAGGTGATGAACTTTTAGGCGGTGGAATTAGACTATCATTTGAGCTCATTTCCATATCCTCTTCAGTAATTGTTTCCATCATCTTTGATGTTCTATGCCTCATCACGCTAACATACTGTGGTGGTGCCACCTCCATGAAAAACCTTGCAATGCGAGAATTTGCCATTGTTAATTACTGTGAGTTGATTTGAAGTGTTTTGTATAAAGGATGTGTATGAAGCACAAGGGCACGGTTCAATTTCTAAGGGTGGCTAGAAATGATGAACTAAGCTTAAATTGGGTCAAAGTGTCTTAATCTTTGATGTTTAAATCAGTTTTTATTTGTCAGTGCCACCTCCAGCTTTTGCTATTAAATGTGATGCCATACTAACTTACAAGACATTTTCCTATTGTGGGACAGTGTTTGGTAAGTGCCAAAACTTGGATTGAAATTCTTATATATCCTTTAAGATACGGTTTTTGTTGGATACACTGAGTTCTAAATTGCACTTTTCTTTGAGACCTTTCAGTGTAGCACTAGCAGTTACTCTCCCATGGATAGGGAAATGACTTTGACTTGGATGGTGATGGGGTTAATTTCTATTTTATTTTTTTTCCTCCCATCTTTTTGCAGCAATTTAACAGTAAATTTTTTAAACGTACATATAATTTAAGGCGGTAACTTTGACCGGCTTTTGAGGTGCTTAAGAAATGGTTAATCAATGTTTAATTATATGCATTAAACATGTTGGCCACAAAATTTTACATAGCAACATCACCAACATTGCCACATGCAGCTTCAAAGAAAGAGTGCTAGCTAGCTAACTAGTATCCAAACATGGAATAGAACCTAACATATATATAAATGCATTCCGTATTAGCGAGGGTATATACAACAATTATGCAAGAGAGAAAAAGACAAAACAAGTTAATGAAGATTTTGTATTCTAGAGCTTTTTTAAATGAGTGTCCTTTATGCATTAGTTAAGGAAGCAAATATAAAAATAATATGTTGAAAAATGATGAATTCAACTTTATCAAAATTTGAAAATCGTTGTTTTCAACGTAAAACTACTATTTTAGCTTATTTAACTATTCTATTGTGCCACTTGTTAGCCAGACTTTCTTTTATCCAATCCTTAGATGGCCGCATTTAGAAGCAACCGTTGCAATGCAATCTCATTCAGGAGTGGAAAAATTAATGGAATCACGTACCCTTATGATTTAAATTGTAAAAGGAGACTGTGAATTCAAGGGAATAATGCCAAACTTTGCAGTTATTTCATAAAGCAAGTCATGCCATACAGCTACTTTATTTCGTCGGTTAGTCTCCAAGACTCCAACCACCTTTCTACTATGGGTTCTAGAGTGGAACTTAGATAGGATCCAGGTCCATAAGCCTTTTTTTTTTTCCTACAAGAAAGTTTACGTTGAGTTTGGTTTTGGAAGTTCTTAAGGTTAGGGTAGGTCTTAAAGAAAGTTTGTTGAGGTACTTACAAATCACATATTAAAGAGGTTTTTATATTGACAGTTGAATTAACAATTTTGCGAGTGATTCAACTTCTTATCAACTGAGTCAACCTTTATTTCTTCTATTATATATCTTTATTCAAGACCTAAAAGTAGAATTCAAGTTGACTATAATTGTTGAGATGCATTAAATTATACTAATATACGACATATATGCGACCCTAATAGTAATCTAATATTTTGGAGCTCGAAATATTAAGAAAAATATTGATCATCAAGCAATTATAATCATTATAAATTTTGTTAAAAGAGTGTATTAGAGAGTGTTAAACTACTGTGGTGCATGATGAACGAAATTGACAAGTGCACCAAATCGTAACAAGTAATAAAGTAGTAAGTTTATCGTTCTCCACATGGATTGTCGTTCAACTTAGCAATTAATAAAACTTATTTTAAACGGTAAAAGTTAATTATATTTGAATAGGGTTGCAGAGTTAAACTACTCTGCTAAGTGTAGAATTAGGGTTTTTGATTCAGATGATTAACGGTGATTAGAGAATCCTTTGAATCCCTCCTTCGTCTTTGTTGGATAAAAACCTAAAGGTATTCAACATTTATGTATGTTACTTATGATTTAATGAAACAAGCGGATAATCCTCACATGGAGCTTCTCACAATAACTATTGCAGGACCAACCTAAATTGAGTACTATGTTGTCCAAAGAAGGGAGTAATTAAACGGCCGGAATCAAACCGGTCTTTTTAATATATAAGTAAAAAGGTGGTAATTAGAAAAGCCAATGAAACTGAAGAATTTTGGGTTGTCAGTGCCTACTTTAATCCTACGGATCAATCCTCAAGATTACTCACGTCGTTAACCAATTGAAGAAAGCATTAAAGAACAGGCTCAACATAATTTAAATCGGAACATTGTAAGACATAAACTGGATAAAAGACTTTATTAATAATATCCAAAACAAATAAGAAGGGGTTCATCATGGAACCCTAATCAAGAGGTTTACTTGCTCATGACAACAGACATAATAATAAAACCATAGAAAAACATGCCCTAGAGAGAACAAGAGAAGGAAGAATCTTGCCTTGAAGCTCTGATGTTTGACCCTTGCCTTCAACCGTCAAGTGTTTCTGAATGAAAGATAATGAGAGCAAGGGTCTCTATTTATAGCAAATGAATGGGTAGGGTTTAGGAGAAGAAAAATGGGCTTTTTGCGCCGATCCAGCTTGGAAAACAAGTTGCAGGCAAAATCTGCTCGCAGTTAGGCACTGGCCACGCCCATAGGGGCGCCTTCCACCCCCAGGGAAGTATCTACACTGCCTCAGGCATGAGCCATGCCCAGGGCAGCCCTGGATGTGCGTATTCTTGTTTTTTTCTCCCTTTTTTGATCGTTCTTCCGTCTGGAAACTCATAGGAACTTGAAATGAATTTTCTTCACTTTGTATTATCTTCAAAAATCTTCTAAGAACCATTGACTTCAATCTTCATATCCTTGATCCTTAACGTGATGTCTTGATTTGTCGATTTACATGTTTTCTCACTACAAACATTCAAAACACCTATGGATTTGCATGATCTAGGATGAAATTGAATTACAACGACTCGATTGAAAACAATACAATATGTTCCTCAAACCATTAACAACTCTTCTATCTCTCAACTTATTTGTCTTCTAATGCAAAGAAAAGTATTAAAAACATAGCAAAAAATGTCATATGATGCTCTGTCATCAGTGCACAAAAAGTAAAAAGATAGAAAATATTCTCCTTCGATAGGAGGTCCTCCTTAACAAATAAAAAGTTAATGAATTTTCTGTCTTGTTTTATTTCATTCACCCTTCATTACATAAAAAGTAATCATAAAATGGTCATATAAGACACATACAAACGAGATTACATAACAAGGGGATAGACCTTCTAAGTCCTTCTAAAGGTACCACTTTATCCCAGCTAATGAGAACAGATGATGATATTTACTTGGGCTTGTGAGGGACCTCATATTCCTTCCTCCATTTGGGTCTAACAATGTTCCTTTCGGACCTTACTCGAGGAATCTCTTTGTTAAGAGTCCCATATTGGATGAAAGATGACATAAAGAAGTGTTTATAAATGGGGGCAGTCTTTACCTCACAAGTCAATTTTGTGGGTTGTGTTAGGTCCAACCATAAATTCTAATATGGTATCTGAGTATCAGAGCCTCCTCCATAATCCATTGTGTCGCCTACTATTATGTTTCCCCTATCGAACAACCCACCATTTATATCCATGCATCAAGTCTAATATTGTTGGGGTGTGAGGGAGGTGTTAAAGAGTCTCACAATGGATGAGAGATTGCTTAAAAAAGTGTTTACAAGAGGGGATAATCTTTACCTCATAAACTAGTTTTGTGGGGTTGTGTTAAACCCAACCACAAAGTTTAAGACTCTTCGCATATCTAATCCTCTTCATTGGGCTCAAGCTCTTCTATATGGGTCGGAACATCCCCTTCCTCATATGTAACAACCTTGTCCTCAAGGTGTAAAATCCTTCCTAATAGTTTCTTGTATAGTTTGGATATGAGGCTTGATATCAACCAGGAATTTCCAAGTGGCATTTGGTGTGGTATCTTTGTCTTTCCAATTGAGGAAGGCTATGTGGTTATCGAAGGTTCGTTGTTAGAATCTTGTAGTGACAAAGGCAATATGGTTATCAGAGATTGTTGTCTCCAACATCCATTTTTGTTCATATTTCATTTCTTCTCATTCCTCCATAGTTAAACTAGAGGGCAGAGACGCATCACTTCACGACACATGTGCACGAAAACTCAAAAGGTCCAACTTGTGATTTATTTTAGGTTTATTTCTATTTTTACTTTTTAAGGCATTTGGTGCTACATCAAGAAAAGAAGAGAAAGAGATACAAAAATGCTTAAAAGAACTAGGTACTTTGAAAGTAATGTCACCTGAAGAAGAAACAGTGGATGAACTTAAGAACGAACCAGGTCTTAAGGATACTTAACCATAATTGAAAGTATTACCATTCCATTTAAACTATGCATTCTTAGAATATGGTGATAACAAGATAGTGATCATCAGTAGTTCACTCTCTACTCGAGATGAGCAACATTTGATTGAGGTGTTGAAAATAAACAAAGGTGCAATAGGATGGACACTAACTGATCTTAAAAGTATCATGCCCTACTATTGTATGCGCAAAATTATGCTGGAAGACAATTTCAAACCAGTGGGCTAACCTCAACTTCGACTGAACCCTACCATGAAAGAAGTTGCTCAAAAAGAAGTGGTGAAGCTACTGGAAGCGGACATGATTCATCCAATATCTGATAATACCTGGGTGAGTTTAGTCCAGGTAATTTCAAAGAAAGATGGAATGTTCCTACAACTTTTCAATGGTGTATGCAAGAGATCATCTCGAATAAAAATTATATATATATATATGAACATAAAATAAGTGTAGCAGAGATGGGGATGTTGTGTTGGATGTGTGGTAAGACTAAACGGGATATAATTAGAAATGACGACATTAGAGAGAGAGTTGGGGTAGCATGTAACACCCCGATTTTTAAATATTAATTTATTGGTATTATTGTTATATAATATAAGTAATATTAATATTATTAGGAATTATCTGTTTGATGTTTTCAAAACAAGTTTTTGGATTGTGGGTATTGAGCGAATAGATGAGTTAGTTAGTTGTCGAAAAATAGAAGATTAAGAGAAATTAAGGAGAAAAAGATGTTTGTAGAAAATATAAGAGTAGTGGTGTAATAGTAAAGAAGAGGGTTTGAATGAAGGAATTAAGTAGTGTTTTAATTAAATAGGATAGAAGGAGGTGTAAATAGTGGAGAGTAAACCTGTTAGAAAGTGATTTCTTAATTCCCAAGTTTTGCTAAAATAATTTTGGAATGCAATCTAAAATATTTTTATGCACAATCTAATATATTTTAGTTTGTGATCTGAAATATATTTTGATACTCAATAATATATTTTTATACTGAATATGATATATTTTGTTACTCAATTAGAGATATTTTGGTACTAAATCTAATATATTATTTTTATACCGAATATGATATATTTTGGTACTCAATTTGAGATATTTTTGATACTAAATCTACTATATTTTTGTACTCAATAATATATTTTAATACTGAAGAGTAAACCCGTTAAATAGTTATGAGAGAAACCTAGCTCAGTTAAAATGTTATAAATAGAGGAGAGCATTAGAGAATTAGGATTATAACAAAAGAGAAAAGATTAGAGATCAAACAAAAATTAGGGTTGTGGAGAAAAGAGGCAAGGAGGCATAGCGAGAAGAACCTGAGAGATTTCACCGTAGGAATTCATTCAAATTCTGCAAACTAGAGGTAAGGGGGGAGTCTCTATTCACCATAAGGGTTGTATAAACATATGGGTAGTGAAGGGTGTTGTTTTCTATTTTTTTTTGTGATCTTTTAATGATTTCATGTTAATTTCGTGCTCTAATTCGTTACTGTGATTTTGGGTATGTTCTTATCTCTGAATCCATGATTTTGATGTACTAAATTCTTGATTAAATTGTGATGTTTTTCATATTGAATATGATTGAAATTGGTTAGCATGATGTTCTTGTTTTAGAATCAATGTGGGAATTTTGAATCAATTGTTTATGATTAATTGAATATATTGAATATATTAATTCTCGATGCGGTGAGTATATTGAATATGAATAATTGCTTTCATATTAATCCTTTCGATGCATGATTAGTAATTGAAATTTTACTGATACTGTCTTCGATTAGTTTTTCACTAAGATTGGTCTATAGTATCAAGAAACTATGAGAGTTTTTTTTCTAATAACCATTAATTTTCTATTAAAATTAATTCAATGCATTGCTATTAAAATTATTTGACTCTGCAAATTATGCAATTGTGTATTGGAATTAATATACCATGTATTTGTTTACTTGTTTTCTCCAAATTATGATTTGAATTGATGAGTTTAAAATTTAATTATGTTCTGGGTGACAACACAGGTTTGGAGAGACACGGCTTTCTATTTTGACTTTTTAATTGTTCTGTTTTCCATTCATAATACTCACATTATATATGTTAAGTAATGTGCTACTGCTTGAAGATGTATTCCTATTTTCCTAGTTTCTTACGGCTAGTGACTAGTGGTAGGCTACTAGCATTTTAATATCTAGACTTGGTGGGTAGACATAGTATAAAAAAAGCAACTTTAAGATGTTAAGAGTTAGGATTCTAGTAGTTTTATTTTAATAGCTAATAGCTAACTAATGGCTAATTAATAGTATCTAGATATATAGTAATACATTTTTGTGTGAGAGATGAGTATTTCTAATTATTGAAGATGTATATTGATGTGTTATTTAATGTGTTATATAAAGTTGTGCTATTTAAAGATGTGTGATTTAAAGATGTGTTATTTAAAGATGTGTTATTTAAAGATGTGTGATTTAAAGATGTGCTATTTAAAGATGTGTGATTTAAAGATATGTTATATAAAGATGTGTTATTTGAAGATGTGTGATTTAAAGATGTGATTATATAAAGATGTGTTATTTGAAGATGAGTGATTTAAAGACGTGTTATATAAAGACGTGTTATCTAAAGATGTGTAAATGTCGAATCATATAAAGATGTGCATTGTTGAGTCATTGCTTGGTGTTCATGCATTCATGGTCAGTCCGATTTAAAGATGTGATTTAAAGATGGGGGATAAATCAGAAACATATCTCTGATATCCAAAACCGGTACCACATGCATATAGAGTCGAGTTAGGGACATTGCATACATAACTGCAAGTCTATTTGAAGATGTGTAATTAAAAGATGTGTCATTTAAAGATGTGTAACTATTTAAAGATGTGATATTCAATGATGTGCTTCTATATGATTATGTGTGGATGGCCTGTATTTTACTATATGCCTACTTGATATTCTTAAATGATGTTGATGATTGTATGTTATTATAAGATGTTGATTGATGCCTATTAATTTTTATTAAATGAATGTTTATGATTAAATGTGAATACTACCTGTCTGTGATGTATACATGCCTAACTGCAATTGAAGATTATTTTATCTGAATCTATACATGTGTTTGTACCTCTCTTGTGTTGGATATATTCTCACCCTCTAGTGGCGGGTTGGGCGCCTACACCTTTGTGGTGTAGATTTGCAGGAAGAAGGATCTTAGTAGCAGTGAGTCTCAAGGGATGGCGTTGGAGCCTTCTTATTTACTTTTGCCGCTTTTGGGAGTTTTATCGAGTCGTCGCTCTGAATAGTAACACCAGGGAATGGGGATTTATTTTATTTCAGATTTTTGTTTTAGAATTCTTTCGAATTCAGTTTTGTTGTGGAATTTAAAGATGTGAAAAACTACTTTGATGTTTTGAGAACTTTTCCGCTGCGACGTTTTTAATTTAAATGAAGTATTTTTGGATTGATTAAGATGTGTGACACCCTTGCATGCTTATTTAATTATTGTATTTTTATTTGAAAATAAAATGTGGGGTTTAGGGTGTTACAAGTTGGTATCAGAGCAGGTCGGTCCAGTCAGGCCAAAACTTTTTTTTTTTATCCCCTTGTATGCGACATGTATGTAAGTACTGTCGATACTTGTTTCGTTCTATTGGGTGGGTCTAAGCAAAGTGGGGGAGAAGCAAGATGCTTCAAGTGTGGGTAAGACTATTCTCTTTAGGCAATTTTCGAGGACGAAAATTCTTTAAGTGGGGGAGAATTGTAACACCCCGATTTTTAAATATTAATTTATTGGTATTATTGTTATATAATATAAGTAATATTAATATTATTAGGAATTATCTGTTTGATGTTTTCAAAACAAGTTTTTGGATTGTGGGTATTGAGCGAATAGATGAGTTAGTTAGTTGTCGAAAAATAGAAGATTAAGAGAAATTAAGGAGAAAAAGATGTTTGTAGAAAATATAAGAGTAGTGGTGTAATAGTAAAGAAGAGGGTTTGAATGAAGGAATTAAGTAGTGTTTTAATTAAATAGGATAGAAGGAGGTGTAAATAGTGGAGAGTAAACCTGTTAGAAAGTGATTTCTTAATTCCCAAGTTTTGCTAAAATAATTTTGGAATGCAATCTAAAATATTTTTATGCACAATCTAATATATTTTAGTTTGTGATCTGAAATATATTTTGATACTCAATAATATATTTTTATACTGAATATGATATATTTTGTTACTCAATTAGAGATATTTTGGTACTAAATCTAATATATTATTTTTATACCGAATATGATATATTTTGGTACTCAATTTGAGATATTTTTGATACTAAATCTACTATATTTTTGTACTCAATAATATATTTTAATACTGAAGAGTAAACCCGTTAAATAGTTATGAGAGAAACCTAGCTCAGTTAAAATGTTATAAATAGAGGAGAGCATTAGAGAATTAGGATTATAACAAAAGAGAAAAGATTAGAGATCAAACAAAAATTAGGGTTGTGGAGAAAAGAGGCAAGGAGGCATAGCGAGAAGAACCTGAGAGATTTCACCGTAGGAATTCATTCAAATTCTGCAAACTAGAGGTAAGGGGGGAGTCTCTATTCACCATAAGGGTTGTATAAACATATGGGTAGTGAAGGGTGTTGTTTTCTATTTTTTTTTGTGATCTTTTAATGATTTCATGTTAATTTCGTGCTCTAATTCGTTCCTGTGATTTTGGGTATGTTCTTATCTCTGAATCCATGATTTTGATGTACTAAATTCTTGATTAAATTGTGATGTTTTTCATATTGAATATGATTGAAATTGGTTAGCATGATGTTCTTGTTTTAGAATCAATGTGGGAATTTTGAATCAATTGTTTATGATTAATTGAATATATTGAATATATTAATTCTCGATGCGGTGAGTATATTGAATATGAATAATTGCTTTCATATTAATCCTTTCGATGCATGATTAGTAATTGAAATTTTACTGATACTGTCTTCGATTAGTTTTTCACTAAGATTGGTCTATAGTATCAAGAAACTATGAGAGTTTTTTTTCTAATAACCATTAATTTTCTATTAAAATTAATTCAATGCATTGCTATTAAAATTATTTGACTCTGCAAATTATGCAATTGTGTATTGGAATTAATATACCATGTATTTGTTTACTTGTTTTCTCCAAATTATGATTTGAATTGATGAGTTTAAAATTTAATTATGTTCTGGGTGACAACACAGGTTTGGAGAGACACGGCTTTCTATTTTGACTTTTTAATTGTTCTGTTTTCCATTCATAATACTCACATTATATATGTTAAGTAATGTGCTACTGCTTGAAGATGTATTCCTATTTTCCTAGTTTCTTACGGCTAGTGACTAGTGGTAGGCTACTAGCATTTTAATATCTAGACTTGGTGGGTAGACATAGTACAAAAAAAGCAACTTTAAGATGTTAAGAGTTAGGATTCTAGTAGTTTTATTTTAATAGCTAATAGCTAACTAATGGCTAATTAATAGTATCTAGATATATAGTAATACATTTTTGTGTGAGAGATGAGTATTTCTAATTATTGAAGATGTATATTGATGTGTTATTTAATGTGTTATATAAAGTTGTGCTATTTAAAGATGTGTGATTTAAAGATGTGTTATTTAAAGATGTGTTATTTAAAGATGTGTGATTTAAAGATGTGCTATTTAAAGATGTGTGATTTAAAGATATGTTATATAAAGATGTGTTATTTGAAGATGTGTGATTTAAAGATGTGATTATATAAAGATGTGTTATTTGAAGATGAGTGATTTAAAGACGTGTTATATAAAGACGTGTTATCTAAAGATGTGTAAATGTCGAATCATATAAAGATGTGCATTGTTGAGTCATTGCTTGGTGTTCATGCATTCATGGTCAGTCCGATTTAAAGATGTGATTTAAAGATGGGGGATAAATCAGAAACATATCTCTGATATCCAAAACCGGTACCACATGCATATAGAGTCGAGTTAGGGACATTGCATACATAACTGCAAGTCTATTTGAAGATGTGTAATTAAAAGATGTGTCATTTAAAGATGTGTAACTATTTAAAGATGTGATATTCAATGATGTGCTTCTATATGATTATGTGTGGATGGCCTGTATTTTACTATATGCCTACTTGATATTCTTAAATGATGTTGATGATTGTATGTTATTATAAGATGTTGATTGATGCCTATTAATTTTTATTAAATGAATGTTTATGATTAAATGTGAATACTACCTGTCTGTGATGTATACATGCCTAACTGCAATTGAAGATTATTTTATCTGAATCTATACATGTGTTTGTACCTCTCTTGTGTTGGATATATTCTCACCCTCTAGTGGCGGGTTGGGCGCCTACACCTTTGTGGTGTAGATTTGCAGGAAGAAGGATCTTAGTAGCAGTGAGTCTCAAGGGATGGCGTTGGAGCCTTCTTATTTACTTTTGCCGCTTTTGGGAGTTTTATCGAGTCGTCGCTCTGAATAGTAACACCAGGGAATGGGGATTTATTTTATTTCAGATTTTTGTTTTAGAATTCTTTCGAATTCAGTTTTGTTGTGGAATTTAAAGATGTGAAAAACTACTTTGATGTTTTGAGAACTTTTCCGCTGCGACGTTTTTAATTTAAATGAAGTATTTTTGGATTGATTAAGATGTGTGACACCCTTGCATGCTTATTTAATTATTGTATTTTTATTTGAAAATAAAATGTGGGGTTTAGGGTGTTACATAGCACATATAATAGAAAAATGGTAGAAACTAAACTTAGGTGGTTTGAGCATGTAGAGATAACACTTGTGGATTTTATAGTAAGAAGAGTAGATCAGATGGAGGGGAGTCGTATCACTAGAGGTAGATGTAGACCTAGAAAAATTATACAAGAAACTATTAGGAAGGATCTAGAGATAAATGAGTTAGAGAAATACATGGTTCTTGATATAACATTATGACGTTGTTTGATTCATGCAGTCAATCCCACTTAATGAGATAAAGTTTGGTTGTTGTTGTATACATTGCAATATTAGACGTCATAAAAAAAACATTGCAACATTACAAAATGCGTGATTTTGCAAGAAGATGATATAAAATGATTTTACGAAGAAAAATATTGGACAAAAATCCTCCTGAAATTGTAAATTCTTGTAAATACCCCCTCAAATTAGAGAAAAGGCAAAAAAAAAATATCCCTAAAATTGTTAAACGTTTGTCAATTTGTTCCCTCCGTCATTTTTCTCCGTTAGTCAACATGATGTGGCCGTTACTGTCTACGTGACACTGTCACGTGGTCTGATATGTAATTCCACGTCATATGATGTATTTGCTTTTTTTTTTCAAAAATTAAAAAATTAAAAATTTAACGTTAACATTATGAGCAAATACCCCTAAAATTGATAATAATGAAACAAATTAGTCCATACCATAAACAAATTTTTTTCACTTGTTTTTGTTCTATCTTGGATCATACTTAATTTGTATGGAGATCAATGATTACCTTTGGTTTGTGTGGGGGTCAATGATCCTCATAGGTCTCTCAATTTAACTCACCTCTTCCTTTTCATTTATGTGATGTGCCCGCTTATTTCTCTATTTCAGTCACCTCTTGTAAGAAATTAAATTTAATAAATAGCCGGAATATTATAGAAATTGCCGTACTGCTATATACTGCTATTATTCACCATCAAGCAAATTTATTATTGGACTCAAATAAGAGTAACCATCGCCCATGTTTTGTTGTTGGTCTCCAAATTGCTCCTCATTTTTTTTTCCTTTTAGCTTTTCTCTCTGTGTCGAATGGCACTGATCTCTTTATTTACAAATTGACTCTAATGGAGGGGAAACTAGATATAAGACAAGCTTGACCAGAGTGAAGAAGCAAGTGAAGAGGAAACACAATACGGTGTATAGTGGTTTGATGATGCAAAGGAGATGAAAAAAAAAAAGATAGAAATGAAAAGACACTAGAGAAACAGGCAAACTAGTGACCTTATTAAACCTTTTAATCTCATAGCCATTAATTTAAATTGAATAGTTAAGGTTTATTTTTATCATTTCACATAAATATGTCATTCTCATTAAATCAAATAGTTAAGGTTTATTTGTCACATAGACAAATTTACTTTATTATTATCAATTTTAGGGAGGTATTTTGTACACACGTGTAAAATTTTAAATGGATATTTTCTCATAATGTTACCGTTAAAAAAATCCATAATTTTTTTCAAAAAAAATATTGAAAAAAAGAGCAAATATCTCTTTATGACATGCATTACATATCAGACCGCGTGGTAGTGTCACGTAAATGGTCAACAACCGCATCATGTTGAATAACGGATGGGATCAACTAGCGTTTAACAATTTCAGATGAATTCTGAAATTCCTGACAGGACCTGGTTCTGAACCGTAAAACAGAGTATGAAAATAGCAGTTCAGAAGCAGTAATATAAAGGACAGAAAGTAAAGAACACAGTTGATTTGTTAACCCAGTTCGGTGCAACTTCACCTACATCTGGAGGCTACCAAGCCAGGAAGGAAATCCACTAAAATAGTATCAATTTGAAGTCCTATGACACGCCCCTGTTTCACAACCCCTATGACAACAGCCCCTGTTTCACAGCCCCTTCTCACTTAATCACTACCCGTGGTATTTCTACCTAGGAACTCCTAGATATAAGACCCCTCTTACTTCCCTCAGTCAATCACTTCCCCAGTGATTATCAGACTCTAAACAAAACAAATATGGAGACACTCTTCTAAAAACTCAATACGTCACTTTTGCTTAAAAGCTTCAAGTGATTACAACTCAATAACAAACAACCAACTCTAAACACTTTGAGTGGTGCACAGAAACAAAGCACAAAGCTTACAGACTCAACAACCTAAGACTCTTTCAATTCTAGCTTTTGTTGAGATGATTTTCTTCAATAGCAGCTTCCTCTATTTATAGCAATCAGCTGCAACATAATTCTTGAACCAAATCTTCTTCAAAGATATATTCCCAGAATTCTTTAGAAGTAAATGGAAGCAATATATTTTCCAGCAATATGTTTTCCAAAGATTTCTTTGAAAATATATTCACAAATAATTGAATCCAATCTTAAGAAAATATCTTGCGAAATTAATCTTTCTTCTAGAAACATCAGCTTGGAGAATTCTTCAATTAAATCTTCAAAAGATAATGTGAGAAAATAAAACAGCTCCAAGACACAAGAAAGAACGCAGAAAACGTGCTTCTGAAATGCAGCTTCTGAAGGTCAACGAAAGTCAGCGTCTGAACAGTGCGTCTGAAGGTCAACGAAAGTCAGCGTCTGAACAGTGCGTCTGAAGGTCAGCTTTTGAACAGTGCGTCTGAAGTACTGTTCCAGCTTCTGAAGACCCAGCTTCCGAAGACATACAATTGAGATATCAGCTTCTGAAGACGAACTGCTTGTACATTTGATTTTAGTAAAACATGTAGCCAACAACCAAATATCCAACAATCTCCCCCTTTGGCAAATTTTTGGCTAAAATCAATTTCTTCACAAAAACAAGTTCTTCACTCAACAAAGCACGTAACCATGAAGAACAACACATAAACGTAGCAACAGAGTCAGCAGCGGATAACACACTACGTTACACAAATACTCCCCCTGAACAGATCATCTTCTGACAGGAAACACACATACTCAGGAACACTCCCCCTGAAACACACAACTCCTGACAGAGACACAGAGAAATACTCCCCCTGAACCAGAGTCAGCAGAGAACAGAACACAGACAGAAACTCTCCCCCTGAAGCAGACAGATCAGCAGTAGCTTCTGACCACACATATTTCTCCCCCTTTTTAACCAAACAATTTTGACAAAACACCAAGCAAGTACCAGGAGCAGAAAGATCAATAAACAGTAGCAGTTACAGACCAAATGCACTCAAACAGATTCAGAGATTATAAACAACCATCACAGCACCACACACTCAGAACTTATATCAGAACCATCAACAGCACCATGCACAAAACCCATCACAGCACCATCATCAAGATCAAAACCACACAGACATAGTACCCACACACAGGCTTCACAGAAGAACAAACACAATTACACAGCAAAGTCTTCAGACACAGCATCAGAGACTGCTTGGTCTTCATTAGACACAACATCAGATGCTGCTTAGTTAATGTGTGCTTCAGACACACTTAGAGGAATCTTCTTCCCAGCAATCTGCTTCTCAAGATCAGCAATTCTCTTCTGAACATAGGGCATGATGTCTTGCTCAACATCATCCTCAGACTCACTAGGATTCACTTCCTTTCCTTTTAGTGCTTTCTTCTTAGTGACAGGGACCACTACCTTGCTCCAGACTTTAGATGGTCCAACAATAACAACAGGAGTAGGCCTGCAGTCAGCAGCAACAACCTTTCCTTTCCTATTTTTCAGCCTCTGGGCAACACTTGCACATTTTGGTCTCCATTCCTTCTTGACCTTGCTTTTGTTCACAGCTGGTTCCACTTTTCTTTGTTGAAAATGCTTGGGGTATCCATGTAGCTTGTAACAAAATGGCTTTATGTGCCCCTTTTTACCACAGTGATGACATACCCAAGGATGAGATGCCCTCTTGCACTTAGATCCCCGAGGTTGGTTCTGGTGTTCCAACTTAGGTTTATCCATCATTGGATCACATGTTTTAACACCTGCGCTGACCTTTTTAGTTGGATTTTGTTGTTTGTTCAAGGTCCTATCATCAAACCCAATTCTTTTTGGTTTCCCTTGGTTCTGACTCTCCAAAATCTCTTCAAGCATATCAGTACCAGTGTTCAACATTCTGACTTGCTTCTTCATATGTTCAAGTTGAGAGTTCAGTTGGGTTACCTTATCATTGAGCTCAAAAATTTGTGCTAGATGGTCACTTCTTTCAGCATGTAGTTGACTGACAGTCTTCTTCTGATTTATATACATCTTGTATAGTTCTTTGAAAGAGACAAGAAGTTCTTCATAAGTTAATTCTCCTTCTGAGTCCATTATGCCAGAAAAACCTTCCCTGGAGCTCACCCAAATACAGGCAGGGTGTCTGCTCTGATGCCAATTGAAATTCCTGGCAGGACCTAGTTCTGAACCGTAAAGCAGAGTATGAAAATAGCAGTTCAGAAGCAGTAATATAAAGGACAGAAAGTAAAGAACACAGTTGATTTGTTAACACAGTTGATTTGTTAATCCAATTTGGTGCAACTTTACCTACATCTGGAGGCTACCAAGCCAGGAAGGAAATCCACTAAAATAGTATCAATTTGAAGTCCTATGACACAGCCCCTGTTTCACAGCCCCTTCTCACTTAATCACTACCCGTGGTAATTCTACCTAGGAACTCCTAGATATAAGACCCCTCTTACTTCCCTCAATCAATCACTGCCCCAGTGATTATCAGACTCTAAACAAAACAAAGATGGAGACACTCTCCTAAAAACTCAATACGTCACTTTTGCTTAAAAGCTTCAAGTGATTACAACTCAATAACAAACAACCAACTCTAAACACTTTGAGTGGTGCACAGAAACAAAGCACAAAGCTTACAGACTCAACAACCTAAGACTCTTTCAATTCTAGCTTTTGTTGAGATGATTTTCTTCAATAGCAGCTTCCTCTATTTATAGCAATCAGCTGCAACATAATTTTTGAACCAAATCTTCTTCAAAGATATATTCCCAGAATTCTTTAGAAGCAAATGGAAGCAATATATTTTCCAGCAATATATTTTCCAAAGATTTCTTTGAAAATATATTCACAAATAATTGAATCCAATCTTCAGAAAATATCTTGCGAAATTAATCTTTCTTCTAGAAACATCAGCTTGGAGAATTCTTCAATTAAATCTTCAAAAGATAATGTGAGAAAATAAAACAGCTCCAAGACACAAGAAAGAACGCAAAAAACGTGCTTCTGAAATGCAGCTTCTGAAGGTCAACGAAAGTCAGCGTCTGAACAGTGCGTCTGAAGGTCAACGAAAGTCAGCGTCTGAACAGTGCGTCTGAAGGTCAGCTTCTGAACAGTGCGTCTGAAGTACTGTTCCAGCTTCTGAAGACCCAGCTTCTGAAGACATACAATTGAGATATCAGCTTCTGAAGATGAACTGTTTGTACATTTGATTTTAGCAAAACATGTAGCCAACAACCAAATATCCAACAAATTATTTACCTTTTATCTAATTTAAGGGGACTATTTGCAAGAATTTACAATTTTATGGTGGTTTTTGCCTATTTACTAGTAAAAAAACAGCATGTACACGTTAAGTTGGCGAGTAAACTCTAGAGAGAGAAAATGACGTCTGAAAATAAAACTTTGATTTAATATATTGTGATAAGTTTTTTTAAGGTAAAATACATCTTTTAGTTCTTTAAGTTTGACAGACGGACTAATCCTTTAAGTTTTTCAAGTTTCAAACAGATCTTTATTACCTTTTTAAGGACTTATTTGAAACTTAAATACTTAAAAAACTTCAAATAGATGCATTAAATTAACAACTTAAAGGACCTATTTGAAACTTAAAGAAACTTTTTAAAACTTAGAAAAACTTAAAGAACATATTTGAAACTTAAAAAATTTAAAGGATTAACAAGGTATTTTTGTTAAACTTAAAAGACCAAAAAATGTATTTTGCTTTTTTTACACTTAGATTTGTACCAAAAATAAAAATAAAAAAATTGCACATCTAGAACAATTGTACACGCCATTAATTAATTAATATCCAAAACTAGAACGTTTACTTTCTAAGCCATTGTACACATCATTTTGCTATTTTTGCGCCGCTTCTAGAATGATTAAAAAATAAGCTTTGCTGTGAAATATATACATATCAATCCAAGCAAAGACCCTTTCAAGTTTAAGCACTTATGAGTTGTCCCTAATTTCAACCAATGACTCTCATGGCTTTGCCAACCAAATATTCACTCCCCCAATTTATATAAATACATAGGTCCATTTGCTATACCCCAACTACTTTTATCATCTTTTTTGCAAAACTTAATTAGTTTCTTTTATTAACAAAAGGTCAAGGAAAACATACAAGGGTTTGGTTAATTACAATTTGTGATCAAGATTAATTTATCATGATGAGGAAGATGGAAATCAGAGGCATCCAAAATTGTGGTGAGGTTGCACCTGCTCTCCTCATAACCCCTGAGAAATGCTCTTCTTCTAAATTTCCAAGGTTGGAACCCATCATTGAAGAAGAAACTGAGAGTTTACATATTATGCCAAAGAGGATGTTGCTTCTTGCTCCCGTTTTCATTTCTTTTCTCTCATATATACTTCTTGTTGTATATACTAGTGCCTCAAATTAATCAAGTTAATGAAATGTTATTGTAAATGTTAATGATTTTGCACAACGAGAGGATGTGTAATTATATACTCCTACCCTCTTTTTTTTTTTTTTACTATCGCTTTAGCAGAAAAAAATTCGTTTGTATTTATTTATCTTTTAATTCAATGTAGTGCTAATTATTATGTTATCGATAATTTTTAACTATATTTAATCTAGAGAGAAAGCTAATTCAATGTAGTGGTAATAAATAATTAAGAATATTATAAAAAAAATATTAATAACTTTATCAAAATTAATGAAATTTGTTAATTTTCTTGTATGTAAATGAACTTAAAATTACAACTAAAAAGAAACATAAAATATCGGGTTCCACTTCGATGATTTTGAGTTTTTGTGACATTGATGATTTTCGTGTATTTTGATTAGAGATAATGATAAATGAATGATTAAAATAAATTACTTTAATGAGAGAGAATGATTGGTTATGAGATAGATAGAGAAAACGAAAGCAATTGAGTTTAATAATTGTTGTTGTTTTGTACACCGTCCGGTTACTATTATAAGCAAAAATTAACATTTCAGATTCATTCATTAAATGATGTATATGTTCTTTATTATACACCACATAAATCATTTAATGAATGAATCTAAAATAATGAATTTTGCTTATAATAGTGATCGGAGGGTGTACTATTTTATTTCTATGATTTAAACTAAAAACTGACATGATGACCAACGTGTTTAATGTTTGGGAATTAATTGTCTAAAATGGAACAAAAACATTCAAGTGACTTAAGTAAAACTTAAAAATATAATTTAAACTATTAATTTTTATGTATCAGACTTGTGCATATTCTAATTTGCAACGTGAAAAGTGTAAATTTGAATAATTTAGAGTTGGGTCGGAATAGTATTAACGTTTTTTTTTTAATAGTAAGAGTTGTTAAATAAGAACATATTTGGTCTATCTACCATTCCGTCTATCCACCAAACAAAATATTTTGCAACAATTCCTCCTTTTTTGGTACATATTGGGTGACATTGTTTTTCCTATTTGTAGAACGATTCATGTTTGCGCCATAGGTGACAATGAACATATTATGTTATAGTTACAAACTATTCTTTTAGAATAAATCATTGCGTTTGAGTCTTGCAATGACAAGTTATATATATATATATATATATATATATATATATATATATATATATATATATATATATATATATATATATATATTTGGCTATTTGGCGTGTGGATAATTTTGCCAAATAATATATCAAAAGGTATATTTTTGAGACAGGAACGCACAAGGTTACAATCAAATCTACTCCTTTTATATTTAGGGACCGTGGCGGTAATAAATAACAGGAACACTCGTGAAAAAAAAAAAAGAGGGAGTAGGTTCGATTGCAACATTGTTTGACTCCTTTTACATATTAGCTTCAAGAAATGGTTTTAGTTGCATACTTTGGAGTTGAAGTTCTCTTCCCTTTGAATCAATTTTTCATTTACATGGTGCCAAAGTTTGATTGAAATATTTTCTTTGTCCTATATCATTTATTTCACAAATGATAATGAAATGTTAACTCTTTGTCCTCAAGTTCTCTTTCATTTGCATCTATTTTACTCTTGAGAAGGTTGCTTAAACCCGTTCTTCTACGTGACAGAATGACCAGCCTCCTCCAACATTGAAACTGTGTGAGAATGGATTCCTATACTATTAATATCCAAGTATAAATTTGCATGTATTAATAAACAAACCACAAGGAACATAACTTTCTTTAACAAGAATGGTATATAACTGGCCAATTCCAAAACAATCATACTAGAAAGTTAGATACAGTAGGTAAACAAAATTGGAAGAGATTAAGAAATAAGAAGAGATAAGTATGGAGAAACAATTGATTTAACCAAGAACTCTGACGCAAAAAAAGATCACAGAAACTACAAAGGAAAAGACTCTAAACCAAAATGCGAACCAAAATCCCTAGATGCCGCTATCTACTAAGAAAATCCCGTTGCCACTCAATTACCAAGAAAAAGAAGCACTTTATTGAACTTTCACTGGTGGTTGACGAGCAGTGACTTTTCCTCCTCCATTCTGATAACTCCTTGGCACAGCATCTCCATTGCTTCGCCCGGCATTATGGCCTCCTCGAGGTCGGCCAGAGAACTCACCTCGCCTCTCAAAATCGTTCCTTCCGTTAAAGCCACCCCCACGGCCGCCACCAAAGTTGCCACGGCCCCTGAAGTTATCATTTCTGTCATTTCGGTATCCACTACGCCCTGAGGAATATCACACCCTATCATTGTTAGCTGTGGTAAACAATATACAAGTAATAGAATGGCAGTAATATCAGCAGAAAATTTTAGATATTGCGCTGTTTAAGAGCATCATGAGCAAATAATGTGCTTAATACAACACAGCACACAATTGTTCAGCATATTAAGAGCATAAATTTGTGAAAGACAAAGCAGTATCTGAGAAGATTAACAAAATCTGCCAGATTAAAGGTAAAATGTTTAAATTTAACAAGAGAAATACGGCACACTTGCCTCTCCTTTCTTCAATGGAAAGTCTACGGTTGTCCAACATAACAGGAGGAGAGGCCTGAAATAATACATAAAAAAATTCAGATGAAGCAAGCAAAAGGAATCGTAAAATTCTCATAGGTTAGAAAAAATAGCTAGACCTTGATAATTTAATAAAGAAATGCAAAAAATGTCCCCTTGATAAGAAGAAAAAAAAAGTCACATGAAGATTTATAAAACCCAACCAACAGTCGATTTACGGCCTTGCTGATAACAACTATTGATAGAAATACTCCATACCTCTAGGGCACTTTGCATTGAAGCAGCAGATTCAAACTCCACAAAACCAAAACAAGACCCCTGTTGCGAAAGAAACAAGCATTGTATGAATAGTCGTATTCAATGTGTAGTTAGTAAACTAGGTGTTGGAAATGCTGAAAACAAACTAACCTTGTTACTTCTAACTTGAATACCATCACGTTTAATGGGCCCGAATTTCTTGAAAGCCCGATCCAATTGCTCTACTGTTGCACTCATAGGCAAATTCGCAACAAATATTGCATGAGCCCTACCTGAGGAAGGCAAGTTAAAGAAGTTATGACAGAACAACCTTTTAAAATAAGACTTTATACGGAATTATATAACTACCTAACCTTAAGATTCATAGTAAAGTAAAAATAAAATTACCTGCACTCTCATTATTCTTTTCCAATGGCATGTCCATGTTAGGGGCTGGTGCTTCAGGAGCAGGCACGCTATGTACACGGGGTGGGTGCACAGCTAGGTTTAGCAGGAGAAGCTCTCAAATGGAAGGGAGCAGAATTATCTTTCAAGGCATTCACCTGGAACAAATGATTGCGGAAAAGTTATTTTCAGATAAAAAAAATGACACAAGTAAATAAATAAATAAATAAGTAAAACTCACAATGGATGCAAAGGATTTTTTTGGAGTATCCTCCTGTGTATTGGAAGCAACCTTCTCAATGCTTGTGGGTTGTTCCGGTTCCTGATGACTTGACTCTTTAACATGATTAACAGGAATCACATTTTCAGTAACTGATAATTTTCCATTCTCCAGTGGCAAGCTCACTTCTTTGCTGATGATAGTTTCAGTATCAGCAATAACAGTTTGAGTGGGTGGAATGACTTCAGGAACATGAACAGGCTCTATAGTCAAAAATCAAAGGCAAAATTTTAAAATCCAAACTTAAAACAATAAAAATATTCCTTTAAGAGGAAGAAAAAACGCAATCAAATTAAATGGAATAATATATTTAGCAGTAAATAGCATAAGGAATCAATAATCAAATGATCTGTAGATTCAAGCATAAGGGTTGAAGAATCTTTAATAGTTATCCTGTAAATATAAGTTGTGTTTATTAATCTTGTGTTCTGTTTATAAATATATTAATAGCAACTCTATTTATTTTCTAAAAGCCACAAACTTTCTCAAATTAATTGAGATGTGATTTACCAGGCTCAGGTGTAATAATAGCTTCTGATGGAGCACCTTCATCAGCATCATTTGCTGGCACAGACTCGATATCAATTGACTTATACGCATCAACATATCTAAAAACATCATTCAAAACATAGAATCCCTTGTCCTGTGGAGCCAGGAAAAATGACTGTGCAAACTTGCGTTTAACATTGTCAGTTCCAGTCAAGCAGCCAGTCACTACAACCATCACTCCATTATTATATGAAGGCTGAGCATCAGCACTCAGAACCTCCACCCTAAAGCTTGTGTACTCGAGAGATTGTATCTTTTTATCAATTTCCTGCATCAAAATAACGATCATTGAAGTCAGACAGTGTTAAATCATTTGCCGCAATACACCATAGTCATACTCAAGAGAGAGCGAGAGAGAGAAAAATTAGCAAACCCGAATTAGTGCACCAAAATAAACTCAACCAAACATGAACTTGAACCGTAAAAAAGGGATTGAAAATACTGCATTCATTATGAAATTCACATGTCAATCTCGAACTGAATCATGATAACTTTTAATACTTTTGGGTTTCACGGGAACAAAAATTACTCAATAGCCAACCAAGATGATAATATGTGATTGATTCAGAGCATGAGATATGGTAATACAGAGGATAGATTTCACACAGGAACCAGTGTTAAGGTTTGAGGACCGAAGTCTAGCAATAAATGGTTGTTTTGATACAATATCATGACACAAGGTTAGTAGTAAACTAAGCTCGTAAGTATAGGTGCTATCAATAATGCTTATGCTCATAGTCTTTGATGCCCCCTACTCAACTCTGATCACTTATTCCTGATTCCATAACATTCTCTTATATTATTGATACATTAATATTCTATATTTCAATAATTCAATAATTGTAACACACGCAGAAAAACAGCAAAGGACAAAGTGCAAATTTGGCAGCATATGAATGATATCTTCAACTTACTGCACGGATTTTAAAAATATGATGCATCGTCCTAATGCTAATTATGGTGCTTTCAATAGAATCTAATTAGACGTAACTCATTTTCTCAACAAACAACAACAATTGATTAAAGAAATGCAATTTACTACTTTAGCATTAACAGCAACTCGAGACATGAAAATAAAGGACTGATTTGGTATAAAACTCCACTTATATGTTTCCGCATATTTACGTTATAACTAGTGATTGAAGTCCATTTTTTGAACTTACTGCAGTGGTAGTGACAGTTGTCATGGTACCATCTTCCTCAGGTCGACTCATGACACTTGAGTCGTGGTAAAACCTATGAACCTGATCCGGGTCGCGGTGCAGGATTGAGTAATACTGCTCCACAAAAGCATTGCCAACCATCTGAGGGGTTGGGGTTTGAACTGCTTCAGGAACTGCCATCTCTACAACATAACAAACAAAATAGGTTATTTACAAATACCAAGTTAACTTCAAAATCGAAAACACACAAACACGTTATTATTTACAAATACACGACAAAAATTCAATCATCATTAGCCATCAATACGATCCACAGATAAAACAAATAGTTTAATGGGCATGCACCATCAGTGTGAAAATTATACACTGACACCCAATGAGAGATCACAATACTTCCATGTCACATTACTAAATAGTAGATTTTAATTGGATGTCAATGTAAAACTGTTTTACACCAACTGTGCATATCCTTCAAATCCTGAAACAAATGACTTGAATTTAAACAATTCATATGACCTAACCTTATCATGGAACACAAAAACATTCAAATAAAAAAAAATAGATCATAAAGCTGTGTTTTTTTAATTAAAAACACAATTCATTTAACCTGGGTTATTCACAAACACCAAGTTCATTTCAAAATCGAATTAAAAACACTTTTTTTCACAAATTAAAAACACTTGCTCAAAGAATACACGACAAAAATACAATCATCATTAACCCTCTAATCCACCGATAAAACAAATGTCATGTATTACAAAAACATTCAAAAACGAAAAACCGGAACTTAAACAATTAAAACGACTTAAAAATTATAAATAAAAAAATAAAGAATCGTTTTTTGATTGAAAAAAAGCTTGAATTGAAAAGCCCTAAATCTCAAATACAATATTAACAACGAAACCCTAAATAACCATTGAAAATCACAAGAATTAAATAAGAAATTGAATTGAATGATTGAAAGAGAAAGATCGAAGAGAGTACCTCCTTGTTGAAGTGATGGAGAGATCAAAGAGAGAAAGAGAAAAACAAAGAATGCGGCTGATGAGTGAGTTTGAGAGTTGGGATCTGTCGCGTGCAAGTGCAAAATGAAGTGTAAGGGTAAAATTATTGGTAAATATTTATAGTACAATTTTTCATTATTGGGATTTTATTTATTTTTGAGGTAACATAATATAACCCGGTTTAATTTGTTAACACTAACTTGGGATGGGACCAGGCCCAATGTTGTTTGGTCGTGTTCTTGTGTGTGTCGGGTTATTTATGTTTCAAATTGTATGGGACCCAGATTAATCAAATCCCTATTAAATCGGTGTGAATGAATGAGATTTAAAACGCACGTTTATTAGGTTTTGTGATGTGATTTTGCAAATGTGATTTGAGTTTCAAACTCATCTTAGGAGACAGATGAGTTGTCTTCTTTAAACATCAAAATGCATGAAGGGTGTGTAGGGGTGTGCATGGTTAATCAAACTATACGAACTTACTTATGTTTTAATTCAATCGATCAAATTATATGTTTTAAAAACTTATGTTCTGATTCAATCGATCAAACTATATGTCAGAAAAATTGGTTTGTTAGTAAGAAGTGGTTTCAAGTCGGTTTATATTTTATTCATTTTCGATTTTGATTATAGATCGGTACAAAATCCGACTTTATTGTTTTTACGGAAGAAGAGAAAAAACTATATATCAAAGCTGACATGAAAGGGGTTCTATAAAATCATATTAAAAGGAGGTTGATAGAGTCATATAGTTCATCATAAACACAAATAGAAATATTGGTTTTAGTTAAAACTTCCATGATTTGGTTCATTATTGCATGACTACTTGTCAAGTTGAGGCAATCGTCAATAAAGTCGTGACTGACAGCTTCAAACCTTCAAGAGGTGCGAGGTATGGACTACAGAGACCTCCCTCTCTCGGTACCTTTTTTGTTTTAGCCATGGAAAGATTAAGCCTATGTTTGTTTATACGTTTAAGAGACCAGTAGACGCATGTTTCTTGTGAACCTACTATATACTAGCTTCTTGTTTTTTCAATGGAACACTAAACGCGTGTTCACAATGCAAAACCTAACAGGTTATAAGTCATTTGATTTAAAGTTTTGGTCAGCGAGCTGGAAACTTATTAGAGGTAGCCTTGAGATTCATCAAATGTTCTTACAAACAATTTTTGCTCTTTTGAGAAGCCTCAAAGAAGAACATTCGAGTTATTTTAAAATGTCTGAACTATTTATATAATGTCTTTGGAACTAAAGTTAATAGTGAATAGTCTTAATTCTTTGTCAGATGTATTGTCTTTGACCCACAAAAGAGAGAACCTACTACTTTAGACGAGAGCAAACCTCATCGAGTCGATAATTCTATGCAGATAATTTCATATATAAAAATCCATGTTGTAACACCCCAATCATCTATGATCAAACTTCTATTTACATTATTTTATTTTTGGTGTTATTATTTAAGTGCTTATGTTATTTTCGTGTTGTGTTGTGTGTGTCTATATATATATATATATATATATATATAATTGTAAATTGTAAGTGTTGTATTTTATTAAAATTAGAGTAAAATCTTTACTATTAGAATTTAATTTAGTTGTGTTAAATGGTGAAGTTTTAGAAAATGGGTGATGCTAACAAGTGCTCTTAAGTAGTCCATTTAGGTTGATCACGGTATTGACTTGAAACCTTGGGGGTGTGCTTCTCTTAAGGTCTTAAGTTTGATTCTCTCAGTGCCAATTTCGTTAGGCTAGTTTGACTTCTTTAAAAAAAAAAAAAAATAAGTGTCCTTAAGTGCTTTAAAGACACTTGTTAAGAAATCTGAAAAAAGAAATTATGTTTTGACAATAAGATTTTTTAGACTTTTTGAACATTGACTACACACCTTCCAATTGATAATTACTATATGTGATTTCATAGGAGTAGAACTATAAAGTGTAAGCCACATTCAAAGCTCAAATCAATAGTGGCTCAAAATAATGGACAAGGTACAAGCAAATTTGTCAAACTTGACTGGGACAACAAAGGAAAAACTTCTTAAACCTTGAAGTAACCATCATGTGATTTTTTTTCTTATTATCATTGTTCTGGTCAAGAACACAGGCCTAAGGTTTCACCCCTGAGAAGGGATTGACGCTTAGGTTTTTGAGTGTGTGTTAAGTGTATAACAGGGTGTGATGTGATTCTTCACCCTTTAAGGTGAACTCCCCTTTTATATTGGCTGCTATAGGGTTTTTATCCTCGTATGAACCTCCCCAATCATTGTCTTGGCCAATACATATGACATTGGGTCCTAACGAACATTCTATCATGAAGGACAATGATTGGTCGTGACGTGGGTGTGTTATGTGGGACGTTAGGCTTGAGGGTCGATCAACTTCTCAATGTGTTCCCTCCTAGGGTTATAGGCCCAACTCGGCTATCTCAAAGGACTTCTCGATGCAATCTGCTTGCCTTTTAACTAGTCTTAGGTTTTTGAGTAATGTCTTATTTCCTAAGATGGTTTAAATTGTAATGTATCCCTCTATTTAGGATTAATTCTCTTTGCGTAATCATATTTTGCATAGTTGCTTAGAATTTTGGTTGGAAATAAGTTTTAAACAAATCTTAGGGTGAAAAACTATTTTAAATAAAGTTTGGGGTCAATATGAATTTTACATGTGGTCAATATGAATTTTAAACGTTTTAAAAGTATTTTTACTCACACAAGTCGATTCATATTTTGTAAAGGATATATTGCAAACATAAAGTTTTGGGATGGTTTTCAATCGATTCATATAATTTATATAAAAAAAAATATTATGATGAATTGAATCAATTCACGTGTTGTAAAAAGACATATCGAATCAATTTGTTGCAATCATAATTTGTCTTGTTAAAATTAGGTTTGATTTTACATTGTAAAGTTTTTCAAGTCTTTAATCCATTTTGTGAAAATTATTTGGATTCATCCTTTAAGCCTTGCATTTGAATTGCCGCAATTTTACTCAACGTAATTCCAACAGTCATAATCATTTGAGAAAAGTTTTTTAAAAAACCACGTTTCCACTTGAATTTCAAAAAGGGGATCTATCCAACCCCATCTTGAACTACGTCTATAGTCATACGCACTAACAAGGTACAGTGCACAAGGGTCTCTCTAAGGCCGATTGGGAGAAGGGTTTCTTTTTTGTTTATAGCACTCCTCCTTTTACAAATACCTTTTTGAAATTTAAACGTAGTAAATTATAATATCAAAACAAACTTTAACACTCTTTCCAAAAAATAAAACTTTAGCATGCTTACACTTATTCGGACCTCTTACTCAAGAGAAAGGAGAATTAAAATAAAATAAAAATTATAATTATAATTTTCAAACTATAACATTTAGTTGACCATCACTTTTTCTACGTTTGTTTTATTTAGAAAAATGCCAAATTTCAAAGTTTTAATCTGATCCATTTAAATCCTTCATTGCCACGTGGCTAACATTTGTTAAAATTAAAAGAGCATGACTAAGAGGGATTGGAAATGGAGGGGATACAGACTCATCATTCAAATCATGCATAACATGCTTATATCCTGACATCCTTCACACTAAATTTCTTTTTAATACTATTGAGATAACAAGTTTTTAAAAAATAACAAAATCCTTCCCACACAAAAACTGATTTTGTTAAATTGTTCAAAAAAGTATTTGAATTTTTTTTTTTAAAAGTAAACCATAAAAACGCTTTGAGTTGGGGAAAAGCTAAACCAAACTCATTCAGGAAGTCTACAAACTTTGAAGGAATACAACACACATAAACCTAATCAAATACCCAGGTTCAAGATGTCCAATGTAACCAGAAGTTAAAAAACAACAAACAAAGAAAATATAGCAAATCAAGAATCATTGGCGCTTAAGCTTACGGAGCCACTTTTATGTAACAACAGCTCCAAGCTGCCATAACCCTTGTTCATGAGCATTCCATGTTTCTCATGCTAAAAAGAGAACAGGAAAGTTGAATGTTTAGCAGAAAGCACTAGCAAACATGCATGTTGAGGATAGTCTAATATCATAAGCAATGAGGACACTAGTTAAGAAGTTATAGAATTTTTTAGATAGTTGTCATTAAAATGATTACGTAGTTCATCATCAGTCCATGTTATGCAGTCCTCAGCGGTGGAGAAACCAATATCACACCATCCCCCCTAACAAATAGGAACGGAACTGTCCGCTTTGTAGTCTGCAATCAGAAGAAAAACAAAAATCATCCAAGGAAAAGTATTTTCAAAATAAATGAAGCAAGTGTTGCCTTTCTTTTATAGACCATTTTGATGGTTGGCGCAAATTGGAGATTGTAAATATGCATATAGTATACCATAGATATGAACAAAATTCCAAAGGTGATCCTTTTCTTATCTGGCGTGTAGTGTACTACTGTTAAGGGAAATACAATTTTCTTTAAAACGATAGAAACTTAGTCAAGTAAATAGCCAGGTCACAAATTAGTTGATATCACAGTTCTGAAAAAATAAGGTCAGTAGTTGAAAGAAAAGGCCAATAATCTAATCTAAAAAATAGCAAGACACAAGTTTCTAGCTTTTACTATTATGCTCGTCAATAAGCACTGCATCTGAGTTTAGTTGTTTAGCAAAGACGTTTCCACAACCAAGTTTTATTCAAAAGTTTCTCCTTACGCTTTGTTTGGGAATCAAGATGGGAAGGGAAGGGCTTTGAGCGGAGGAGATTGAAGTGGAGGGAAAGAAAGGAGAATCTTTCAACTTGATAGGGAGAGTGTTTCTAGCTGAGAGGTGAAATTTTATAATTAGTATTCTCTTTATTTTGAGAGTATTATAAAATGAGGGGAGTGCTTTGGAGAATTTTTCAAGGTCCACCAAAACACTCCAAAGCCGTCCACTGATTCAATTTTTGAGTTCCTCAAATTGGAGAATTTTAGTTTATGAAGAAAAGTAAACCGCAATGCAAGGCTGGACACTATCCTCTTTTCCTCTTCCCCCTCCATTCTCCTCCTAACTATGAGTCAAAGTCTTAAAACAAGGGAAGCAATATGAAGAATTATCCAAAGTTCGCCCCCAAAATGATTTTGAGTTCCCCAAATTGTGGGGTTTTGGTTCTATGAAGAAAATAAACCCCTTCAAAGGTGGGGAGACTATCCTCTCTTCCCCATTTTTTTTTAACAAGTATCCTCTCTTCCCCTTACATCTCCTCCTTCCCACCCCTCTTAACCTATGTAGCACCAACACTTGAGTTTGAAGGTGTGTCTAGTAGCTGACACATGTGGTTACATTCAATAATTATTCCTGCTTCATAGTTCTTAACTCCCAATCAAAACCTTAAAACACCTTACAAATTATAATAATCTCTTATCAACTAGAAGAAGGTAATCAATCAATCTCAGATATTACCCTCAACAAAACTTACTAATAAACATTTAAGTAATATATAAAATTGTAAAAAAATTCCAATAAATTATCCACAGTACTACAATTTAGCGTTGGTTCCGATTATGACTTACCCTAACAATTTCTTCATATGTCTCATCATCAATTTCAACAGTTGTAACAATTTCTTCAACATCACCAAGAATCATATTAAGATGCTGATCATAAGCCTGGAAATTGAAATCGAAATTGAAATCAAGCACTGAAAAAAGTGTGAAAGAAAAAAGAGATGAAAGGAAGTAGAAGAAATTACATGAAGTTTTCCACGAAGCTCTCTATCAGAACGGAGTTTAACGTAGATACGTTCGTCGAGACTGAGTCTTATGAGATCCAAAGGCTCCTTCACTGCGCTTTCTTCCTCCGTCCCCGCCATTCTTGTTCTTGTTTCTCAAATACCAGATAGATTCACAGTGAAACCCTAATAAATAAACCATCACAAAATTAAACAATTCATATGACCTAACCTTATCAGTGTAACACAAAAACATTCAAATAAAAAAAAAGATCATAAAGCTGTGTTTTTTAATTAAAAACACAATTCATTTAACCTGGGTTATTCACAAACACCAAGTTAATTTCAAAATCGAATTAAAAACACTTTTTTTGACAAATTAAAAACACTTGCTCAAAGAATACACGACAAAAATACAATCATCATTAACCCTCTAATCCACCGATAAAACAAATGTCATGTATTACAAAAACATTCAAAAACGAAAAACCGGAACTTAAACAATTAAAACGACTTAAAAATTATAAATAAAAAAATAAAGAATCGTTTTTTGATTTAAAAAAAGCTTGAATTGAAAAGCCTTAAATCTCAAATACAAAATTAACAACGAAACCCTAAATAACCATTGAAAATCACAAGAATTAAATAAGAAATTGAATTGAATGATTGAAAGAGAAAGATCGAAGAGAGTACCTCCTTGTTGAAGTGATGGAGAGATCAAAGAGAGAAAGAGAAAAACAAAGAATGCGGCTGATGAGTGAGTTTGAGAGTTGGGATCTGTCGCGTGCAAGTGCAAAGTGAAGTGTAAGGGTAAAATTATTGGTAAATAATTATAGTACAATTTTTCATTATTGGGTTTTTATTTATTTTTGAGGTAAAAGTATGAAAATTCTGGCAGGACCTGATTCTGAACCAGTAAAACAGAGTATGAAAACTAAAGTTCAGAAGCAGAAAATTAAAGTGCAGAAAGTAAAGGAATACAATGAATTTGTCAACCCAGTTCGGTGCAAACTTCACCTACTCTGGGGGATACCAATCCAGGAAGTATTAATTCTAAGACTCAAGTCACAGCACCTGTTTTTCCAGCCTTATCACTTAATCACTACCCGTATATACTTCTACCTAGGAACCCCTAAATATAAGAACTCACTTACTTCCTAATCAAGTAATCACAGCCCAGTGATTATCAGACTCAACAAAAACAACAAATTGAAGACACTCTTAAAAAACAAAAAAACATTCACTTGTGCTTAAAAGCTTTAAGTGATTTCAAAACAATGACAAACAACCAACTCTAACAATTTGAGTGGTGCACATAATAAAGCAATAGCTTACAGACTCAAAAACTCTAATTTCTGGTTTTTGATACACACGTTCTCCAATAGCAAAGTCTTCTTTAAATAGCCTTCAGCAGCAACATAATTCTGAACACAATAATCTTCAATTGATATAGTTCTGAAATACTTTTGAAGCTCATAGAAGCAAATATATTTCTGAGATATATTTTGCAAAGATCCTTTGAAAATATATTCATAAATAAACACGAAGTCAATCTTCAATAAGATCTTCACATAAAATTATCAGCCTTCTGGAAACATCAGCCTGGATAAATCTTCAATAAATTTTCAAAAGATACGCAGCAAGAATTAACAAAAAGAACGCAAAAACTCAGCTTCTGAAAGGCAGCTTCTAAAGGTCAACAGAAGTCAACGTCTGAAGGCAGCTTCTGAAGGTCAACAGAAGTCAACGTCTGTCATACCCCATTTTTTGACTCATTTTTCTTTTGTTTTTCTCATTTTTTATTTTATTTCTTGTTTTTCTTCTGCTTTTATTATTATTATTATTATCTTTATTTTTTCTTTTAATATTATTACTATTTTTGTATTTTATTTTTTTATTCTTTACTTTTATTTTTACTTTTATTTCTATTATTATTACTATTATTATCTTTTTCATTACTATTATTTTTATTATTATCATTATTATTATTATTATTATCATAACTATTATTATCACCCTTTTTTATTAATACTATTATTATTATTATCTTTTTTATTAATACTATTATTATTATTATCTTTTTTCATTAATACTATTATTATTATTTTATTATTATCATTATCATTACTATTATTACTATTATTATTATTAATACTATTATTATTATTATCTTTTTCATTATTACTATTATTATCATCATCACTACTATTATTATTATTATCATTACTATTATTACTATTATTATTATCATTATTATTATTATTATTATTATTATTATTATTATTATCTTTTTCACTATTATTATTATTATTATTATTATTATTATTATCACCCTTATCATTATTATCATTATTATCATTATTATCATTATTATTATTGTTATTCCATTATTACTATTATTATTATTATTATCTTTTTCACTATTATTATTATTATTATTATTATTATTATTATTATTATTATTATTATTATTATTATCATCCTTATTCTTATTATCATTTATTATTATTATTTCATTATTACTTGTATTATTATTATTATTTTTATTTTTTATTTAAGTTCATTTCAGCAAAAGAAACAAAACAAAAAGAAGAAGAAAAAGAGAAAGAAGGAACACACACGTGCTGGGCACATGTGTTCAGACTCAGGAAAGAAAGAACAAAGCCAAGCCAGGGCACGTGCTTGGCACACACACTCAGAAGCAAGTTGTGCTGCCCCTGGGCAGCACTTCTTCTTCCCCAATTTTTCTGCATCTGACCCTGCATTTCCAGCAAACCACTTGGCCTTTTCCTCTCCTTTATCAAAACCAGTCAATTTAAGCTGCAAAACTGCTTGCCCTGGTTCCAAAACCACTTGCCCCGTTTCTGAAACAGCTGACCCTGTTCCATTGTTTCTTCCTTCCTCTGAGTGCAGAACCTTTTCCTTTGTTTCTCCCAACCTCTGCACAGTGCAGCTTACCTTTTCCATTGTTTCCCCCAAGCTCTGCACGAGCAACACCCTGTTTTCATGGTTTCCAGCAATTCCTGTCAAAATCAGCCCCATTGGGTTCTGAATTTAGTCAAAGTTGTGCGCCCTCGTTGAAAACGTGCAATCCTCCGAGACGTGTACGAACGCTCGGAAGGCTGTTGTGAAGTCGCCACCAAAGTTTTTGTTTAAAGGGAACGTTGATAAACCCTTGCGTTTTTTATTTGTAGGGAAACGATAATAAAACCCTTGACGATGAGGAAAGGACTGGTCATTGCAACCATTGTCGGGTTCGGGAGTCGATTACGCAAGGGGAAGGTATTAGCACCCCTCACGTCCTGTTGTAATCAACGGGAACCTCCTATTTAGCTAAAGCTTAAAATGTTTTTAAATGTTTTGCGTGCATGCTTGTCTATGTAAAAGGGAAAGAGAAAAAATATGATGAAAGGGGAAAAAGTTGTTTTTTATTATTGTGCTTGACAAGATGACGATCTTGCTCCTACGTATCTCCCGGTAGACGGAGAATTCAAAGCGTACGTAGTTCTTTGGTAGAAAAACGTAATATGTTGGTTATTTTTAATGAACGATGTTTTAACCGAATTCTTACGATCAAACGTGCTTGTATGCTCGCGCATGGGAGACTTAAGCGTATAGCTTGTATGCTCGCGTATGGGAGGCTTAAGCGTTTGTTTAGAATCGCGCTAGAATTGATAAAAACATGTTCGTTGGGGAAGAGGGTTCGATTGATCCGACGGGATCAAGAAAGGGTACAATGGACTCGACCGAGTCGAACATTGACCGAAATGACTCAAATGAGTCGGGGAAAGGTTCGATTGATCCAACGGGATCAAGAACGGGTACAATGGACTCAACCGAGTCGATCATTGACCAAAGTGACTCAAACGAGTCGAGGGATTGAATCTAGTGGCCACGGGGGACCAAAAGGTTCGGAATTGACCACAAGGGGTCAAGAATTGGTTTGGTGTGGTCGGATACGTTGAAAATGGAATGACGATTGTCCGAATGACGAGACATACGTCACGCATTCGTTCAATCGGGGCAATGGAGAGACATACGTCAAACCATCCCTTTTTTCATTCAAGTTTTTTGGTTGAATTTTTTAGAGATCCCAAAGTTTATCAAAACACTTGGTTTGAAACCCAAAATGAAAAGGTTTTAACAAATTTGTGAAAAAACGCACAAGTTCGGCTCAATTTTGAAAACGGTTTTGAGAAGCGAACAAGTTCGGCTTAAGTTCACGTTTGATTTGAAAATCATGAACAAGGCTTTTGTTCAAGTTTGGTTTTGAAAATGATGAACTTAGCTTATTGCTCAAGTTTGTTTTGAAAGTTTGTGAGCGTAACTTGTTTTGCAAGTTATCCAAAAAAAGTGCTGCTCGAACTTGTGAATCCTTCAATATTATGCAAAATCCTTGATATGGTTTGGATAAAATGAATTTCAAACCTATTAGGTTCTGAGTTCTAAGGCTAGAACCTCAAAAATTGGCTGTTTGGGAGCCTAAACTCAGATTCTGAGTTCTGTCATGGTCGCACTGCGACCAGAGCTTCGCACTGCGAACAATGCGAAATTTTGAGTTCAGAAGCTGCTTCTGAACTGTGGTTCAGAAGCAACTTCTGAACAATCTCAGAACCTTTAGGGGAGTGAAAAGCTTTGAGATTTAGCAATAAAAGGAGCTGGACAAACCAGTTTGAATGTTTTGCAAACCTTGGGATTTCTTTTGAAATTCAAAAGGGGTTTTTAGAGCAAAAGGGATTTGAACAAAATTTAAGATGCAAGCACAACTATAAATGAAAGGCAAGGACTTAGAACACTTACAGAGATCCTAGCAAAGCTCCTGCTGCAAGGAAATGAAATGAACTTGAATGGTTGGAGGTTTGCAAGGTTTGAATGTTGGTGAGTATGAGCAATGAACTTGTGTAATGCTTTGATTTGGAACTGGTTTTTGCTATGGGTTTAGTGCTGTTTCAAGTGCTCAATGGCTGGTTTTTTCTGGTTGTGGTGAGTGAGTGTAAGTGTGTTTTTTCTAAGTGTAAGTGTGTTTTTTCTAAGTGTTTGAAACCTTATGCATTGCTTCCTATTTATAGGCCAAAACCAAATCAATTTTCATCATGAGAAATCCCCAAAATCCAGCTGATTTGTGGGCTAGGATCAGGCTAAATCACTTTGCATTTAATGCAAAAGTGAAGAGGTGACCTTGCCTTGCTTGCAATGGTCAAGACTTAGCCAAATCCAGCCACTAATTCAATGGATTTTGGATAGAAATGATGATGAAAACAAGGCTGGTTTGCAATTGGTTGTCCCTTGGGATTGGTCCTTGCAATCTTGATGGTTAAGCAATAAAAACGTGCACTGTGATGTGCAGAGGTTGGGGGAAACAAAAGGCAACATGTGGGCTGGTGTGAGGAGGAAGAAAAGCTGCTGAAAAACAGGGCAGCACTCATGGCTTTTGGCAAGTGAAAACCAGCTGGGTTTGACTGGTTTTGGGGAAGAAAGCAGGAAGAAAGTCCACAAGTTGGTGGCTGGCAACCTTAGGGTCAGTAGCAGGTCACTTGGGAGGGACAAGAGCTGCCCAAGGGCAAGCCAACTTGCTTGGCACATGCTAGGTTGGAAGAAAAAGCTTCTTTCCTTGGCATTAATGGCAAGTGCTCCAATTCTGGCTTTTTGAGCTCAAATAGCCATGAATGATGATAAAAACAATAATAAAAATGATATGTAACAATAATAATCACAAAAAATGAAATAAATCAAAGAGATTAAAAAATCTGCAAAAAATTCGCTGACTTCGCAGAGCGAAGGGGACTTTGCTCTGCGAAGTCCTCATTTCAGAAATGTTGACTTTTTGTTGACTTTGACTTTTCTCTCTTTTTTTTTTATTTTTGAAAATTGTTTTTTTTTGAAAAAGCTTGGGACAAAATTAGGGTACAACAGCTGCCCCTACTTAATTGTGTCTTTGCATAGAGTGTGTGAGTGCCAAGGGCATCTCATGAACTCTTTGCGAAGAGCAATTAAGTAAAAGAAGGACCCGAATTTTGTCCTTCGCGGTACGAAAAGATTGTAGTAAAATAAGTAAATGCAAGGTCACCTGGTTGGGCTACTGGCGCATAAACTAAGGTAAAAGATCGTCACCTAATCAGGTGATCGGATCTGGAAGGTAAAATGATCGCCACCTAATTAGGTGATCAGATCTGAAAGGTAAAATGATCGCCACCTAATTAGGTGATCGGATCTGACAAGATAAAGTGATCGCCACCTAATTAGGTGATCGGATCTGAAAGGTAAAATGATCGCCACCTAATTAGGTGATCGGATCTGACAAGATAAAGGATCGTCACCTAAACAGGTGGCCTTAATCTGGAGAGATAAAGGATCGTCACCTAAACAGGTGGCCTTAATCTGGAAAGATAAAGGATCGTCACCTAAACAGGTGGCCGTAATCTAGAAAGATAAAGGATCGTCACCTAAACAGGTGGCCTTAATCTGGCAAAGATAAAGGATCGTCACCTAAACAGGTGGCCTTAATCTGGCAAAGATAAAGGATCGTCACCTAAACAGGTGGCCTTAATCTCCGAGACGTGTATGAACGCTCGCAAGGTAAAACGATTGTCACCTAAACAGGTGATTTCAATCTGACATGATCATCACCTAATCAGGTGATTGGATCTGACAAGTCGTCGCCTGAATAGGTGCTTAGACTTATCTGGGGAAATAGGACATACCGCTGTGGGGATAGTGTAATCGTCTCTAGGCGTGGCTAGTACTTAGATTGTTGAAAAGGGAAACATGATTGTATGATGCATGACATGCTTCGTGTTGTTTTATGCAATATGTTATGCAATATGGTATGATATGAGGTAGACTTAATCTGAATTTTGTTTGGGAAAACTCAGCTGGGGCATCCTAATGGCCGTGAGCAGGTCACTTGGGGATGTGATAAATTGGGAAGAAAACCGCTGGGGTTATTCTAGGAGAACTTACTGGGGAAGCTCTGGAATGGGTTCACTGGGGAACGCTAGAGATGATTGATGGATGTTGGTGAATATGTGATATTCACTGGAGAATATTGGTTGAGAATGCATGACATGAATATGAGATGCATGTATATGAATGATTTGGATATGCATGTATGAATGACTTGATATGATGCATGTATTATGATATGCAGACGTCATGGTGGACGCTGGGGATTAAAGATTGGATGCCGAGCAAAGTTGGACTTTTGCTGGGGATTTGTGTTTGGATGTGAGTAGATGCCAAGCATGGTTGGGCTTTTGCTGGGGATTTGTGTTTGTGAATGTCAATGATGATTGGGCTTTTGCGGTTGAGACTCCCTGGGGAATGCCAATAAGATTTGGGTTTTGTTGGATTATAAGGATCATTTTGGAAGCATGATCGATATCCAGCCTTGGTGGATGGAAGAGATGTTTGGGGTATTTTGACTGGGGAATTCTGTTCCTCCAACCCTTGGGATCTTTGCGCTTCACGTGCCGTGAGCTACGCACTTGTTTTTGCTGAAGAGCATGAGTCTTAAGATGACTGACTAAATCGTTCTCAGGCTCTGAATCTTTTGGTGCAATATTGGGGATCACCGCAATTCTTTCGACATTTACGAGATTCAAGTAAAAACATCATTTGTTCTTGCAAGTTTTTTTTAGTTATTATTGTCCATGTTTCAATGCATTTTTATCATGAGTAAAAACAAAATTTTATGCGCTAATGAGAACACACAATAATGAAAAAGGGTAAAAAGAAATTTATTCAATGCAAATTTGATTTCTTGAATGGGTAACAATACATGAAGTGAGAAGTGATTACTCCTCTGGGGAAAGGGTAGAGAAAGACAAGAAAAAAGCAAAAACAAAAAAAGAAAATTGTTTGAGGGTTGTTTTGGGTACAACACATGCTATTTTCCTTATGACTTCGAAAATCTTTGAAAGGTGATGACGAGACCGATTCCTCCCCTCTTGAATCTTGTTCGGGTTTTGAATGTTGCAGTCATTTGCCTTTCTTCTTTTGTAAACCCCTAACTTTTGCCTGGACCGCTCTTTCGAGTTTTCAGTCCACCGGGGTGTATTTCCTTTTTTGATGTCCTTAATTTTTGCCTAGACCGCCTTTTCAGGTTTTCGATCTACCAGGACGCTCTCTATTGCCTAAACCGCCCTTTCAGGTTTTCGATTTAGCGAGCTTTTCTCTTTTTTCTTTCTTTTAGGCATAATACTTCTTGACTGCATCAGAGTTTATGGAAAGTGGGAATTCTTCGCCGTCCATAGTGGTGATGATTAAAGCTCCGCCAGAGAAGGCTTTCTTTACCACGTACGGTCCGTCATAGCTGGGAGTCCATTTCCCTCGGGGATCCTTGTGGATAGGTAATATCCTTTTGAGCACTAGGTCTCCTTCTTTGAATTCTCGAGGACGGACCTTTTTGTCGAATGCCCTCTTGAGTCTCCTTTGATAGAGCTGTCCATGACATATCACTGTTAGACGCTTTTCCTCTATGAGGTTCAGTTGGTCGAACCTTGTTTGGACCCATTCAGCTTCTTCTAGCTTGGTTTCCATCAAGACCCGTAACGAAGGGATTTCCACCTCAATGGGAAGCACGACTTCCATACCGTATACTAAGGAGAAAAGGGTTGCCCCGGTTGAAGTGCGAATGGCTGTTCTGTAGCCATGTAGTGCAAAGGGAAGCATCTCGTGCCAATCCTTATATGTTTTCACCATCTTTTGGATGATTTTCTTTATGTTCTTATTGGCTGCTTCTACCGCACCGTTCATCTTTGGCCGATATGGTGAGGAATTATGGTGCTCGATCTTAAAGTCTTTGCACAACTCCTTCATCGTCTTATTGTTCAGGTTTGCCCCATTATCCGTGATGATTCTATGGGGAGTACCGTAACGGCAAATGATTTCCTTTTTGATGAATCGGGCTACCACTTGTTTGGTTACGTTTGCATACGAAGTTGCTTCGACCCACTTGGTGAAATAGTCTATGGCAACGAGGATGAAGCGATGTCCATTTGATGCTTTGGGCTCGATCATTCCAATCATGTCTATGCCCCACATAGAGAATGGCCAGGGTGAGGTCATGACATTTAGGGGAGTTGGTGGTACATGCACCTTGTCGGCGTAAATTTGGCACTTGTGACAAGTTTTGGCATAGCGGAAACAGTCAGCTTCCATGGTTATCCAGTAATAGCCCGCCCTTAGGATTTTCTTTGCCATTGCATGCCCATTGGCATGGGTCCCAAAAGATCCCTCGTGGATTTCTTTGATGAGCATGTCCGCTTCATGTTTATCCACACATCTGAGCAAGACCATGTCATAGTTTCTTTTGTAGAGGGTGTTTCCGCTGAGGAAGAACTGGGATGCCAATCTCCTGAGGGTTCTCTTGTCGGTTTGTGAGACATTTTCTGGATACTCTTGTTCTTCGAGGTATCGCTTGATGTCGTAGAACCAGGGTTTGTTGTCAAGTCCTTCTTCGGCTAATGCACATACAACCGGTTTATCCATACGATCCATCTTTATGATTGGCGCCTCATTGTGGAAATTTACTTGGTACATTGATGATAATGTAGCCAAGGCATCAGCCACCTGATTTTCATCTCGAGGTATGTGATGGAAGGTGATTTCATCAAAATGCTCAATCAATTCTATAACCCGGGCTCGGTAGGGAATCAAATTGGGATGTTTTGTTTCCCATTCTCCTTTGACTTGATAGATGACTAAGGCTGAGTCACCGTATACTTCAAGGTTTTTGACCCTTAGATCAATGGCTGCTTCGAGGCCTAGGATGCATGCTTCATATTCTGCCATGTTATTGGTGCAGTCAAAGCATAACCTTGATGTGAAGGGTTGGTATTCATTCCTTGGGGAGATTAAAACTGCCCCGATCCCGTGCCCCATGGCATTTGAGGCGCCGTCAAAAGCGAGCTTCCATCGAGCTCTTGGTTCTGGCCCTTCATCATCGCTTGTGACCTTTTCGTCATTCAAAGCTACAACGTCTTCATCAGGGAAGTCGAATTGTATGTGTTGATAATCCTCCAATGGTTGGTGAGCAAGGTGCTCGGATAAAACACTCCCTTTGATAGCCTTTTGAGCAACGTATTGGATGTCGTACTCAGACAGCAGCATTTGCCAACGGGCTATCTTTCTTGTGAGGGCAGGCTTTTCAAAGATGTACTTGATGGGATCCATCTTGGATATCAACCACATTGTATGGGTCAACATGTATTGCCTTAAGCGTCGAGCAGCCCATGCTAAAGCGCAGCAAGTCTTTTCAAGCGAGGTATACCTTGATTCACAGTCGGTAAACTTCTTGCTTAGGTAGTAGATTGCATGCTCTTTTCTTCCCGTTTCATCTTGTTGTCCTAACACACAACCCATTGATCCTTCAAGTACGGTTAGGTATAAGATGAGGGGTTTACCCGGAACCGGAGGTATTAAAATTGGTGGTTCTTGCAGGTATTGTTTGATCTTGTCAAACGCTTCTTGGCAATTCTCGTTCCAATGGACGGCTTGGTTTTTCCTTAGCAGTTTGAAGATTGGTTCGCAGGTAGCTGTCATGTGTGAGATGAACCTAGCGATGTAGTTCAATCTTCCTAAGAAACCCCGGACCTCCTTCTCAGTATTTGGCGCTGGCATATCTTGGATGGCCTTTACCTTGTCAGGATCCACTTCAATACCCCTTTGGCTGACGATGAAACCCAATAACTTTCCGGATCTAACACCAAATGTGCACTTGTTAGGATTTAAGCGCAGCTTGAATTTTCTCAGGCGTTCGAAAAGTTTTTGTAGATGGACTAGATAATCCTCCTCCGTTTGGGATTTGGCAATCATGTCATCAATGTAGACCTCAATTTCCTTATGGATCATGTCATGGAAAAGAGTTACCATTGCTCTTTGGTATGTTGCCCCGGCATTTGTTAATCCGAAAGGCATTACCTTATAGCAGAAAGTTCCCCATGGGGTGATAAATGTGGTTTTCTCCATGTCCTCTGGAGCCATCTTGATTTGGTTATATCCCGAGAAGCCGTCCATGAAGGAGAGAATTGGGCGGTGTTGTCCACCAATATGTCAATATGTGGTAGCGGGAAATCATCCTTTGAGCTTGCTTTATTCAAGTCCAGGTAATCTACACACATTCTAACTTTGCCATCCTTCTTTGGGACTGGCACAATGTTGGCAACCCATGTTGGATACTTGGTTACGGCTAAAAAGCCGGCATCAAACTGTTTTTTGACCTCCTCTCTAATCTTGAGAGCCATATCGGGTCGGGTTCTCCTCAATTTCTGCTTTACTGGCGGGCATTCTGGCTTGAGTGGCAGCTTATGTACGACGATGTTAGGGTCTAAACCTGGCATGTCTTGATACGACCAAGCGAATACGTCCACATATTCTTATAGCAGCCTAACCAACTTTCCCTTCACATCCTCTTGCAGGGAGGCTCCTATTTTGACCTCTTTTTTATCCTCTTCGGTCCCCAAGTTGATCACTTCAACTGACTACTTGTGGGGTTGTATTACCCTACCCCCTTGATTTGCAAGTCTGGACAATTCTTCAGGCGGTTCATAATCGTCCTCTTCATTATCTTCCGTTTGATTAATTGGGAAATCGAAGTCATAAGGGATTAAGGCAGTGTTGTTTTTGGAGGGTGGATTTGTAGATCTGCATGAGTATGATTTTTTTTAGGCTTTTTGTAGCAAATTTTTTTTTTAACATAAATGCAAAAAGAAAAAAAGAACTCAATTGGACATAAAAATGTGATTTTATTCATGATTGAAAATAACTTTAAAACATGGGGGCCCCACACAACTAATCATTTGCCTTGGGCGGCAGAGCTAAATGATGATTTTTTTTTTAAAAAAAGAAGTAAAAACAAACATGGTTTATTACTTGAGCTTGGTAATGATCTCGGGAATTGCGATGGCCCTCCAATTGTTCAAAGTTTCATCCAAAGCACAACGGTACACCAAATCAGGCACGTCTTCATCCACGTCTTCAAGCAGAGCCACTTGATCTTCATTGATAAATCCCACACTGACAAATGTTTCCAAAATGGGGAGGATCCCTTGCTTTGGAGGCTTTGAGGAAGTTTCGGCTGATGGATGATATCCCAAACCGAAGCGATTCTTCTTCTCCGGTATGTCCACTAATTTGCCCCATCCAGTTGGTCGGCTCTCTTCTAGAGCTTCTGTTATTGCCCTCCATGATGACATGGCTGACCTAGCCTCTTCCTTGGGCTTTGAGCTCAAAGTCACGACATTCGCCACTTCCAAAGATTGGAAGGGAACATCCACAGCTTCTTCGTCCGTTTCTATATAACGGAACGACGAAAGATGGCTTACCATCATATCCTCTTGCCCGGAAACTACAATCATCTGGTTATCGACAATGAACTTAAGTTTCTGGTGTAGGGTAGAGGTGATGGCTCCGGCGATGTGAATCCATGGTCGTCCGAGAAGACAACTGTAAGTTGGATTAATATCCATGACTTGGAAGGTTATAGAGAAAACCTTGGGCCCAATTTGAACTGGTAGGTCGATCTCCCCTACGACGGCTCTTCTTGACCCATCAAAAGCTTTTACTACCAAAGCGCTTGGCTTCATTACTGTCCCTTCACATGATAGCTTTAGGAGGGTAGTCTTGGGCATGACGTTCAATGATGACCCCGTGTCCACTAACACTCGAGAGAGGATGTGGTCCATGCATTTTACGGAGATATGTAAGGCGCGGTTATGAATATGCCCCTCGTCGGGTAGCTCATCGTCGTTGAAACCCAAGTACCTACTCGAGGTAATATTTGCGACTATCCCGTCGAATTGGTCCACAGGGATGTCCTTGGTGACATGTGCCTCACTGAGGATCCGCAGTAATGCTTCTCGGTGTGTTTTCGAGCTTAGTAGTAGGGATAACATGGAGATTTTGGAGGGAGTTTGACCTAATTGGTCGATGATCTTATACTCGCTCTTTTGGATTATTCTTAGGAACTCCTCGGCCTCCTTTTGTGGGGCTGCTTTTTGAGAGGGTCCCGCTTGGTTCTCATTTTCTTCCACGCTCTTTTCTTTGAGCGGCTCTCTCGGTAGTACGGCCGGTGTCTTCCTGAGCTCTTTCGGAGCGAAGACTCTACCACTTCTGGTCATTCCTCCAACACCGGTAATGTTAGTTGTAATTTCAGAGTGCAACCTAAGAGGGGGGGGTGAATTAGGTTGTATGACTTTTAATGGATAATTTTTCTGGTTTATTGTGTTCTTGTAAATTTTTCCGGAATTTTGTATGAATGTATGAACGAATGCTTGGAAAAATAAAGAGTGTAGGGAAGAAGAAGATGGACACAAGGAATTTATAGTGGTTCCCCTACTGGTACTCCACTCCCCCACAACCCTGTGAGGAATTCACTATGTTAGAATCTTTGTTACAAGCAATCTCTCCCCAAGACCCCCTAACAATTCTAACATACACAAGATAGCACCCCACTATCTTTCAACAATTCTCACCAAAACTATGGCAAGAATTCACAACAATGGTTTTTGAAGAATAATAAATTGTATGGCTGTTATCTTTCTCAATATCACTTTAACAGATTATAACTTAGTGCTCAGAAAACTTTTATAATGATATGAAAGTGTGTTCAAAGTTTTCTAACAAGGATAATGAAAGTTTGTAAGTATGTGATATTGAAAATAGCAATTTGAGATATTGAAAGAAAATGATTGTTGTTGTTAAAATGTTATAAGTTGTTGTAAAATGTTTCTAATCTCAAAATGCATATATAGAGGCTAAAAAAAATGTTTATGAAACAATACTATTTTTTGAAAAATGGTTACCAATGAATAGACATAGTTAAAATGGCACCTATTCATAAAATAAATATAAAATGCATTTAAAAATTAAACTAGCCGTTACCACACTAAATAAAGGAAACAGCCGTTGGACACAAATATAAACTAGCCGTTGCCCACTTTTGATTTATTAGGCAATAGATAATAATGACATGAAATGAATTTTAAAACATAATTGATTATGCCATTTTAATTCTCAATGCATGCTATACGCTATTTTTATGCTAAAAAATTATTGTAAAATTTCCATAATAAATTATGGTTTTTCATGCAAAAATAATTTCATGTAAAATCACTTTATATGAAAATCAATGTGAGTGTGTGATTAATTTTCATGAGAGCTTTATGCATTGCTTCATATGGAGTCTTAGAAAAAATGTTTGTAATTATTTTCTGAGCATTCTAAGATATAAACAATGCTAAGAATGATAGATCAAAAGATAAGGACCATACTTACAATGATTATAATTTAAAACCCTAAGTCCTTAAGCTTGTTCATCATCTTGATCCATGAGCCTCCATAAGCTTTCTTCTTTTTGTGATGTAGTCTTGTAATCATCAAAACCCAGCCAAGTCACAAGGAAGGAAATCTTCTTCACAGTGATGCTGGATTCAATTTTTGCTAGTGGTTTTCCTTCCACATAAGCCACAGGTTAGTAGTTCCATGGTACCTTCTTCGTGCTTTCAAAAGAGAAGGGTGCAGGTACGTGGAATGTTATGGGCTGTATAGGTATTGGTACCTCTCTCCTTTGGTACGGGATTTCGAGAGGTTTTGGGTCATGAGACTCCAAGGTAGCAACATCCGTGCTATCCCTTATATAGCCCATTTGGATCCAACCTTGGTCCATCAGCTCTTGAAGACAACTCTTCAATTTTCCGCACTTGTCCGGGTTGATTTTGCAGGCTTCGCAGTCGGCGTGCATCTCCTCAAACAAACCAAAACCGGTTAATCGCTCCCTTATAACTGACAGGGGAGTCTTTACATTGGCTACCTCCTTGATTGGGCCAAAGTCCTCTTGTTCTTCCACCGCATTTACAGAGGGACCCGCATGCCCCGGCAATGGATTATTTTTTACATTGGAATTCTCCTCCTTGAAGGATAACAGCTTCCGGTCAATGAGACTCTGGACCTTGTATTTGAGTGCTTTACAACCTTCAATATTGTGCCCCGGGGACCCCGCGTGGTATTCACATCTTACGTTGGCATCATACCAAGGTGGATATGGTGGCACCAAAGTTGGTAGTGGTTTTATCTCAACCATTCCCTTTTGAATTAAATACGGCAAGATCTGACCGTATGGCATGGGTACAGGATCAAACTGTACATTGCGATAGCTATTCCTCGGGCCAGTTTGGTTCCTTGGTGGGTACCCGCCTTGTTGTTGCTGCCGATTTTGTTGAGGCAACACTGCTGGTTGTCGAGGTGGAGTCGTGGGGATTACTTGAGGTGAGTAATGCCCTTGAGCTGCTGCTGCTGCCACATATGGATAATTGTAGCGAGGCATTTGATTTGATGATGGGCAAGAGGGTCCCACTAGAACAACATTCGTCTCCCCCTCTTTCTTTTTATGAAAGTTGCTGGGGGGTCTCCTAGCTCCACTTTGAGTTTCTAGAGGGCTTTGGATCTTTCCCCTCTTTACTCCGTCCTCTATTCTTTCACCAATTATGACTAGATCGGAAAAGCCGGAAGATGTGCTTCCAATCATTTTGTCATAATATGGGCCTTGAAGTGTGCCCATGAAGGTATCGACAAGCTCCCTTTCCAACAATGGTGGTTGTACGCGAGAAGCTAGTTCTCTCCACCTTTGAGCGTAATCCTTGAAGGACTCGTTGCTTCTTTTACGAGGTTTTGCAATTGCATCCTATTTGGAGCCATGTCCAAATTGTATTTGTATTGCTTTAAGAAAGCATCGGCTAAGTCCTTCCAAGTTTGGACGTGGGTACGCTCAAGTTGCATGTACCAATCCAATGACGCTCCGCTCAAACTATCTTGAAACACATGCACCATGAGTTTCTCGTTCGTTGCGTAAGCCGCCATCTTCCTACAGAACATCCGTAGATGGTTCCGAGGGCATTGAATTCCCTTGTACCTCTCGAAGTCCGGTACTTTAAATTTTGGAGGGATTACCACGTCGGGCACTAAGCACATGTCCAAAGTATTGTGGGCACCGTATGAGCTGGATCCTTCGACAGCTTTTAACCTTTCCTCCAAAACGCGATACATTTGGGTAGTATCGTTGTCTTGGTGGGTACTATCAAGAGCAGAATGTCTTGGCTGATTGTCTTCCACATTATGAGAAACAACCTCATGCTGAGCAGTGGAATTTCCTTGAGGACGACGCTCTTCGTTCCTAACGGGAATTGTAAGCGGTGGTGGTGGAGGTGGCACATGGCCCTCATTTTCAAGTGGTGGGGTATATCCTAGAGGTAAACCATAAGGAGGCCATTGCACATTGGCTGCATCCGTCGTTGGACGAGGGTTACTCTCTCGGGCCGATAGAGTTTGCATTAACTCTAACATCTGAACCATCTTCCCCTTCATCTCATCAACCTCTTCTCTCAAAGCCGCTTGAGTTTGTTCCAAATTGTCCATGATCCTTTGCTTGTTGGCTCGTGTTCCGTACGAGTGTTGGAGATCGGGCTCTTGGACCGAGGGCTTTTTGGGTTTTCGGGCTATGATTGCTTTGAACTGTTTTTTAGAGAAATGAATGAGTGTTTTTTTTTTTATGAAAAATGCATGAAGATGCATGTGAATGTATGTATGCGATGAGTATGCAAAAACATGCGTTTTTTTTCATTTTGCTTTACGAGGGAATTTAAAGGCGCACAATTAATATTAGCAGTTTGAAATATTAAAGGCCGGAAAACTTATATTGCTTCAAAATATTATTTGATTAGATAGCATTTGTTTACAAAGTGTAACTAATGCTAATACAAATCAAATAGCCGCTCGCTTTTCGGCTTTGTCCATTTCTTCCCTATAGAAATCTATGGTGTCCTTGCAGAACTTCATAAACTTCTGGATCTCCGTAGGGATGACAAAGTAAGGCATGACCATCTCGGCCTTTGCTAGCTTCTTTGGAAGTTGGGTGATGACCAAGTTCGAGAATGCAACCAATTTAGTGAAATCCTCACTTAATCGGGTGGCGTCTTGCCATACAAACTCAATCACTTCCTTTCGTTGATCTAGCTTGACCCTTGCACTTCTAATTTCATCGTGTAGTTGTGCAATACGGTCCCCGTGTGCTCTTGCAATCTTGTCGAAGTATTCTTCGAATTTCTTGATGTCCGCTTCGAGATGATTGCATTTTAGCCTCCCTTGATGAGACAGGCTCTCATGTCTTTGCCGTTGGACGCGTTCGACTTGCAGTTGCTCTTTGTAGTTTTTGACTACTTCTTGGAGCTGTTGATCTTTCTCTTGAAATTTCAACCTCCATTTCTTTTGAGCTTCGATGGCTAACTCGCCGAACTTCTTGAGCTCTTGGTTGGAATGCAAGATTCTTTCCAATTCTTCGTCCTTGGCCACAAGGTTGGCATCCACACTAACCAAGCCGCCTCCTATCCAATCTCTCTTCCCCTCGGAGATTTTTAGCCGCTTTTGGCACACTAGGAGAGAATTTGTCGCTTCATCTCGATCTCTCTTCGTCCTAGTGATTTCTCCTAAAGCTTGGAGGTGCTTCAATTCTAAATCTCCATTTTTGTTTCGAATTTTAGTTTTGAGTTCCTCCGCTTCTTTGTTGGGAATGGTCGTGCTTGGCTTAGGTGTAGGAGATTTTGGAGGGCATATGACCATGAAGGGTAGCTTGATTGTTTTAACCCTCTCCTTCACCCATTGAGTATAAAGAGGTTTGGCCACGCAATTCCTCTTGCCAACCTTTCCTTTACGCACTTGGTTCCAAGCTCCTCGGATTCTCTCTAGCAATGCCGGGTCTTGATCACCTTCCCTTAAGAAGAAAGCTTCCAACAAAAGGTCATTGGGTTTGTCTTCCATTGAAAAACCTAGTTGTCGGAGAGAGAGGACCGGGTTGTAGTTGATGCATCCCTTAGTACCAATGAGGGGTACATTAGGGAAGTCCCCGCAACTGAGGATGATTTCCGGATCCTCTAAATTTGGAGAAAACCAATGGATATCCTTCTCGGCGAGAGTTGTCATCCGTTGCGACCATTTGAGTTTGGCCCGGTTTTCCACAAAGTCTCGGCTTCTTGGCATATGTGACATCAACCAAGCTTGCACCAAAGGAGTACAACAAGAAATTGTGCGTCCCCTCCCTTGTTCATGCCTAGAATAGAGGGAATGATAAAAATCCCACAAAAGAGTGGGAACCGGATTTTTAGTCATGAACACCTCTAAAGCCGGAAAGTCTATGAAATCGTCCATGTTGGGGAATAAAACAATCTCGTAGACTAAGAGGGCTAGGATGGCGTTGAATGCTTTCCCCTCTTTGCTAGCTAACAAATCCTGAGCTTTGGTCTCCAAGAACTTTCTTGTGAATCCCTTAATGTTTCCTCTAATTTCCAAGTTGGATGCTACTTCTTGGACATTAAGGTATAAGGATTCGGCGATGGCCTCTAATGTAGGGTCTTTTCCCGGACCGAGATAGAGCTCATGGTCTTTCATGCTACAACCCAAAATCTTTTCAAATTCTTCCAAGGTTGGAGCTAATTGGAAATCTTGAAAGGTAAAGCACCGGAGCGGTGGGTCGAAGAATTGAGCCAAAGTGGTTAGAGCCGTTGAATCTATCTTCACAGGTAGGAGATCAAGTATTAGCCCATAGCTTGCTTCGAAAATACTCTTGTTGACCGAAGAGAGCCTTTTACTTAAAGCTAACAAACTTTCCACTTTAGGAGCCTTGATCTTGAAAGCGAGCGTATTTCTATTCCCGGAATCCATATTTTTCTTTGCTAATATTTGGTTGTTCTTTTTAAATTCCTATAAAGCAAAATGATATGCGAAAATTAATTTCATGGATGCAAAGGTATGGTTTATGAAGGTTCGGAACTTCCCCCCATCCTCACGTGTAGGCTCTAAAGATGAGATTTTCTAAAAAGGTCCCTAGATTCACGGATCTCACATGGAATTAAGGTCGTCGATTGCGAACTTCGCATGACTTCAATACATTCCAAGTGAAAATCTCCTCTAGGCGGGGTTGGGCATCCTACCTCACGGACATACGTCGACGCGGGCTTCCGCTCACAACCCCTTCCTAACTTAATTTTTTCTCAAGCTCGGGTAGAGAGCCTCACACGTCCGGCATTAACCCGAACAATGTGGAGTAACATCGCTCAAGTAACATCCCCGCAATTGATATATATGATATGAATATAAAGCAATATAAAGCAGTTATAAACATAAAGCAAGAGAATGACATAGATAATGAAATAAAAGCATGCACGCAAAAAATATAAAAACATTTAGCTTAAAAGCTAAATAGGATAGGCTTGACTCGCTAGTGGGAAAAGGGTCCCCAGTGGAGTCGCCAGCTGTGCGCCCTCGTTGAAAACGCGCAATCCTCCGAGACGTGTACGAACGCTCGGAAGGCTGTTGTGAAGTCGCCACCAAAGTTTTTGTTTAAAGGGAACGTTGATAAACCCTTGAGTTTTTTATTTGAAGGGAAACAATAATAAAACCCTTGACGATGAGGAAAGGACTGGTCATCGCAACCATTGTCGGGTTCGGGAGTCGATTACGCAAGGGGAAGGTATTAGCATTCGTTCAATCGGGGCAATGGAGAGACATACGTCAAACCATCCCTTTTTTCATTCAAGTTTTTTGGTTGAATTTTTTAGAAATCCCAAAGTTTATCAAAACACTTGGTTTGAAACCCAAAATGAAAAGGTTTTAACAAATTTGTGAAAAAACGCACAAGTTCGGCTCAATTTTGAAAACGGTTTTGAGAAGCGAACAAGTTCGGCTTAAGTTCACGTTTGATTTGAAAATCATGAACAAGGCTTTTGTTCAAGTTTGGTTTTGAAAATGATGAACTTAGCTTATTGCTCAAGTTTGTTTTGAAAGTTTGTGAGCGTAACTTGTTTTGCAAGTTATCCAAAAAAAGTGCTGCTCGAACTTGTGAATCCTTCAATATTATGCAAAATCCTTGATATGGTTTGGATAAAATGAATTTCAAACCTCTTAGGTTCTGAGTTCTAAGGCTAGAACCTCAAAAATTGGCTGTTTGGGAGCCTAAACTCAGATTCTGAGTTCTGTCATGGTCGCACTGCGAACAATGCGAAATTTTGAGTTCAGAAGCTGCTTCTGAACTGTGGTTCAGAAGCAACTTCTGAACAATCTCAGAACCTTTAGGGGAGTGAAAAGCTTTGAGATTTAGCAATAAAAGGAGCTGGACAAACCAGTTTGAATGTTTTGTAAACCTTGGGATTTCTTTTGAAATTCAAAAGGGGTTTTTAGAGCAAAAGGGATTTGAACAAAATTTAAGATGCAAGCACAACTATAAATGAAAGGCAAGGACTTAGAACACTTACAGAGATCCTAGCAAAGCTTCTGCTGCAAGGAAATGAAATGAACTTGAATGGTTGGAGGTTTGCAAGGTTTGAATGTTGGTGAGTATGAGCAATGAACTTGTGTAATGCTTTGATTTGGAACTGGTTTTTGCTATGGGTTTAGTGCTGTTTCAAGTGCTCAATGGCTGGTTTTTTCTGGTTGTGGTGAGTGAGTGTAAGTGTGTTTTTTCTAAGTGTAAGTGTGTTTTTTCTAAGTGTTTGAAACCTTATGCATTGCTTCCTATTTATAGGCCAAAACCAAATCAATTTTCATCATGAGAAATCCCCAAAATCCAGCTGATTTGTGGGCTAGGATCAGGCTAAATCACTTTGCATTTAATGCAAAAGTGAAGAGGTGACCTTGCCTTGCTGCAATGGTCAAGACTTAGCCAAATCCAGCCACTAATTCAATGGATTTTGGATAGAAATGATGATGAAAACAGGGCTGGTTTGCAATTGGTTGTCCCTTGGGATTGGTCCTTGCAATCTTGATGGTTAAGCAATAAAAACGTGCACTGTGATGTGCAGAGGTTGGGGGAAACAAAAGGCAACATGTGGGCTGGTGTGAGGAGGAAGAAAAGCTGCTGAAAAACAGGGCAGCACTCATGGCTTTTGGCAAGTGAAAACCAGCTGGGTTTGACTGGTTTTGGGGAAGAAAGCAGGAAGAAAGTCCACAAGCTGGTGGCTGGCAACCTTAGGGTCAGTAGCAGGTCACTTGGGAGGGACAAGAGCTACCCAAGGGCAAGCCAACTTGCTTGGCACATGCTAGGTTGGAAGAAAAAGCTTCTTTCCTTGGCATTAATGGCAAGTGCTCCAATTCTGGCTTTGCTGAGCTCAAATAGCCATGAATGATGATAAAAACAATAATAAAAATGATATGTAATAATAATAATCACAAAAATGAAATAAATCAAAGAGATTAAAAAATCTGCAAAAAATTCGCAGACTTCGCAGAGCGAAGGGGACTTTGCTCTGCGAAGTCCTCATTTCAGAAATGTTGACTTTTTGTTGACTTTGACTTTTCTCTTTTTTTTTTTTATTTTTGAAAATTGTTTTTTTTGAAAAAGCTTGGGACAAAATTAGGGTACAACAAAAGTCTTCACCATGATCACAAGGCAGGGTCACTTCCTTCCTTTTGCATTAAATGCTAGCCAAATGTCCTGGTCATAGCCCACAAAACAGCCTTGTTTTAGGGGATTTTCCATGATTACATTTGATCTCAATTTGCCTATATAAGCAATGCAATGCTGAAGGATTGAGGACAATTTTTCTTTGCTAAAAACACAGTTAGTTTTTGATATTCAGAACTGAATCTTTTAAGCAATTGTTGAGAGCTTTAACACAGTTTGTTCAAACACATCTCAAGAACAAAACACCCAGTTTTAAAACACAGTTAGAACACAGTTTGTTTAATCCATTTCAATCCAATCTTAGAACAATTAAGCAGTTGGTTTTTAGGGAAGTTTAGAACAAACTCAGAATCAACAGAAAACATTAGAAAATCTCTGTTTTTCTGCTTCCTTATTTCACAAACCATCCCAAACCATCACAAAGTAACCAAACAATCCAAACAGCCACTAAGCCTCATACAAAGAGTGAAGAACAATAGCAAAATACTATTGTTATTGTTGTTTGTATTCTGCAACATTCCCAGCTTTGCAAAAACAACAATCATTCAAAGCCATTTCAGTTTCTTGTATCCCAAGCATTGGCTAGGAATTTGTAAGTCATTCTAAACTCCTTATCTTGCATTTGTATTCTGTTTGCATTTGTTTTGGGTTCCTGTTGCTTCAACATCAGTTTTCTGCATTATTAGTGTTTGTTTAATTCATTTTGAACTAAGAACATCTTTAAAAAAACCTCAGAGAAATCCCAAGGTTTGCAAAACACCAAAACAGAAGTGGTATACTTCTTTTTCTAACCAAATTCGAAAGTTTTTCACCCTTTTTGAGGTTCTGAAACCAGAGTCTGAACAGTACTTCAGACTCTGAAGTTCAGAGTCTGAGGGTCAACAAAAGTCAACCCATGAACAGTGCTTCTGAAGGTCAACAAAAAGTCAACGTCTGAACAGTACTTCAGACTCTGAAATTCAGCTTCTGAAGTACTGTTCACTCAGACTCTGAAATTCAGCTTCTGAAGCACTTCTGGGCGTTTTTAAGGTTCAGAAGCAGCTTCTGGGCATATGTTTAAGGTTCAGAACTTGACTTTCCTTTGGAACTCTTTTTGAAAAGAATTAAAACCCATCTTTGTTCAAAACATAACAAGAGTTTTTGCATATAGTTGGAAATTCACAAGTTTAAATAACTAACTTGAACAACAAGTTTGTTCATTTTTCAACTTTTAACTTGAACAACAAACTTGTTCATTTTTTCAACAATAAACTTGAACAACAAACTTGTTCATTTTTCAATCATAAACTTGAACAACAACTTGTTCATTTTTCAACATCAATTTTGGTTAACAAACTTGTTCATAAGTTTGAATAACTAACTTGAACAACAACTTGCTCATTTTTTCAAACTTGTTCTTAAATTTCAACAAACTTGTAAAAAACTTTTTCATAAGTTTCAATAACCAAGTGTTTTGATTACTTTGGGATTTCTTAAGTTTCAACATCAAACTTGAATGAAAAAGGAATGGTTGACGTATGTCTTTCCATTCCCCGATTGAACAAACACTTGACGTATGTCTCGTTGTTTAGACAATCGTCATTCTTTTCAAACTTAACCAAAAAATACATTCTAGTTTCAACATTAAACTTGAATGAAAAAGGAATGTTTTGACGTATGTCTCTCCATTCCCCGGTTGCAGAATACTTGACGTATGTCTCGTTGTTCGGACAATCGTCATTCTATTTTCAAAACCCAACACACCTAAACCTTTTCTTGGTCCCCCGTGACCAATTGAACCCTTTCTTGGTCCCCCGTGACCAATTGAATCAATTCTCGACCCCCCGTGGTCAATTGAACCCTATTCTTGACTCCCCGTAGTCAATTGAGTTTATTCTTGGTCCCCCGTGACCAATTCAAACCTTTCTTTGATCCCCCGTGGTCAATTTAAACTATTCTTGGCCCCTGTGGTCAAGTCAAACCTTTTACGCCCGTGCGCGTTTTCAAACGGATACCATCGCCCAAGTGCGAGTCCGTCCTTTTTACCTTCATTAAGCTACCATCACAACGGTAGTAGGTAAAATAATTTGTCGGTCTTCATTAAGCTATCATCACAACGATAGTAGACCATGTTTTTTTGCATTTAAAAAGCAAGTTTTTTCGCCCAAGCGCGATCAAATCATTTTTCATAAGTAAAATCAATCAACAAAGAAATGTTTTCTATCAAAGAACTACGTAGCTTTGAATTCTCCATCGCACCAGGAGATACGTAGGAGCAAGATTCAATCTTGTCAAGCACAATAATAAAAAACACCTTTTTCCCCCTTTCCTTTTTCCCTTTATATATTAAGCATGCAAGCAAACCTTTAAAAAACACTTTAGCCTTAACTAACTAGGAGGTTCCCGTTGAGTACAACGGATGTGAGGGGTGCTAATACCTTCCCCTTGCATAATCGACTCCCAAACCCGATAATGGCTGCGATGACCATCCTTTCCACATCGTTCAAGTGTTTTATTATTGTTTCCCTTTAAAAACAAAAAACTCAAAGGGTTTTATCAACGTTTCCCTTTACAAATAAAAACTTTGGTGGCGACTCCGCATCTTCTTACCGAGCGTCTCATCACGCTCGGGCTCATTTTTTCTAGAGAGCGCACAGCTGGCGACTCCACTGGGAACACTTCCTCACTAGCGAGTCAAGCCTATCCTAGTTAGCTTTTAGGCTAAGTGTTTTTGTTTTGCTTGCATGCTTTTGTTTTATTGTCTTTATCTTCTTTTATTTTCTTACCTTTATATTTATATGTTTCATGATGCTTTATGTTCATATTGATATGTTAACTGTGTGTTGTCACATTGTTCGGGTTAATGTCGAACGTGTGAAGCTCTTTACCCGAGCTTTGAGAGAAAATTAAGATAAGATGGTGGTTGTGTAGCGGAGGCCCTCATGACGTATGTCTGATAGGGATGATGCGAAAACCCCGCCTAGAGTAGATTTCACTTGGAATTTATTGAGGTCTTGCGAGTAGTTTGCAATTGACGGCAATATTTCCCTGTGGGATCCGTGACTCTAGGGACCTTTTAGAAAATCTCTAGAGCCTACATGTGAGAATGGGGGGAAGTTTTGAACGTTCCTATATCACACCCCTACATATCATTACATTTGCATTCATGAAAATAATTTTTGCATATACATTTTGCTTTATAGGGAATTAAAAAGGCAATCAGAAATTAGCAAAAAAAAAAACATATGGCTTCCGGGAAGAGAAACACGCTTGCTTTCAAGGTCAAGGCTCCCAAAGTAAAAAGCCTGCTAGTTTTGAGTAATCAGCTCTCTTTGACTGACAAGAGTAACTTCGAAGCAAGTTATGGATTGATACTTGACCTCCTGCGCGTAAAGGTGGATACAATGGCTTTAACTACATTGGCTCAATTCTATGACCCACCTCTCCGATGCTTCACATTCCAAGACTTCCAGTTAGCTCCAACCTTAGAAGAATTCGAGAAGGTTTTGGGATGTAGTTTGAAGGATCATGGGACTTACCTCGGCTCGAGAGAAGACCCTACTTTAGAAATCATCGCCGAATCTTTACACCTTAGTGTCCAAGAAATAGCACCACACTTGGAAACTAGAGGAAGCACTAAGGGATTCACAAGGAGGTTTTTGGAGACCAAGGGGTAGTTTTGGTATATGGGGTAGTTTTGTTCCCTAACATGGAGGACTTCATAGATCTTCCGGCTATAGGGGTATTCATGACTAAGAATCATGTGCCTACACTTCTAGCGGATTTCCATCACTCTCTCTATGCTAGGCATGAAAAAGGGAGAGAAGGCACGATTTCCTGTTGTACTCCTTTAGTGCAAACTTGGTTAATGTCCCACTTGCCAAGAAATTGGGATTTTGTGGAAAACCGAGCTAAGCTCAAGTGGTCACAAAGGATGACAGCTCTCACCGAGGGGGATATCCATTGGCATTCTCGAGATTTAGAGGATCCGGAAGTCATTCTTAGCTGCGGTGAATTCCCTAATGTGCCCCTCATAGGTACTAAGGGATGCATCAACTACAACTCGGTCCTCTCTCTCCGCCAATTAGGATATCCAATGGAGGATAAACCCGATGATCTCTTGTTGGAAGCTTTCTTCCTGAGAGAGGGAGATAAAGACCCAGCGCTACTAGAAAAGATCCAAAGAGCTTGGAATCAAATACGCAAAGGAAAGGTTGGCAAAAAGATTGTGTAGCCAAACCTCCCTACACTCAATGGGTGAAAGAAAGGGTCGAAATGATCAAGCTGCCCTTTGCGGTTATATGCCCTCCTAAACCTCCCTTGCCTATGCCAATTATAACCATCCCCATTGAAGAAGCGGAAGAGCTTAAAGCCAAGATTCAAGAGCTCCAAAACAAAAATGGGGAGTTAGAATCAAAGCACCATCAAGCTTTGGGAGAGATTGCTAGAGCAAAGAGAGATCAAGAGGAAACGACAAAATCTCTCCAAGGGTGTAGAAAAAGGCTAAGAGTCTCCGAGGGGAAAAAAGAATGGATCGGGGGTGGTTTGGTCAGTGCCGACGCTAATCTCATAGCCAAGGACGAAGAGTTGGAGAAAGTCTTGCATTCCAACCAAAAGTTGAAAAAGTTCGGGGAATTAGCCATTGAAGCTCAAAGAAAATGGAGGTTGAAATATCAAGAGAAAAATCAACAACTCCAGAAGGTCGTCAAAGAGTACAAAGAGCGGCTACGAACCGAGCGCGTCCAAAGGCAAGAATATGAGAACCTTTCTCTTCAAGGGAAGCTTAAGTGCAATCATCTCGAAGCCAATATCAGGAAATATGAAGAATACTTCGACCAAATTGCAAGAGAGCACGGGGACCATATTGCACAACTACATGATGAGATTAGGAGTGCAAACACCAAGCTAGCTCAACGCAAGGAGGTGATTAAGTTTGTGTGGCAAGACGCCGTCTGATTAAGTGAAGACTTCACTAAATTGGTCGCATTCTCAAATATGGTCATTGCCCAACTTCCGAAGAAGCTAGCAAAGGCCGAGATGGTGATGCCTTACTTTGTCATCCCTAAGAAGATCCAGAAATTCATGAAGTTCTGCAAGGACACAGTGGACTTCTATAGGGAAGAAATAGACAAAGCTGAAAAGAGAGCGGCTGTTTGATTTGTATTAGCATTAATTACGCCTTGTAATCTAAATGTTATTCAATCAAATAATAATTTTTGAAGCAATATTAATTTCCCGACCTTTAATATTTCTAATTGCTAATATTAACTGCGCGCCTTTAATTTCCTCGCAAAGCAAAATGAAAAAACGCATGTTTTTCATATACATCGCATACATGCATTGCATCCACATGCATAAAATTTTTAATATACAAGTTTGTTTTAGGGATTTGCAAAGGCTAAAAGTGTGTTGCAATTGTCTAACAATTTGAGCATGTGCTCCAAAAAACCTTTTCATGCAATTGCATTAACATCATCCATAACATGCATACATTTGTTTTCATACACAAAACTCATTCCCCTTCTTATCATCAGGATTTCTTATAATCCAAACTGAGTCATCGGTGTTCGCATTACGTTCGCAACACCACACGTCATCCCAGTCAAAGAAAGTGGCTCGTCGTCCCAAATCAACCTACACATACAACACTCGGGCAAATATAAGGAAGAAAATGGAACACTTGGAACAAGAAAACCAAGAACTCCGGGGAGAATTAACGTCCATGCGGACCGAGATCTAGAAATTAACCGAGTTGGTAAAACTGTTAGCGGCTACACAAGTTCCGCCAACGCCTCCTCCTCCCTCCAGCTCTCTAGCTCAAGTATCAGCTTCTACCACTTCGGCTCCAACAGTGCATGACGATGCTCCACAGCACACCATGCCCCCCGGTTGTCCCTGGGGCATGCCCCTCAGCTTTGGTAAGGAATTTGTCCCTATTCCTACTACACATCAAGCAATTCCTGTTCCTCAACCCGAGGTTACTTTTCCCCAGGCTACTGCGGCCTTCTCAGCTCCAGTGATTCATACCACCCCATATGACCATGGACCTATCTTTCACGCAGAAAGTATAGGAGCTCAAGATCGGATGGATGATTTTCAAGAAAAGTTTGACGAAATGCAACGGGAAATCAAGGCCCTCCGCGGGAAGGATCTGTTTGGGAAGAACACCCACGACCTTTGTTTAGTGCCAAACGTCAAGATCCCGCCTAAGTTCAAAGTCCCTGAATTTGAGAAGTACAAGGGAAACACCTGTCCTCAAAGCCACCTAGTAATGTATGCTAGGAAAATGTCTACTCAGACAGATAATCATCAACTACTCATCCACTATTTCCAAGACAGTCTAATTGGTGCCGCTTTGAAATGGTACATGAGTTTGGACAGTACCAAGATCCAAACTTTCAATGACTTAGGAGAGGCCTTTGTTCGCTAATACAAGTACAATCTGGACATGGCCCCAGACAGAGACCAGCTCCGGGCCATGGCCCAAAAAGATAAAGAGACTTTCAAGGAATATGCCCAAAGATGGAGAGAGGTTGCTGCTCAGATTAATCCACCTCTAGAGCAGAAGGAAATGACCAAGATTTTTCTAAACACTCTTGGTTCATTTTATTATGAGTGGATGATTGCAAGCGCACCTAGCGATTTCACTGAAATGGTGAATATGGGCATTCGCCTAGAGGATGCGGTCCGGGAAGGACGTTTGGTGAAGGAAAGTGCCCCAGCCAGCAGCACAAAAAGGTTTGAGAATAGTTACCCAAAAAAGAGGGAACAAGACATTGGCATGATCGTCCATGGGAGACCTCGCCAAGAGTACTCAGCCTACCCGCATGTCGCCGCCATTTCACCATCCATCCCTACACCTCAGAACCCAAGCTATCAAATCCAAATTCCACAAAGACCTCCATCCCATTATCCACTATCATATCAACAACCTTACCCACAAAATCCACAACAACCTCGTCAACAACCTCACCCACAAGGTCAACAACAACATCGACCTCAAACTCCCCAACAACCCTTCACTCAACAGAATCGCCAGAAAACAGGATTCGACCCTATACCAATGAAGTACGCGAATTTGCTCCCTGCTCTGATTGCAAGGAATCTTGTTCAAACAAGATCACCTCCTCCTGTGCCAAATGTACTGCCTGTATGGTATCGTCCTGACCTCACCTGTGCCTTCCATCAAGGAGCACCGGGTCATGATGTCGAGCATTGATATGCTCTCAAGAATGAGGTTCAGAAATTGATCCGTGCTAAGTTTCTAACCTTCAAAGACTCCAATCCCAATGTCCAATCTAACCCTCTGCCAAACCATGGGTCTTCCATCAATATGGTTCAAGATCATCAGGAAACCAGTCTCATCTCCAGTGCCTGAGATATTAGGACACCTTTGGTTCCAATGCACATCGAGATGTGCAAGGTAGCTATGTTCAACCATAACCACGCTAACTGCAAAGAATGTTATGAAAATCCTCGAGGATGTCTGCAAGTTCAAAATGACATACAAGGATTGATGAACAGAAAGGAGCTTGTTGTTACAAAGAAAGACAAAAGTGTTTGCGTTATAACCCCAGAATTCAATATCTCGGAGCATTTGGAGTTAGCTTTCAGCAGCCAGAAGTCTGTTGTCGCTCCACTAGTGATATGTTTACTAGGGCCTATACCATTCACTTCACAAAAAGCAGTTCCTTACAAATATAATGCAACCATGTTGAGCGATGGTCAAGAAGTACATATACCCCATTTGGCCTCTGTCGTTAATATTACAGACAATAGCAAAGTGTTGAGAAGTGGACGTATTCTCCCAACGTCGGTCCAAGGGAAGACCAGTACTCCGGTGTTTGAACAAAAACAAACACAAGACCCCGGTACAAGTAAAGACGCGGGCCAACCCAGCGGGACTAATGCCAATTTTGATGTGAAGGTGAGAAAAACACACAAGAAGGGGGGGTTGAATTGTGTGGACTCCAAAAACTTGGTTTCTTTCTTTTCAAAACTTAAGTTAAGTTCAGAAGCTGATATGAATCAGTTCTGAACTATTTCTCAAAGAGTATTGCAGCGGATTCAAAATGAAAAGAGAGAGAAAGAGAGACACACAAAGATTTATACTGGTTCCTTCCAAATGTTGGAAGTAGTCCAGTCCCCTTGTTTTCCCACAAGAGATTTCAACTATAATCAGCCTGATTACAATTACTCAGACCACAAAGGAATGAGATTTCCAGTTGCTTAGACCACTAAGGAATAAGACTTCTAATGTTCAGACCACTAAGGAATGAACCAACCTTGCTTAGACCACAAAGGAATAAGACTCCCTGCACAGACCACCCAGGAATGTGACTAACAGCTCAGACCACAAAGGAATGAGGTTACAATTGCTCAGTATACAGACCGGGAATTAGGGACCAAACTGAATTACAAAGAAATGAGTTTGGGTTGAACACTTGATAAAATATCAGAGGTGTTCTCTTAATACAACACAGGTTAAGACTCTTAACCTTAAGAAATTCTAAGTTACAAAGACTAAAAGAATTTCTAAGAGTTTTGTGAACTTATGAGTTTTGACAGCAAAAACAGAGCACAGGTTCAGCAGTTTTGTTTCAAGAGTCTTAACAAAAATCTTCTTCAAATCTTCTTCCTTTTATAGAGGAAATTAGAGTTGTTGAAGACTTGCAGAAATTAAGCAAAGAGCCGTTGCAAATTGAGAACTAGGTTAGCTGCAATTGTGTGCTGAACTTTTCCACAAAACAGAGCAGCAGCCATTTTTGAATTTGCTTTCCTTAAAAGCTGGGGAATGTTTGAGTCAGGGAGACAACTGTTCCATTGAGTTGTTCTGACATATCCAGGCATTAAATGCGCACAGTAACAGTTGCTTTCCTTGCCACATCAGACTTCAGAAGCTTCTGCGTGAACAGTACATCAGAAGCTCTCTTTAGGAGCACTGTACACCAGAAGCACTTCTTCAGACTCAGACTTCAGAAGCAGGTCTTCAGACGTTGAATTTTGTTGACTTCCTTCAGACTCAGACTTCAGAAGCTAACTTCAGAAGCACCACTTCAGGAGCACTACTTCAGGAGCACTCTTCAGACCCAGTTTTCTTCCAGCTTTGCAACTTGCTTCTAAGCTTTCCTTTCTTGCTCTAAGCTTGTTCTTTCATAACCATTATCAATAACCAATCATAAAACACGTGGTTCTGAAATCACTTGAACAAAGCATTAGCAAATAACCAATTTTCTATTTAACACTTTTGTTATCATCAAAACCACAAAGAGAGATATGTTTATACATAATGTTACAACAATCTCCCCCTTAGTTCAGAAGAGAGTTGTTTAACACATTTTGTTCCAACATGATGTTGATGAGGTGCTGAAGCTGATTAAGAAAAGTGAGTACAAGGTGGTGGACCAGCTAATGCAAACCCCTTCGAAGATCTCTATGCTGTCTTTATTACTAAATTCTGATGCCCATAGAGAAGCATTAATGAGGGTTTTGGACCAGGCTTTCGTAGATCATGACGTAACCCTTGGTCAGTTCGGAAGCATAGTTGGAAACATCACTGTTTGTAACAACCTAAGCTTCAGTGACGAAGAACTCCCCGAGGGAGGGGGACACCACAACTTGGCACTACACATATCAGTAAATTGCCAAACAGACGCTCTGTCCATTGTATTGGTGGACACCGGATCATCTCTGAATGTAATGGCAAAAACTACCCTAGATCAACTCTCTTATCAAAGTGCACCCATGGGAGGGAGTGGAGTAGTGGTGAAAGCATTCGATGGTTCAAAGAAGTCAGTAATTGGAGAAGTGGATCTGCCCATCACAATTGGGCCGCACACATTTCAGATCACCTTCCAAGTAATGGACATACAAGCAGCATACAGTTGTTTGTTGGATCGACCATGGATCCATGAGGCTGGGGCAGTGACGTCTACGCTGCATCAGAAGTTAAAGTTTGTGAAGAACGGGAAGCTGATAACCGTGGGAGGAGAGGAAGCTTTGTTGGTAAGCCATTTGTCAGCTTTCTCTTTCATCAGTGCTGATAATGTCGATGGGACGCCGTTCCAAGGTCTTTCCATAGATGATGAGGATACTACGAAGAGTGGGGCATCCATGTCTTCCTTCAAAAGTGCACAAAAAGTGATGCAAAATGATTTGCTTCCAGACTGGGGAAAGTTGATAAGTCTGCCAGAACACAAGCATAAAGAAGGATTGGGTTTTACTCCGTCTGCAAGAGTTACCAAGCCAAGCACCACCATTGAACCAATCAAGGACGCTTTCCACAGTGTCGGGTTCATTCATTCCCCGACAGAAGCTAATGCCATCACCGAAGATAAACCTGAAGAAATGACACCTGTTCTTGTAACGCCAGGAGGAGTTTGCTGCAATTGGGTCGCTGTTGACGTGCCATCTGTTACTCATTCCTCAAAGTAATGTGTTTATTGTGTTTATCTTTTTCAAAAAGATCCCTTCGTCTTGCCCAAAGCGAAGAGAGACTCATGTAGGACTTTGTTTTGTACTACTATCATCGATGAAAATCGTCGTTTTTATCACGACCTTTACGTTAATTTTGCGTTGTTTTTATCGTCATTTTTACGTTGTTTTTCCCGGAAAAATGGTAACACAAAAAACCAAAAATAATAAATATATTGTCTTTTTAATAAATTTCAAAAAGTCTGCATTTTTCACTCATTTTACTAAAATCAATCATCCATCATATGCAGACTAAACGTCAATAAACCCGTTGAACACCGTAGCCCTAGGCTCTCTCCCAACTTTGAGTTTCCTGTTTACGAAGCTGAAGAGGAAGAGGATGAAGAAATTCCTGACGAGATCAGACGCTTGTTAGAACAAGAAAGAAAGACCATTCAGCCTCACGAAGAGGCATTGGAGGTTATCAACTTGGGTTCCAACGAGGACAAGAAAGAGATCAAGATTGGGGCATTGTTGGATGCGTCTGTCAAAGAAAGAATAATCAAGTTTCTCAAAGAATATGTAGACATCTTTGCATGGTCATATCAGGATATGCCAGGATTGGACCCTGAGATTGTGGAACACCGTTTACCTCTGAAACATGAATGTCCTCCAGTCAAGCAGAAGTTCAGAAGGACTCGCCCTGACATGGCTCTCAAGATCAAAGAAGAAGTGCAAAAGCAGATTAATGCAGGTTTTCTCATTACGTCGGAGTATCCTCAATGGTTGGCCAACATAATGCCTATTCCCAAAAAGGATGGTAAAGTTAGGATGTGCGTTAGTTACAGAGATCTAAACAAAGCTAGCCCAAAAGACGACTTCCCTTTACCTCACATTGATATATTGGTCGACAGTACCGCCAAATCCAAAGTATTCTCCTTCATGGATGGTTTCTCTGGATACAATCAGATCAAAATGGCTGTTGAAGATAGAGAAAAGACATCTTTCATTACACCTTGGGGTACATTTTGCTATCAAGTGATGCCTTTTGGTTTGACAAATGCGAGTGCTACCTACCAAAGAGGCATGACCACTCTCTTCCACGACATGATGCACAAAGAAATTGAGGTTTATGTCGATGGCATGATTGTTAAATCAGGTACTGAGGACGAGCATGTCGAATATTTACTAAAGATGTTCCAACGATTGAGGAAGTATCGACTTCGCCTGAATCCTAATAAATTGCCTGCTCCGCAAACTGAGAAGCAAGTAAGAGGATTTCTAGGACATTTGAATTACATCTCTAGATTCATATCTCATATGACAACCATGTGTGGGCCTATTTTCAAGTTACTTCGCAAAAATCAAGAAGTAGTATGGACAGAAGACTGCTAGAAGGCCTTTGACAGCATCAAGGATTACTTGCTAGAACCTCCAATTCTTATTCCTCCAGTTGAGGGAAGACCTTTGATTATGTACTTGACTGTGTTGGAAGACTCTATGGGTTGTGTACTCGGACAGCAGGACGAGACCGGTAGGAAGGAGCATGTCGTTTACTATACAGATTGTGAATCCCGATACTCTTTACTTGAGAAGACTTGTTGTGTACTAGCCTGGGCTGCTAAGCGCCTTCGTCACTACATGCTCAATCATACTACTTGGTTGATATCCAAAATGGATCCAATCAAGTACATCTTTGAAAAGCCTGCTTTAACAGGAAGGATCGCTCGTTGGCAGATGTTGTTATCAGAATATGACATTGAGTACCACACTCAGAAGGCCATCAAAGCCAGTATTCTTGCCGATCATTTGGCTCATCAACCGATTGAAGATTATCAACCAATTAAGTTTGATTTTCCTGATGAAGAGATCATGTATCTGAAGATGAAAGATTGTGACGAGCCACCACTTGACGAAGGTCCGGATCCCAAGTCTAGATGGAAGTTGATCTTTGATGGGGCTGTTAATGTCTATGGTAATGGAATTGGGGCAGTCATCGTTACTCCTGAGGGCAAACATCTCCCTTTTGCTGCAAGACTTTTATTCGACTGTACAAACAACATGGCAGAATATGAAGCATGTATTCTGGGAATTGAAGAAAGCCATTGATCTAAGGATCAAGAACCTTGACATTTATGGAGACTCAACGCTTATGATTAATCAGATCAATGGAGATTGGGAAACTCGCCACTCCGGCTTGATTCCTTACAAAGACTATGCAAGACGTTTACTAACTTTTTTTTAACAAGGTCAAGTTGTATCACATTCCTCGGGACAAAATCAGATGGCAGATGCTTTGACAACTTTGTCTTCTATGTACGAGGTCAGCCGTCAGAATGAGATTCCAACAATCAAGGTTCAACCGCCTGGAGAGACCCGCACATGTGTTTGCAGTTGAAGCGGTCATAAGATAACAAGCCATGGTTCCATGACATCAAATGTTTCCTCCAAAGGCAAGAATACCCACATGGGGCATCCAACAAGGATAAGAAGACTTTGCGAAGATTGGCTGGCAACTTCTTTCTGAATGGAGAGGTTTTTATCAAGAGGAATTTTGATATGGTGCTACTCAGATGTGTGGATGAGCAAGAAGCAGATCTGATAATGCATGAGATACACGAAGGTTCCTTCGGAACTCATTCCAGTGGACATACAATGGCTAGGAAGATCTTGAGGGCCGGATATTACTAGATGACTTTGGAAAGCGATTGTTACAGGCATGCCAGGAAACGCCATCAATGCCAGATTTATGCTGACAAAATCCATATGCCACCAACTGCTCTGAATGTCCTTTCTTCCCCTTGGCCTTTCTCTATGTGGGGCATCGATAAGATTGGTAGGATCAAACCCAAAGCTTCAAATGGGCATCGTTTCATCCTAGTGGCAATTGATTACTTCACCAAGTGGGTCGAAGTTGCATCGTATGCCAATGTCACTAAGCAAGTGGTGGTCCGATTTATTAAGA